>SSNQ01000457.1:1305232-1371125 GCA_006942095.1 Nothobranchius kuhntae | reverse complement strand
TTTTTTATCATGATTTCAATGGATTTCACACATGGAACCTTTAAATAAATAACATAGTGATGTACCGAAAAGTATTCTAACAGAACCCTTCAAACCACTGAGCACGTCATCTGTTGGGGCCTTATCCTTGATGTGCTTATCGATCTTAGATGTTTAATCCTGGACGATGACTCATACTCACTAGTCCTCGGCCTCCTTCCTTAAGGCTAGTGTACAGTCTCGAGGTGCAGGATTTGGGATGGCACCCTCCATGCATGGTTAGGAGCTTCTGTGTCATAACATCTGTGGTCAGTATTTCTTCCTTTGGCCAGCTTATTATTTCTGCAGGATATCTGATCACTGGCAGGGCGTAACTGTTTGCCCAGATCTTGTTCTTACCATTGAGCTGGCTTCTTAGGATTGGCCTTACTCCCCGTAGGTATTTCGCTGTGGCTCCTTTACTTATGGCTTCATTAAGGTTGCCATTTGCTTGTGGGAAACCAAAGTACTTGTAGCTTTCCTAAATGTCTGCTGTTGTTCCTTCTGGAAGGGATACCCCTTCTGTGTGGACTACCTTCCTGTTCTTCGGCACCATTCGACCACACTTCTCAAGTCTGAATGATATTCTGATATCAATGTTGTAGTTCCTGGTGGCGTGGATCAGTGAGTCAATGTCTCACTCGCTCTTGGCGTACATGTAGAGACAAGACAAGACAGTTTTATTTATATAGCACATGTCCTACACAAAGTAAACTCTGTGTGCTAGGGGAGGTGGCTGACTGTGGTTCCATTCTTGAGTCAGTATCCATAGCCAGTCTTGTTGAGTCTTCGTCTGGAACCCGGAGAGTACAGACGCTTCTCTTTTCTCTCCTTATCTTTTTTTTTACCCAAGGCTCTTGTCCTGTCTGTCTACAGGGCGCTTCTTTGGTTAATTGGTCATTCAATGCGATTGACAAGATTTTTTCAACAATGAGAATGGAGCAGGGGTCTCCTACTTGTCCACATAGAATGCACTTGGTGTTGTATATTTTAGATTCCTGGAAGGAGTGGAATATTATACGCCTTTCCCAGCTGTCCTTGGAAGACATCAAAGATGTATGGATCTTTGGGCTGATAATTATTGGATTTCTTCTGTTTGGAGTGAGATTTTTGGTATTTTGGAAAATTGGGAAGACGGGGGCGATTGGAGAGCAACCCGTACCCATGGAAAGTCTCAGCCATTTGGAAACTGCTCAGACTGTGACGTTACTCGAGGTGAATCGCAATCTAGAGGTTCTAGCTGTGTTGGTGCGCAAGATGGATGTGATCTTGGAGAAAGTCAGTGCACGGTATGGGCAAGCTTAAACCCAAAAATTGGATTTACTGAGACTGGAATGATCAGTTAAAAACTGAAAGGCCAACCCAAACAATTGTTCTTATATGAATCTGGTGCCCTGGTAGCCTTGAGCTGCGAGAAGAAAAAACATCCAAGAAGGAATGCAGACAGATGCTGTGACAACCCAACATTGCCTTTGGATTGGTGGTCTTAGCCTGGCCAGGTCATCAACTGAAGGAGTCAATATACTCTTCATTCTCCGTCGATCTCCCTCCCACCTGTGATTCAACAGTGATCGAGCGCCTTTCCAAAAGGTGGCTACTCTGGAGGGAAAACAGGGTCCCAGCACCCTCGCCTGCCTATTGAAGTCTCATGTTGTGAACTGTTTAATGTACGTGCCTATATGTTTGAGGTAGTTTTTTTGCATAGCAAAGCTACCCCGTTGGGAGTAACTGAAATGTCTTTTTTTCCCTCCCCATCTTATCCTCATGTACCCCTTGCTATTTATCAGCAATTGAGTGCAGTGATGGCCGCTCTCGTGGTCTGCCTGTATCTCTTTTGTTCTACATGTTTTGTGTGTGTAACCTTGGACAGGCTGTACTGCGGAGACACGTTTCTATGCTTCAGGATGTTGGGGCACTTACAATAAAGTTGATTCTGAGTCTCATTATTTGGCTGAGAGGGTGTATGCAGAACAGCAATGGGGACAGGTGGTGTCCTTGGCAAATGTCACATTTGATGGAGACTTGTACAATTTTCTTGAAATTGGCTTCAAGGGTGGTTTTCCACAGCCCCATTAAGTTTGCAAAGAAGGCTCTTAGAGTCCTGTTGATGTTGTTCAGCTGCAATCATTCAATGATCCATGAACACTGCATTGAGTCATAGGCTATCTTGTAATCAATCCAGGCCGTGCACAGGTTTACGTGTCTGGATTTGCAGTTTTGGGTGATTGTTCGGTCTATCAGCAGCTGATGTTTGGCTCATCTGGCATCTCTACTTTATCTCATGCCCTTCTGTTATTGGCTGATAGTTAGATGGGACTGTATCCTTGGAGGGGTCCTTCAGGATCAAGATTGTTCGCCCTTCAATTAGCCATCCATCCCACCCTTTAGCAGATGGTTCATTTGTGCTGCCAGGTGCTCATGCAGTGAGCTTGTTAAGCCAGTAGGCATGGATTATGTCAGGTCGTGATGCTGTCAAGTTTTTCCTACCTGATACTTTCTCCACTCTGTTATTATTACCTTGCCACACTTAAGCTGGTTGGGTCGAGGAGAGCTGGTTTATTCGTCTGACTTCAATTTCTCTCATGTGTCTCTTAAGCCCGGATCACACTGCGATTTTTGGCTGTTGAATAGGATTGTTCATGGCACATTGTGAGAACTCCAGAAAGGTGTCACACTGTATGGCTCAAGATGTCTGTTAGTCAGACTATACGATGTGTCGCTCCAGCAGGACATGCTACTTCATGAGCGCACCTCCTGAGATCATATGTCACTAAGCAGGCCGCTAACCACAACAAAGCTGAAAAGATAAAAACACTCCGCTCCGTGTGACATCTCACACCTGCTGTCACACGCAGCTTCCTCTGTCCCTCTGCAGCAAAACGCTACTGAACCATCCTTATCAGTTGGATATGTGAAATGTCCACCAACAGCAAAGGGATCTCATGTTTTTGTTGTTGTTTTTTGTTTGTGAGCACATCTCTCAGCTCTCATATATCACAAAATCATGGTTTTCACAATTCAGCGGATGGTCTAAAAATGTAGTTTAGTTATTTTAAGCATAACTCTGGTGTAAGTTGAGCTATGAACAATAATATAAACTGGTGTGTAGTTTATAATCTGCATTTTAAACATAAATTGAAATCGAAGCTCAGAGAGGTGGAACCTTGTTGCTGTGGCATCCCAAAGGTGTGTTTTCATTGGTCGGTTGCACACAGGAGTCAGCACGGTTGTAAACTGTTGGGGGCTGATATGGGTTGTGAGAAGATTCAAAACGCTGTCGCAGAGCCGGCTAGACTGGATGACCACAGATTTGCAAATCACTCTCACGTTCATTTTTAAAATCATGATTAGGCTCCCAATGTGGGATTTTACTCAGACGGCCACAAATCGCACAGTGTGATTCGGGCTTTAGGCTCTTGGGTCCATATTTTCTGATTGTACCTTTCTGGAGCTCTGACAATTGGCTCACTTCTCTGTGTGCTGCCTTGATTTTGGCTATCAACCTTCTTTTCCATGGTGGGTATTGTTGCTCTTATAGCCAAGCATCTCAAGAATCACTGCCGCTGAAGTGTGTATCAGCTCATTCGTTTCAGTGATGGTGGTTGTGTGGATTGTTCTCAGGACTGCATTCACATCTCCAAGGATTTCAGATGGTACTTCACTCAAGCATTGTAGTTGGCATTGGGGTTGCCTGGTGTCTATCTCTCAGGTCAGTTGCTGCCTCGTTCAGCGTTGTTTCGCTTATTAGGGTTTCGTACCCATTCTCTGGATGGGGAGTTGATGTTACCTCTCCTCTGACCTTGTGTCCTGGCTCCCCCTTGCTGTAGCATTTGTGTTGTATCTTGTCAATGTCAAGTTGTGATAGCAGTTGTATGTGGATGTTGGAACACTGAGCTACTAGACATTTGACTGCTAGTGTTGAGTGCGGGCTTTGTAGTAACGATTCTTCCCGCATTCTCCGCAAGTAACCCTTCTGACTAGGGTTACTGGAGTAGTAGCATTACAATAGATCCAGGTTCTTACATCTCGCCCATTTTCGTCTTGTTTCAATGGCCCAATTTTCATCAGGGTGCTTTGGTTCCCCTACACCGTACGCAGACCTTGTTTGGCCGGGCAATGTCTGAGCCGGTATCTCATTCATTTCAGTTGGGGTAGGGAGGTATGAAGTATTATCATGATATGAGGTAGGCGAATAGCACCAAGGGTCTTGCCTAAGGGCCCACACTGGATGTTGGTATTTTTTTTGCCCCAACCCTGTTTGAAGTCCGGTGCTTATCTAGTTCAGCTATCCAGCTGCTATTATATATATCTACACAACATCACATGAAAATAATATTTGTACAACAATGTGTTTCGACTCTGTTGGCCAGCTAAAGGAGCCAGTTTATGACTGCGGGGTGTTGGTTTTGGCCGTACATACAGGAGTGATGTGTACGGCTTAAGGTGGGATACATTTGTGAGCCTCTAGATTGTGCCGTCAGTTAAAAAAATGTTTTTGGGGTTATGAGACACAACAGTTCCCACTTAATGAAAATAAAATACCAATTTTATAGATATTAATTTGTTGGATGAATAATTCAATATTTTTGTAATTCAGTGTTTCTTTTGGTATTTCCTCAGCCATGTCCCATGAAGTGGAGCCTACAAGAGACATTCGTTGTGAGTTTTGTGGGGAATATTTTGAGAATCGTAAAGGTCTTTCCAGTCATGCCCGCTCTCACCTACGTCAAATGGGCATCACACAGTGGTCAGTCAATGGTTCACCCATTGACACCCTGAGGGAGATCATGAAGAAAAAAGGGACAGGTGGCTCATCCCAGTCCAACCAGGTTGTGAAGAGAGAGTTCAGCCATGGAGACATCAGTCCATTCTGGGAAAAAGTGGGTGGTGCCAGCAACTCGAAGAGTTTGGGTGTTTCAGGTTACCAATTCTCCAAATTCCGTAAATCTCCCCTCAGTTTAGTGCAGTCTGGATCAAAGTATCGTAAGCAGAGTGTAGGGGGTGTAGGTGCATCTTCTCCCCAATCGACAGACAAATTTTTCAGGGTGTCCCCACTTGGCAAAAGGCCTTTATCAGAGTGCACCCAATCAGAAGAGTCTGCCAGCTCATCTACACATCGACTTAAGACTCTCTCATCACTTCCACATGACTTCTCCATTAAAAGAAAGCCATCACCAGACAAGCATGCACACCAGGGTAAGTTGTGTTTAATTTACTCATGCTGAATTTTGTTTGGTCATTGTTTTTACCCATTATCCTGATTTACGTCCTCCTTGTGGCTTTCAGACCCCAGCTGTGAGCTCTGTGGTTTCTACTTCGAAAACCGTAAGGCTTTAGCAAGCCATGCACGCGCCCACCTGAGGCAGTTTGGTGTGACTGAGTGGTCTGTAAATGGGTCTCCCATTGAGACGCTGAGTGCTTGGATGCGCAGCAGGCCACAGAAGGTGCTGGAGATGCACCGGAACTACATGCAGGGCAGTCGCTCTACCCTTAAGAAGGTGAGTTGTGGCTAATGTACTGAGTACCACTGAGGCCAGCAAAAGGGGCATCATGATTTGTTTGTTGTTTTCTCTTAAAAAACAGCCCTATCAGTGGAATATTGGTCTTCTACAGAAGTTAAACAACTGCAGTGAGAGATCACAACTTATTGTGCTGTCCTTTTGACTCAGCCTCTCTCCTCCCTGATCCTTTGAATAGGCATAGTGCTTTGAGATCAAGCAGCCCTCAGCTGGTTGTACGAGAGACATGATGTTTCTTGGAAAACGTGCAGATGTCTAGCAGCTCTGCGTGCCACTGTAAATGTCTTTACTCTTAGTTTAAAGAAATGACCGGGGACAGATACTTAATCTTCAGATGCGTTATTGCAAGCAGCTGATGGATAAAAATAAATGCCCCCCCCCCCCAATTATTTTCTAGAGTGCCTCTTTTGTCTTTGTCACAGCTTTTTGTAAGTTTTATACTGTATATGAGCACAAGAGTTTACTGGATTATCAGTTTTACTGTTAACCGCAGGATGAAATGGCGGAGGATTTTTAATTGAGACGTTGAGATTTCCCCAACTCCAACATCAGTAATTAAGAAAAAAGTTACATGGTAAATGACCTGTATTTGTATAGTGCCTTCCTAGGGTTCTACAAACCCACAAGGTGCTTCACAACATACATTTACACACATTCACATACTGCCCTGGGGCGCACTGACGGAGGCGAGGTTGCAGAACACTTGTGCTAACAGTCCCAATGACAACCACCAGCAGGCTGCAGCCTGCAGCTGCAGCAATCTCTGGTCGGAGCCGGGATGGAACCTGCAACCTTCCAATTACTGGATGACCCGCTCTACCTCCTGAGCTACTGTTGTCCCTATATATATATTTGTATATATCCATTCATCTGCCTTCCTGCCCACCCACCCACTCACCAAAACCAGTGGAGTGCAACTCACACAGACACATCTCACATGGAAGTCTCTTGTCTGTACGGCTGTAAGTGGGCCGGTACACTGTACCAAGCACTGGCGACTGGTGAATAATTGTTTTTGGTTGAGTGCATTTTAACATGTGCTGTGCCGAAAAGAACATGCCAGCCGAGATTTGCATGACCTGTTATGGGTAAGTGCATATGAATAACAAGGTTTTTAAAAACATTTTTACTAATACGGGATTCCAACGCGTTCTGGAAAACCTGGAAAATGATAGACCAATTTTCCAGTCATGAAAAACACGTGGAAAATGGGGGAATTGCAAAATGGCCTGGAAATTTTTGAGTTGTCCTGGAAAATAATTTTCCCTCGTGGATAAACAAACGGATTAAGCATTTTGGGCAATATTGGGCTGTAGCGCTTTTCCTTTCATTTTTGCATCTAGCCGGCACAGCGCCCCACGTGATGCTTCCAACCAATCAGATTGCATATTCCCCTTCAGTTCCAGTTCCACTTCTGTTTTTCCAACTGTCTTTTTGGCTAGATTTACAGATTTTTCACCCCAAGATTTATTTCTCCAAAGGGCCAAAAGTAGCGACTCGGTTCACGAGTATTGCTCTATCGCAGTTTATAGAGCGAGAGGTTTTTCTCCTTCTCTCTGTTAAGTGACAAAGGAGCAGCAGAGCTTTGTTTTTTTTCACTCATGCCTTGAGACGAGTGAACATGAGAGCTTCGGGATAGCAACGGATAGCAGGTAGTCTACCGGACCCGCGCTCCACTCAGTAATTCATACGTTCTATCGTCCGACAGCAGAAACAAAAGTATGTGAATGAGAAAAATGTCATGAATTCAGTTCTATCAAACTACTAAGTATGTGCTCAGAGGGCAGAGCCTCAGCTGTTCATGCTGTTTTTAGCTAGCTACACAGACCGCAGCCAGGAGGCAGTGAGAACTGAAGACTGGCATGGTCATTTGAACAAAGTTGTTAACGTAATTAAATTGAATTCAACACGGCTAAATTAATAACTAGAATGATTTTAAGTGGTAACTATATATAGTATATAGTAATGCTACGTACAGTCCAGACTAAAAAGGTAGCGAACAACTACAAATACTTATCTCTGAGGTAGAAAAAAAATATTTTTCAGGTTCAATATGTCTGTGGTGTTAGCGAGAGATATTAGCCTAGTCATCTACCCTGAATCTTGTTTCTGGGTGACTGGACTAACCTAAAATGACCAATACTGGAACATCAAAATGCTGTTTAACATCTAATTATGTGAAATAAGCAGTAAAGTGTAATGTGGTGTGTACAGTATGTTGCTGCCCCTTGGCATCCAAGAGAAATAAGGAGGAGAGCTTCAACGGGTGCAACTTTTTATTTGCGTCAGGCTGTAGATGCACACATCTCATTCCCAGAATTGCACCGAGCATCTGGTGCCAATCACTGTGTAAACACTGTGAAAACTGAAAATACATAATTTACAAACAAATGAAAGACAATCGCTGACAAACATCAGGAGCAACAAACCGAAACAAAGAACAAATACCTTGCTCCTCTTGCCATGGGGTGCAATCAAAGTAATGTCACGCAGAGGCTTGGCACAGCAAGACCATGGACTAAATGTACAAGCATTTGTTAGGGCGACACGTTCTTATTAATCAATTTTAGTCAACATACCCGCACTTACGTGGAAGTTTGGTCTGCTGCAACACGCCAAGCCAGGTGGAATGCCAACGCCACGTCCACATCCGGGATAACACCCACTTATATGCAATTGAATGAGTTACGTTGACAATCCACCTGCTCGCAGCCATTTACACTCCCACCAAATCATGATTTATGCAAAAAAAAAAAAAACTTCACATTATTTTAAAGTAGACAAATGGCAGTTAGCAGTACTGTATTTTACTTCCTAATTAAAAACAAAGAGCAAAAACATGACTCTCAACTAACACAACCAGTTTTTGTACAGAACGTTCAAGAACGGACACATGGTTCTGTCTATCATTCAGACCTCCTTTTCCCATCTGAACCTTAACTCTTCGGACTATTCCTTCTTTTCCCTCTGCAGTGCCAATCACACGACCCAGTTGCCACTGACATCTTGGAAGTACATCATCTTTAACAAGGACTATGTCATCCACCTTTACATTGCAGCGCAGTTTGTGCCATTTCTGTCTGAGAGAGATGTTACTGAGATATTACCATACCACCTTTATTTGTATAGCACTTTAAAAACACAGCCATACGTCTGACCAAAGTGCTGAACAGTCACACAATAATAGAGATAAAAAACATAAAACAGTACTATAAAATACAGCCAACAATAAAAAAGACAAGCCGATAAAAAAAGCACCAATAAAAACCTTACAATGATGATAAAATAAGAGTAGTAAAAGCCAAATTAACAGCAAACTGTTAAAAGCAAGGGTAAAATAGTGTGTGTTTAGACTTAAAATCTGCCGAGGTGGATGCCAGTCGAACTGTGACTGGAAGTCCGTTCTACAGTTTAGGACCCGCAACAGAGGAAGCTTTTTGTCCGCATGATTTGTAACACGCTTTCGGGACCTCGAGGAGCAACAGGCTGGAGGCCCTGAGTGTGCGACCAGGAGTATAAGTTGAAAGAAGATCAGATAAGTACACGGGGGCAAGACCATGGAGGGATTTGAAAACAAAAAGTAGCATTTTATATTGGACCCTGAAAGTGATGGGCAACCAATGAAGGGATTTGAGAACTGGTGTTATGTGTAGGGATGCACCGATGGATCGGCATTTGATCGTAATCGGCCGATAGCACCCCTATCGGTTTTGATCGGAATTTTCAAAATAGATCAAAGCAAACCAATCAGGTAGGGTTGTCACGGTAACCAGTGTAGCGGTAAACCCCGGTATAAAAAAAAGTTGACAATAATAATAACCGTCTTGTTTTTTAAAAAACTATATTATCTTGGTGGGTTTACCGTGGCTGCGGTGTAGGCGCGGTGACCCTTACCAGCCACCGTATCATCGGCTGAAGTTGCCGGCGGCACATGCACGCTTTGTTTACAACAAAACTTTCTTGAAGCTAAAGCTGAAATAATGGACAAAGGAGGAGACGGCAGCGCTCAGGAGGACATTTATTATCCCTCAAAGAAGACAAAGTCGGAAGTACGGGCATATTTTAGATATTTGAAGAATGCCGAGGGAGTTTATAGAAGACGGACGGCTATCCTGTTTGCATCACGTGCAGAAAAAGTGTCTGTGAAAGGCAGCAACGCTTCAAATCTCATGACACATCTGCGTGACCATCACCCACAACTCTACAGTCAACGCAAGGCAAGCTAACGTTAGCGTTTTAGCTAAAATGTGTGATCCGAGGATTTGAGTTCAGGGAGAATGCAACGAGTCGCTATATAAAGCAGCCGCAGTGCCGCTACCTGCATATAAACCGTGTCGCGGACACCCCCATGTTGAAATGACGCTATGCATTACGGGGCTCCCAGGGGCAGATAAGAGTTGGTCTCTCTCCGAGGATAATTATGAATTTAACAATGATTACTGCCTGATGACATTTTCCCACATCTGCAAAGCTCACTGGAAGGACACAAACCGAGGACAATATTCTCCTGATATAGGGTTTATTACTCAAGTAAGGGTAAAAAAGTATCTGATTAGAAGGCTACTTGAGTACTGAGTATCATCTGATCTAATATTTTTAAAATGATGACATCAAACAGACATAAAATAAGAAGTTATGGGCAAATATTGGTATTTTAAAGACTAAAGGGGAAAATGTAAACAAATAAACAACATAATTACAAAATAACACATTTTAGGCAAAATTTAGACAAAAACTGAGGACAATATTTTCCTGACATACAGGGTTTATTTAATTGTGTGAAAATGTAGCACGTTTAAAAAAAAATACCGCGATAATACAGAAAACCGTGGTAATTTTGGTCACAATAACCGTGAGGTTAAATTTTCACACCGTGACAACCCTAATACAGACCATTTTAGATTAGGTTACATTTCCTTTATTCCCTGATTATGTAGTTTGTAGCACTCATTATAATGTTGTAGAAAATTTCTGGCCAATCCACGTGATCGGTATAGGTGATCGGTATCGGTGATCAGCATTCTTTGATATCGGTATCGTGATCGGCAGCAAAAAACCTGATTGGTGCATTCCTAGTTATGTGCTGGCGCCTGTCAGTACGTGTTAGGTATCTAGCAGCTGTGTTTTGAATGAGTTGAAGTTGGGCAAGGGTTGACTTATTGACACCCAGCAAAACTGCATTTGAGTAGTCGAGCCTAGATGTGATGAAAGCATGAACAACTGATTCCAGATTTTTTCTAGATAAAATGGCTCTTAATTTGTACAGATGGCGGAGTTGGAAAAAACAAGATTTTACAGTGGCATTGACCTGGGCGTCCATCCTTAGAGATGAATCCATCTTCACACCCAGGTTTGTCACAACGGTTTTTAGATTTTGAGAAACAGATGAAAGATCTGGGGTTTGGAAGGAGCTAGATCAGACCGGATTAAACAGGATCAGTTCAGTCTTGGAATCATTGAGATGCAGAAAATTTGTGGCCAGCCAACATTTCACATCACGTAGGCAATCTAGAAGAGGCTGGATGGATTGCTGGGGTTTCACCGACATGTAAATCTGACAGTCGTCAGCATATAAGTGATATTGAACAGAGTGTTTTTTTAGGATTAAGCTGAGGGGAAGGAGGTAACAACAAAGGGCCTAGAATAGATCCCTGCGGGACCCCACACGAGGGAGGAGCAAAGCGAGATGAGATGTTGTTCAACACCACCCGTTGGGACCTGTTAGACAAATAAGACCTAAACCAAGTTAGGGCTGGACCACGTATTGCAGCAACCTCCTCTAAGCGTAATAAAAGGATGTCGTGGTCGACGGTGTCAAAGGCAGTGGACAGATCGAGAAGTAATAACACAGCATAGGAGCCAGAATCAGTAGCCATAAAAATGCCATTGAAGACACGGAGGAGAGAGGACTCAGTGCTGTGCAGGGGTCGAAAACCTGACTGAAAGACATCCATTATGTTATGATCGGCTAGATGAGTTGATAGCTGATCATAGACCACCTTCTCCAGAATTTTTGCCAGAAATGGAAGCTTGGAAATAGGGCGATAATTAGAAAGAACCGAGGCGTCAAGGCCTGTTTTTTTTTAGAAGCGGCCTGCATGTTTGAAGACAGGGGGTCCAACACTGGAAATAAGACTGGTATTGATAAAGTGTTGGATATGATGACCTATAGCTGGGAATACCTCTTTCAGGAGGTGTGGAGGAAGGATGTCGTCTTGGGAACCAGATGGTTTCATCGACAGAAGCAAAGATTGCAGGCATGGAAGGGAAATAGGTTCAAAGCTGAGGAAGGGCGCTGTATTAAAGGTTAAAGTAGGAAGGGTGTGCAGAGGGAGTGATAAGCTAGCCCTGATAGAGGAAACCTTATCAGAAAAGAAATCTAGAAACTGAGATTTCCGGGAGATTTGGTGCAATAACTGAGCAGTTGGACTCATGAGGAACGAGAACTGAATTTATAGTTTTTTAAAGAACTTTTTGATTGGACCGGTTTGCAGAAATAATTTTAGAAAAGTATTAGCTTCTGGCATGCATAACTGCTTGTTGATATTTGGAACAGAGGTCTTGCAAAATCTGATATGAAATCTGGAGGTGGTTTTTTCCATTTGCGCTCAGCCTGTCTACAAAGTTTTTTCAAACTTCGAGTATGAAAGTTGAGCCAAGGGTCAGATTTATGTTTGGAGTGAGCAGGTTTCAGAGGAGCAACAGAATTTAAGAATGTAAGGCATTTATCATTAAAAAAAAAGCGATCTGATCATCCAGGCTAAGCTGACTAGGCAGATCAGACACAGAAAAAGCACTGACAAAAGATCCTGCTGTTTCAGAGTTAATGATGCACCGTAACGAACGTCACGGACAGAGTGAATGATTGTTAACAGGTAACAAAAATATCAAAAGAAATAAGCATATGGTCAGACCAGCAGACTTCTAAAGGAGATGGATCATGTATGTGAGTGTACATGAGTTGGAGCATTTACAGACTGGGTCGAACCGAAAGCATCAGTTAGACTAAGAAAATCTGTGACAAATGGTTTTTCCAGACAGCAGATGTGAATATTAAAGTCTCCAAGAATGAGAACACGTTGAGATCGAGCGAAAATCTCAGCTAGGAGAGCAGAGAAATCAGTTATGAAGTTCTTATTGTATCTGGGGGGCTGTAAATTAACAGATGGGGGGGGGGGGGGGGGAGATTGCCAGTTCAAAAGCACTCAGTTCAAAGGAGGTAATTTCGGTGGAAAAAGAAAAAGGATTAGAGGTAAATGAAGATTTGAAAATAGTCAGAAGGCCTCCTCCACGGCCGCATTGTCTTGGAGAGTTTATAAATGAACATGCAGGGGGGAGAGTCTCCGCTAGAGTAGCTGACTCGCCCGGAGCGATCCAGGATTCCACGACGCAGAGAAAGTTCAGTGCTCAATCACGGAAAAGCTCTCTTAGTATAAAAGTTTTATTTCTGATGGATCTTGCATTTATAAGAGCAAAGCTGATGGAGGTCAAGTCTTGATGTACATTCCGAGCCGTGGAGCAGACTGCCGATGACTTCGGCACTAGGAGAAGGTTTGCTGGGCAGATTCCACGACGGTGCAGCACCATTGGCACAGAGCGGAGCTGTGGTCCCGCCAGATCCCCGGGCAACTCCAACGGGATCAGACATGGAACTGCCGGATCCAGGGATCGCCAAGAGGAACACAGACTGGGCCCCATGCCTGAAGGAGGCAGGTGAGCGGGCCAGAAAACCTCTAAGCTTCACTAGTCACCTGGCTCGACAGCCGCCACGGCGATGCTTCCAACCACGGAAGCGACACGGCATCCAACACAGGTAGAGAGGAGGTCCAGGGAGCAGCGGGCAAGAGGTATTATGGAAATCCTTCACGGCAGGTGGAGACAGGCACATTGCCAACCGTATGTCCAAAAGAGTAGAGCGATCATACTTAATGATTGCAATTATGGGGGAAAGAAAGTTCTGAAATATCACCAAAAACAATAGGACACCGCGAGGTGGATGGCCGGCCAAAAACACTGGCGCCATCTTGCCACACCCATCCATTACATCTCTTTTCCATCTGCTTCAGAATTCTTCTACAAGAAACTGTACTCTACACCACCTTTTAAGTGCATACACGTCTTTGCCAAAAATTCCAGGTGGTGGTAAAGTGATTTTAGACTTCATAAGGATAAGATGATTAGGAGTGAGTGGTCCAGGTACGTTAGGTTTGTTAATGTAAACAGTTAAGGGACGACTATTAACAATAGCCATAGCCTCATGGGGCAGCAGTAGCTCAGGTGGTAGAGCGGGTTGCCTCATGATCGGAGCGTCATGGGTTCAATTCCAGCTCCCGCCAGGGGTATCCTGCTGTTGTGTCCTTGGGCAAGAGTATTCACCCAACTTGCCTGTGTTAGTGGTGGTCAGAGGGGCCGACGGCTCCAAATGGCAGCCTCGCCTCTGTCAGACCTCCCCAGAGCGGCTGTGGCTAGAAGTAGCTTACCATCACTAGCAGTGTGTGAATGTGAGAGTGTGTGAAAGCGTCTTTGGGGGTCTAGAAAAGCGCTATATAAGTTCTATGCATTATTATTATTAAAAGAACACAAAACACATTTCTCTTTATGGCCTATATAGTTGTCATCTTCAACGTAACATGATTTACAGAATGCATGTGACCAACTAACATTTCATGTTCTACCACCGGATGTTTGGATCAAAACATCAAAGTCAAAGTCGTTTTTATTGTCATTTCTACCACATGTGCAGGACATACAGAGAAACGAAATTGAGTTTCAGTGCACACAATTCAGAGATCAGACATACATGGGTAAGACACATGAATTGGTGTGGCCCCTCACACTCTATTGGGCGTTCCTATAGAGAAACCTTACATGTTCAAGTGTGTGTACCACACAGGTGCTCACATGGTGCTCTCATAAGTATGGACTGGGGCATTTTCAACACGTCATAAGGCTGTGGATGGCTCTAAATGCACTGTGAGTTATTATCATGTGATTGTTCAGTAAAACAATCCCGATCAATCCTAACCCTATTTCCTCACCAGGTTGAAGCAGTGATAGCTTGCTCTAGTTGTATTGTTGTGTGTTGTTATTGTCTTTCTGCAGGTCTAGAAGCAGACTCTTGCTCATCATTGATTGTTTATTTTTGTGGAACCCTAACCTCTTACTTTTGTCTCTTCCTTTCTTTTTCACCTCTATCTCCGTGTCTGGTCGGAGTTAAAATGCATTAAAAAACAACAATAAAATTTTAAGTATCGGGCGTAACATTAAAGCAGAAGCTTTGATGCTCCACCTGAGTAAATCTGTAAGGCTTGTCACCAGCATTCAGACATTAATTCTGTTTGTTTCACAGCCAGGCAGGACACGGGGAGAAAAATAAAAAATTACAAAACTTACGACTCTAGTCTACAATCAGTCTTTAAAAATACACAGAGGCTGTGATGCAAAAAACTACAATGCTAGAGTAGCATTAGGAGCAGTTGGAGCTACACTCAAGAACATGTGGACCATGTTCAATTTGGATTCTTATAAAAAAAAAATATGTTAACCATGGCATGTGTTTCTCTTTTCATTGTTCTTGGGTTTCTGTCATCTTTCCGCGACTTACGCTTTTCGCAGTGTATACTTGTGACGTTGGCATGTCCTGCTACAGCAAGATGTCATCTCTCCATCAGAGAAACAACTCTTTAAATGTGAAACATCTCGCCAGCAGACCCTGAGGGTATCTTTGACCAGCTGATGCATATTCAGAGGAGTACAGCCTTTATCATCTAGAAGTCAAACTACTTGTATGCCGAGAAGACTTTGTGGACAGCAGGGTCGCTGAGAAGCCTTGTCACACATGTACTGTACGATACACCTGGCATCAGGATAGGTTTTTACATTAATTTGGTAACTTGTTAAACCCCATTAAACATTCAGCCAGGCTTATTTTACAACCCAGACATCACAATTTTCTAAGACATTTAATTAGGTTTTGTAGCATTGTACATATAATATGAAGAGATGGTAAATGTGCTGCTTTTAAGCTTATTATATTACCTTTAATTATGACCAGGAAGATGTAATATTCTATATAAACATAGAATATCAACCTGCTTGGTCTTTGAATGTTTAATCAGAAGATTCTAGGATTCTTTGCTTTTTCAGTGATCAAACACACTTCGTGTTACTTCAAGAAGAGAGTCAAGTTTATAAAAAGTAAGAATTTATTTTCCAAACTATTAAAAACATGACAAGTTAACCAAGGGTACTGTGATGGATGAATCTAGGTGGAGAGGATGTGATGTATGGTGTCTGTGTGAATGAGATTATCAGAACCTTCGTATCTAGATGAACTTGAGTTCTGGGTGAAAAGAATTTGGTTTGCATAAACTGAAGTTCTTATCAAAGACACATCAGACGCAATCTCACTGTGTTCTACCGCACCCTTTTGGAGACCCTTGTCGCGGATCCGGAGGTCAGGGAGTTTGGATGACCTCTGGGCACCCTGGTCCAGAGATGTCACCAAGCACACAGGTTGGAAGTATTTTGCGTCTCAGGAATAACTCTTAAGGAGTTGAAGTTGTCTCGGCTTGGTTCTGAAGGAACCGATTTGCTGTGTCAACTATACACAGCTTTTAGCAGGGTTTTGGCAGCTTGCCAAAATTTGTCAGGGTTAAAGAGATTTCACTACGGATGGCCTGTCCGAAGCTTTCTCTAGAACTGAGTCACCGTAAAGTGAGCTCTGTTTTTATATTCTCTTATTAATTTCTTAACAAATCAGAGCGTGCCATGTTAAGGGATATTACCAAGAATCTCAGAAACACACCTTTCAGATACAGAGGTTCTGATGTATGGGGGTAAGAAAATATCTATGTGTCATGACATTTAACTTTAATTTATCTCTATTGAACCTTGTCATATCCAACATTAATTTCATCATATATATATATATAAGTCCTTTCAAACTTCAGTCATTCAAGAACAGATTAATCAACCTTATTAATTTAAGCACAGATTAATGAAAGCATTTCATTTATATTATAATTATTATAAGTGACAATAAACAAACGTTTATTTAATGATTATTTAACTTATTAGTTGTGGAAGTTCATCTTTTGTCCTGTGAAGCAGGCGGATAGATAAGGCCAGCTTAAGGCCTTGAGGAAGGGCATGATGTTGATAATACGTTATCATGTGTTCAGAGCTGCAGAGAGGCTCTGAACTCCAGCTGATGGAATGCAGTATCCTTGTGGCTTCAGGAAGATAGTGTAAAATCCACTTTAGGAGATAAAATTAAGTCTGCAGATGACCAGTGGCATCTAAGTTAATATGTAGGTGGAAATTGAACATTTCTGGACACAACAGTTTGTAACATAACATCTAAAGTCATATTTCCTCATTTCATACAGTGTCTCAGTTGATATCACCTTAACTCATCATTTATAATCATTTGTACTGCATAATCATAGTAGAAATACAGTAATAAATTGATTTTCATAAACTATATTTTTGCCTCTGTGTCAAATTATTATAAAATGGTGGTTCCCTGCATACCCAAATTACCTAGTTTGATCATCAATCGAATAGTAAAGGGTCAATGAAATTGATAATCCATATTTTATATGGAATTCTACATATTATTGAATAGCTTTATGTTGCATTGACAATTTATTAAAAGTAACCACTTACAAAACGTTACATAAATGGCGAGTCAGCCAGTAGGTAAATCAAAATCAACACTTTATTAATAATTTGAAATTGTAATATATTTTCCCTGGGATTTGGTGTTTTAGACGACCACCTGTCCGAGCTGGACCATGTCATGGGTCAGCTCACAGTTGAAGGTGTGAAAATCTCACTCACCAAATAAGTGGTGCAGGTCGAAAGTGCAGATTGTTTGCTGCCTTGTGGGACCACAGGGAGTGCAGCCTCAACATGGTAGTGTCCAGGGCATATCCACCATTAAAGCTCCCATGAGTGTCTCTAAACTTTGGAGTTTTCTGGGTGTGTGCTACTATTGCCGCCAGTTTGTAGAGAACTATGCGGAGTTGGTGAGACCTCTGACTTCCTTGCTGAAAAAGGATGTGCATTTTGAGTGGACTGAGCAGCAACGGCAGGCCATGGATGGCTTGAAGGCTGCGTTGTGCTCGGCTCCGTGCCTGGCACTTTCAGATTGTGACAAGGAGTTCCACCTTGAGGTTGAGTTCTCTACCCACTGTTTGAGTGCCGGTCTGTACCAGATGTATGACTGTGACAGGCATATCGTAGCCTATCAAAGTAAGATCTTGTCCGGTCCTGAGTTAAGATACTCTGACTGTGAAAAGCTTTGCTGACCACCACTTGGTCAGTTAAACACTTCTCTAAGTACGTCGGTGGCCAGAAAATCATTGTTGAAACTCAACATCAGCCTGCAACCTTCTTGAATAGTCAACACATCAGAGATGGTGTGGATGCTGTGCTTGAACCATTCAACAAACACTCAGATAAATACCTAAACGGAGTAGATAGCTGCTTCTCTAATTCTTGCAACTTTTTACATTAATAATTTTATCATGAGTGTTTTATTAGTTCTTATATTTGCTTATCTCTTAATTAAATTTTTTTTTCTATCTTACCTTCTGCACCAAAATACCGCAGCAATTTCCTAATGTTGTGACTTGGCACACATATGGCAATAAAAACTTCTGATTCTAACCAACGCACGCATTGCATCCTGGCTGTTAGCTCTTCAGAGCTTCGACGTAGAGGTGCGCTATGCCCAGAACCACCATAGCCCTCTTGGCATGGGTCTGGCTGCATGCCAGCATTGCTCGGACGACACTTCTGCATCAGTTCTGCCAGCCAACCCTCCCCAGACCCCGCTGAACCCCAATCACCACTCCTTTGACAAAGCTCTCTGTGAGGGCATGCCAACTGTGTACATTGACGGCAGCTCCTTTCAACACGGTGCTGAACTGGGTTCAGGCGTGGGTGTCGTTTGGCTGAATGCTGACCAGAAAGGCTCTTGGTGCTATCAGTGCCCTCAGACCTGACAGTTCACAGAGGTAGATGGGATCCTGATAGTCTTACAACTTGCTGCTGATCGTGGTGTACAAGAGCTGGTCATCTGCACCAACTTGGAATATGCTTGTTTCAGTTTCACCTGTCATCTGCCTTCTTGGAAAAGTAATGGGTTCTTGACCTCCAACTGGAAGCCTGTTAAAAATAGAGACCTTATCGTGGCATGTGATGCCTTGGTGACATCCCATGACATGCAGATCTATTGGCATAAAGTCAAAGGTCATTCCTGTGCACCTGGATGTGATAAAGAGATGAACAACCTTAAAGAGTCGGTAGCCAAAAAAATTATAAATGGCCCACACTTGTATAGCGCCTCTCAGAGTAAGGACTCCAAAGCACTTTACACTACAGTGTATCGTTCATCCATTCACACACACATTCACACACTGATGGTGATTAGTTACAATGTAGCCACAGCTGCCCTGGGGCGCACTGACAGAGGCAAGGCTGCCGAGCACAGGCGCCACCGTTCCCTCCGACCACCACCAGCAGGCAAGGTGGGTTAAGTGTCTTGCCCAAGGACACAACAGCAGAATTCTCTGTCCGGAGCCGGGATCGAACCTGCAACCTTCCAATTACTGGACAACCCGCTCAACCTGTTGAGCTACTGCTGCCCGCACAAGGGGCTGCTGTTGGTACCCCATGGTCCTTCAACCTCTTGTGGCTCCCTGATCATGTTCTTTCCCCTTCAGACCCATCCCACATGTGTCATGACTCGTGCCCATTCATCTGCTGCGTCTGCCACTTAACCATCGGATGGGTTCATGTCTGTTAAACCAGTCTTTTCTGACAATGACCATTTCAATCTATCAATCAAAATGTATTTATAAAGAGCTTTTCCTACAAAAAGTGCAACTCAAAGTGCTTTACAGATTAACATGACCCACCATAACCCCATTTCTATCTTTCCTACACCAATTAAAAGCATTGGCACATTCATAACACACACACCCCACCCACAATGGTGTCAAGATCATGTTTGGAGCCCTGAGCCAGGTCGCTTACTGGCCAGGGATGCTTAGAGACATCTTGGACTACGTCCAGGGCTTTTTGGTTTGTTGTCAATTTCATCCCTTAAATCCCATCCACAGAGCTCCTCTTCAGAGCAGGGGACCACCATGGTTCGACCTGCAATTTGATTGGGTGGGGGCCCTGACCAAGTCCAGCAGGGGTAACAAATGGGCCATTCCCATCTGTACCGGGTCGGCCCGGGCCGAGTAGCCCCAGTCGGCCCCAACCTGGCCCGGTTGATTCCACACATCCTTGCCTTAAGCCCATGTGGGCTGATTCTACCCACCAATCAGAGGCTTGCTCTAATGGAAGGTGTGAATTTGCTGTCAGCAGTGGGTGTGTTGGCCCTGGTCGGCCTGAAGCAGACCCCCTCGAGAAGAGGGCTGAGAATGAGCCTTGGTTGGCCCAGAAAAATACCAGGCCACCCAGATATGTAAGCAACCTACGCTACCAGGCCCAGGCCGACCCGGTACAGATGGGAATGGCCCAAAATACTTCTTGAGTGTGACCTGTGCATTCACCAAGTGGGTTGACCATTTACCAGCAGCTAACGACACGGCACAAACCACCGTCATTCTTTTGTTGAATCACATCATCTCCTGGTTCGGTCTCCCTATGCATGTTAACGCGGACCGGGGAACTCATTTTACTTATGAGGTGATGGAATACCTTTGGCAGATGTTGAGGGTAAAGACCAATTTCCACATTGGTTACCTGCCCCAGTCTTCTGGACAAGTTCAAAGTTTGAACCGCATGGTTGTCAATGCTTGATATAAATACGTGTCGGCAGAGACTGGAATGTGAAGATTCTGTTGGTTCTGATGGCTTTTTGGACCACTCCTCATGGGTCCACATGTGTCTCCCCATTTGAGATGATGACTGGTAGACAGATGACCCTACCGCTCCACCTGCTGTATCAGCCAGTTTTGTCCAGTGCTGCTCTGGCTTGCTCCAATGTTCAATACTTGGAAAAACTTGAAGGAGCATGAAGGAGCATTTGCAAGTAGGAATTCACTGAAAAGATAGCTAAAATTACTACATATTAATTTGGTGCAAACACATGCTCGCTATTGGCAGCTTTCATTCTGAGATTTTATCCCAAAATGGACAGTTTCCTTCCATTATTTCAAGAAAAGAGATGAATGACTTGTAAATACATTAAGACTGTTTCCTTTACCTGTTTGGTTTTGGCAAGGTGTGCTGGCTGCAGCAGGAGTATCCAGGATGCAGTCCAGTCTGTTTCTAAACAAACAAACATGAATCGGAACAGATGCGGAAATCACGCAAGGGGCGTAGCTCACCAAGCGCCGATGTCACGTTAGTTCCTCTGGAATTACAGAAAATCCCAGCCTCAGAGCAGGAGCTAAAATGGTTCTGAACTGTGGTAAAAGGTTCCTAGTTCCTGTCTGTCCAAATGTGTGCAAAAGGGGGCTGGTTCCTGAAAAGGGAACTACAAAAGGTTCCTACACTGCAAATGCGCCTATTGAGTGCCAGCGAATAGGAAAAGCTAACTGGTAGCCTTTATGTTAGCTACTGACAGAGTAAACAGCTAACAGTTGATGAGAAGGTAGAGAGCTCCCCCTAAGGCATCTACTCATCCCACAAAACTTGAGTGTAGTTTCTGGTCAGCTGAGGGCTGCAGACTGCTGCACGAGGTGAAGTTAGAAATGTTCCTACTTACGCAATCACTGAAACCAACTTTTAAAGGAATCAGTTAAAGTTGTAAAAACTGTTGCTTTAAAGATTTTATGTATTGCTAACATTTTGTTAAATGGCAAACAGTTATTTGTTTTCTGTACATTGTTTTGTTCTGAAATGTTTGGCTGTTTTGCAGATTTTGTGAGATATTTTAAAAGGATGCTTTACTTTAGATTTAGACTCAAGTTGAGAGAGAAAATAAATTTTATTTTAAAGATCATCATGTTTACATGGTTTTTATTTGCTGTTAAACTCACTTCTGGATGCCTTAGCGTATTCTGATCTTATCCTCCCAATCCCACAACAGAAGGCCCACTCCTCCTCTTCCTCTCAGTGGTCTTCCTCTTTGGCAAGCCTGGTTCGGCCACGAAGCCACGACATCAGTCGGGGTCCTTCTGACATTGCGGAGGACAAATCGGCTGCAAATCGGCCTGGTCGCAGCAGTCCCAGCTTCTCACGCCTCAGCGGGATTCTCCCCCTTCAAGCACAGGTGGCTCGCAGTGAGCTGAATGTCCGTCTGCCAAGAGGTGTGTTACAATGTCAACTTTACTCTAGCTTCTGTTATGGACACTTTTTAGTCTGACTAGTGCCTGGATGTAACTAAACTAATGTATGATAGCCTCCTTTTAGAGGAGCCCTGCAAGAATGAAAGTGTTCTAGCATAAAGGGCACCATTGAAATTAGGAAATGAGACCCAAGAACCATGAACCTACCATGAGGGGACCTACACCTTGACCCAAACATGGAACTTGGTCCTGAGGAATGTAGCTAGCAGTGCTGGGTGTGGTAGTCCTCTGTCTGAATAAAACAGCTGACACATACATGACAGGGAGACTGCAGGCGCTGTCAAAACATGTAAATGAAGGAGATACTTTATTTGAAATTTGGTGCAAATCAAATCGTGTGTTAAATGGATCCAACTGTATCTACGGAGCTACAGCAACTTCAACAAATGACCACATGAATGTGTTGAGTGCTTGATGACAAACTGTTTGGTACAGTTGTGACTTTGTTTTTAGAAGTTTTAATGCTATGTCGGGGGTGCAGGGAGAAATTAGACAATGTGCAGCAGAAAAGCTGCAAGCAGTTCTTTTAGGAGCTACATTTATATCCACCATAAATTTGGTGCAGATCAGAAGACATACATGGAAATTACATGGTAAATGGCCTGTATTTGATATAGCACCTTCTAGTCCTGGAACCCCCCAAGGTGCTTTACAACACAGTCATTCACACATTCACACACTGGTGAGGATGAGCTACGGTGTAGCTACAGCTGCCCTGGAGCATACTGACAGAGGCGAGGCTGCCGTACACTAGCGCCACCGGACCCTCCAACCAACACCAGCATGCAAAGGGAGTTAAGTGTCTTGCCCAAGGAAACAACAACAGCCACAAACTCAGCGGGGCTCAAACCCTAACCTTCCAATTACAGGGTGAGTACTTAACTCCAGTGCCACCGTCGCCCCAAATTACAGCCAAATGTCTGGCCATGCCATGATGTCTGAACTTGCCACACTGCCACAGCGTAGGACTGGGCAATGTTTCTATATTTTTAAAATATCTATTATATCAAACAAGATGACTCAGTAATGTTTATATCGATATAAATATACAACCTTTGTGTTTCTGAAGTCATCAGGTACAGCTACCCCTAGCGGCTACCTTGCTCCACGTTTAAGCGCTCATTGCATGTATTCTCATGCTCCATCAGGAAAGATCTGGGTCAACGTTTTGTTGTAAAGATTGCATTTGGCTTCATGGTTTTAAATTATTTGGGGAAGTTTTTTGGGGATTCAGCAAGCCTTTTCACTGTGGCTGCAAACGAAGATTTATTTATCCTGTTTTTGTGGAAAGATGGGCCAAACCCCTCCCCGGTGTAATCAGGAAACAGAAACAGAGAGCTACGGCTGTCAAACTACCCCAGAAGCTGAATGAGTCAATACTGTGAGATTCCAGCCATGTTTGCCTTAACTTTAATAGCTCCATGCAGCACATGAGTGTAGTCCTCTGGTATTAGATGTAATTATGTTATGAAATTAGCTTAACATGATAGATTTTCTCCTCTGGACAAGAAATAATTACTGGTAGTTTGGTAAATGATAGGACAAAGGCCAGTGGAGCCAGTGCATCAAGTGACAGGTGGTTTGCATATGCGGTAATGAAGTCTGCTTTGTTTACAGTTGATTGGCAGTTCCAAAGTCCCATAGACAGGTGGATGTCTTCGGTGGGAGTTGGTTTTAGCGAGCGGAGGTTTTGAAGGTTGCGAAAGCGGTTTGCTGTGTGTGACCTTCCTGTGATCACAGGTATAGGATAATGGCACATTTTGCAAGGTGTTGATGGATCAGCGTCTGGGTCGAGCTTGTTTGCTCTGTGTACCTGCTCTGTAGACACGCGCAGGTAGACACGTATGCCTTTACCCTGGAGTGTCTTCACACCGGAGGGGTGAGACACAAGGGCTGACGCTTCAGTTATGCCACCAAACTTATGCTGTGCTACTAGTTGGAAACAGGTGTTCATGCAGCAGCTGGTTGCAGTGTTTGAGACCTAGATCACCTGATGAGTGCTTTTAGGGAGGGCAGAAACAGCTCGTTTACAGCCCCTGATTACACTTATTGTTTTTCATATAACTTATTTGTTATATGAGGTGTATTCTGTAGCTGGAGGGTGGGGGGAAGTGCAGGCGTCATCAGGCCTACACCAGCTGATGTCACCACACAGTTCCACCCCTCTGTGTCTAAGTGCAGTTTAAAATTGGAAGTGAGCACCGGCACTTGGGGTGAGGCTGCTGAATGCTATTGAGTGCTCACTCCCAAGGACCTAAGCATGTGTTTGCGTGGAATGTCGGTGGAAGTGTTTTAATATGCAAGTAAAATTGGGAGCAGGCTGTCACAGGACTGTGGAAATGGGATCCAAACCCCCTGACTTCCCCAACCCTCAAGGTCCTATGTGCATGTTTTTGTGATGATGTGAAGAAGCAGTAGGAGGAAAATGTCTTAGGATGGAGAGGAATGACTGAGGGGCCTTAAGCCCTCCAGGGAGCTAGCTCCCCCACTGGTCTCAATAGGCAACTCCGTTCCCAAAATACCACCTGGGGCATGGAGATCCTAGCCCATCTTGCCAGGGCCCAAAACAGCAGCATCGCAGAGCCCTGCGGAGTCCAAGGGCACCAACCCAGCAGAATATCTACTTCAATTCAATTAAAGTTTATTTATATAGCGCCAAATCACGACAAGAGTCGTCTCAAGGCACTTCACATAATAAACATTCCAATTCAGGTCAGTTCATTAAGCCAGTCAGAAATAATGTTTCCTATATAAGGAACCCAGCAAATTGCATCAAGTCACTGACTAGTGTCAGTGACTATACAGCAATCCTCATACTAAGCAAGCATGCAGCGACAGTGGAGAGGAAAACTCCCTTTTAACAGGAAGAAACCTGCAGAGAATCCTGGCTCAGTATAAGCAGCCATCCTCCACGACTCACTGGGGATGGAGAAGACAGAGCAGACACACACACGCACACACACACACACACGTGCACACACACACACACACACACACACACACACACGTGCACACACACACACACACGTACACACACACAAAGACAAGTAATGTGTCTATAGTTACATTGTGATGTCTTAGTAAATATTCTATTTGGTGAAAGATAAACTTTATTGTATTTATCCTAGTGGATCTATAATTAAACGGGTAAACTAGTATTAGCACACCCAACGTCAAGGAAAGTAAAAAGTTATTATCAGGAGAGAGAGAATGTTTAAGTGGTTAGCAGCAGTGTGCTAGACGATGGCCCCCTCCATGAGGCCACCACAGCTCAGCAGAACATCGTTGTAGCTTCTTCTGGGGAGAAAAACACTTAGAGAGAAAATAAAGTTAACAGCTGAAATAACAGGAAATAATACAGTTAAAGAGCAGATAGTAGAAGAAAGCAGTAGAGTGTGTAAAGTGGTCAGTGTGTCCTCCAGCAGTCTAAGCCTATAGCAGCATAACTACAGAGTTAACTCTGGATAATCTATCCTATTTAGATGGAGGCATGTTGGAGGCAGGGCAAGGGAGAGCCGTCTTTACCGACTGTACACTCCACCTCCCTCTACTCCCCCACTTGTCCAGATTTAGGCTAACACCAGATTTTAACCATAGGCCCTATCAAATAAAATGTTTTAAGCCTATTCTTAAAAGTAGACAAGGTGTCTGCCTCACGGACTAAAGCTGGGAGCTGGTTCCACAGGAGAGGAGCCTGATAACTAAAAGATCTGCCTCCCATCCTAATTTTAGATATTCTGGGAACCACCAGTAGACCTGCAGTCTGAGAGCGAAGTGCTCGGTTAGGAACGTATGGAACAATCAGATTACTGATGTATGATGGAGCTTGATTATTAAGAGCTTTATATGTGAGAAGAAGGATCTTAAAATCTATTCTGAATTTAACAGGTAGCCAATGTAGGGAAGCTAAGACAGGAGAGATATGATCTCTCTTTTTAATTCTCATCAGAACTCTAGCTGCAGCATTTTGGACAAGCTGAAGACTTTTAACTACATTCTGTGGACTTCCTGAGAGTAATGATTTACAGTAATCCAGTCTTGATGTAATAAATGCATGAACTAGTTTTTCAGCATCACTCCTGGAAAGGATGCTTCTAATCTTAGCAATATTCCGAAGGTGGGAAAAGGAAATCCTACAAACCTGTTTAACCTGGGATTTGAATGACATGTCCTGGTCAAAGATAACACCAAGGTTCCTTACTTTGTTCTCGGAGACTAATTTAATGCCGTTGAGGTCAGGTGATTGACTAAGCAGTTTCCTTTTCTATAGTTCCGGTCAAAAGATGAGAACTTCCGTCTTGTCTTGATTTAAAAGCAGAAAGTTTAGAGTCATCCAATTTTCTGTCGTCAGACAAGCCTGTAATCTACCCAACCGATCAGGTTCATCAGGGTTAATGGATAAATATAACTGAGTATCGTCAGTATAACAGTGGAAGTTTATCCCATGCTGTCTAATGATTTTACCAATTGGAAGCACATAAAATGTTTCCCCTGCATAGGCTCATGTGCGTCGCTGTGCTACGACTGAAATTCTAGCGCCTTGGCTATGAAAACAACCCCACCCCAACACCCCTGCTCTCATGTTCGACGCATGGCACTGAAACGTTCTGCATGCTATTACCCTCTACCTCGCTCTCATGGCAGCAAAACGGCCGACGAATGTAACACCCCTAGCCCCCGCACAGCAGCAAAATGATCCGGAGTGCGCACACATGTGCGTCACACCCGTGGTGGATGTGGATGTTTTAACACTCACACTTTTTCTAATGAGGAGGTTAAACACCCACAACTTTCTCGCAGTTTAGCTCAAAAACTTTACTATCAGTCCGGTCCCTCTGTGTTTCTCTCACTTTGTTTGCCCTCCTCCCTCTGCTGTTGCTAATTGAAACCCGCACCTCTGCGCACTAGTGTTAGGTCAGTATTCTGGTCGGTTCTGTTGTTGAAATGTGTTTCTCCACCGCTTCGCACCACCCAAGCAGTAAAATGCACACGCTCATTACAATCTCACTCCCGCTGTGTGCTTTAGTTTTGGTTTAATACGAGCCACAGATTTAAGTTGTGTTCATTAATGAAAACTTTGTAGAACCTAGTCACAATAATGAGTACCAACGGAGCCAGCTCTGGTGCCACAATGAGAGTTAACAGGATGAGCAGCTCCTGTCTAAAACCTGATTTATACTTCTCCGTCTGCATCGGTAAGGAGACATGCAACGCTACTATGCGTCGGCGCAAGGCCTCTGCGACAGGCTCACAGAGGGTGATGGAGACATGCTCAAATTTTTAAACATCCATGCAAAGCTTGTCCACCACAAGCTTGTGATTGGTTAGGACGCTGCTTCTTGTATATTTGTCACCAGCACCGCTGTAGCTCCGTTAAAAAATAAACAGATATGTAGCGGCAGATCCAGAACAGATTGAAGAATGCATCGTGGAAAGGGTCTGGAAATATGAACATTTATTTACCCATGAGCAAGGGCGCAGATAGGATTTTGAGACTGGGGGGGGACAACGTTCCAATGTACCCTCCCCCAAACACATGCACACACACACACGCACAAGTACACATACGCAAACAATTGCAAGAGCCTTAGAGCTCAGTCAGTTTGTGTAATTTCTTCCAATGGTTTTTGAAAAACACACTATTATATGTAGCGTAATGGTTCTTGGCTCTTTTATGAAAGATGAACCATTCTACATAATAATCTGGAATATTAATTTTAACAAATTAATAACCAAATGTTATAGAGATAAGAAGACTCAAAGGTTGTTTTCATCGATAAACTGACGATCATATCCGTTTGTCTGTGTTTCAGTTCAATGAAAAGGCAAGTTTAAATTTTAAGAGATTTATTTCTTCAATTTAAACTAACGATTTGAAATGACAATCATAGGAAAAACAATCAACATTGGCAACCTTGTTGGACAATCTTTAACAGTTGATATTTTAAGCTTGCACAAATAGACCTTGTGTTGGATGTGCTAAGATTGAGGATGATGGAATTATGAATGCGTGCATGCAGGTGTCTGAGATTGCTTCAGGGAGAGGGAAGGTGAACTGAGTGAAAAATGATGTTTTGCAATTAAACTTTAGTTCTTATTAGAGAAACAGCATCAGAACGCTATCTGGTCGTGTTCTGCCTCACCGCACTTAGGACCCTCTTTTAGATCCGGACCTCAGGAGGATGTTTCTCCAGATGACACCTTGGCTGACAGAGAAGACGAAGGTGTGCGACGGTCCAGTCCAGAGTTGACCTCGGTACACGTTGCTGAAGCGTTTCAGCAGATGCGCTTTCTCATGTTTAAATTAACTCAGAAATCAAAAGACTCTAGGACGAGTCTGCGTTAGCTGGTTGCATTTCAGCTATTCTGTCTGGCTTGACAGAAATAGCGTGGTGGGAGAAAAGGAGCCTGCCGGGCTCCTTTCCCCGTGGCGTTCGTTCCGCACCCCAGCTCTCATCCAAACCTACTGCCACCTTACCGAAACCACTTCTCTTCCCAAAGCAAACTTGTTGTGCGTCAGAGCAAATGTGTTTTGAAGTTACTGTGGATACAGACCTGTATGAGCAGGTGTGAAGGTCATCGCTAAACGTCTTCAAAAACATTATTTAATTAAGTATACTGATTCATTATAGTTCATTATGATTACCCAAAGCATAATAATCATGCATTTGATTAAAATACATTTATAATGAGCAAAGTGATCAAATGATTATTTAACATTAATAAACAAAGAAAGCTTAAGACTCTGTTTTATTATGACTAGGCTGTGTGTGAAGTCCTTCTGGAGATGCAGGTGTTTGGATGTTGTGAAGTCCTTCAGACTTGCTGGCGGCTTAGGTCTTAATCTGTGGGTGAAGGTGCTGCGTGACCCAGCTTTGACCCAGCCGGGCAAATACGACCTTTGGCACAGAAACCAATACTTCCTCATGTTACAATCCCCCCTTTCACAACGACATGGTGGTCAAGCAAAAACCACCTGACGTTGTGACCTCAACGACGTGCTGTGCCCGTGAAGGAAGACATTACAGTGTTCCAGATGAAGGCAGGAGCGAGGAAGCGTCTCCCCACATCCCGTGAAGAAAGGATTAAATCCTGATTAGATGATTAAGGCAAAACTGTTGCAAATCATTGTAAAGTAATCCACTTAGGAGATCTTGAAAGCAGAGCTATTTCAATAGCAGTCAATTTCATCAGCAAAAATGCAAAGGCATTTTCAAAAGGATAAGGTAGCCCGTGTGTCCACACGGAGCTGAGCGGGTGATGTGGGCAGACGACCACCCATCCGCAGCTTATCCCCGGACGTAGTCCAGGCGAAGTCCAGCGAAGACCTCGATACCTCTCGAACCACGACCGAAGCCCCATGCGACAGGAACCAGGTGGAGTAAGGTGAAGGCGACCCTCTGATGGCGAAGACCCCCACGGAATGGAGTATTAGCAGACATCGAAGGCCAGACGAGCTCAGGAGAAGGAGACACAGAGAGAGGCAGCCCACACGATAGATTGCGTTTGATGCAAATCAAAGAAAATAATCACAAACCTATCTATGGGTACCTTTTGGACCATGTGACGGCATTTTGTGAATTATCTAAAGAAGAAATGTTCTGCACCCTGTTCTACCTGTCATGTGAAAAGGAGATGCAGAGAAAACACAAATAAAAGAAATGAAGTCCTAACTGATATGTGAAAATCGTCAGGCTGCACTGATTAAAAGCTTATATATAAAAAAAAGTTATACGAAGGGCAAATTGGCTTGTAGCCCTTCAAGGGAAATTTTAACAAGTTAAACCCTGAAATCAAACATAATCACTCTACACAAAGCACTATTAAAAGATAGAGATGTAAATCAATACTAAAATGTAAATCAGCAGATTAGTAGTCCCTAAAAATGTGAATTAGTAACAGGACCCTGGCTGAAGGCAGGTAACCCGAAAAAAAACTGAAAGGATATCACAACTATTAAAAACTCATCCAACAAAGAATCGAGTGAATTTGTAACGATCCACCAGGTAGTGGAAAAGTGTCCTGTCAGGTGTCACGTTCTGAAAACGATTGAGTAGAACCACAGCGAACCACACGTTAAACTCATAAAGCCGGTGTGAGATCTGGTGTCGGGATGTCCATCCACACACATTCATCACGAGACAAACATGAATTAACATCAGAGACAGTAATTATATCGGGGGAGGTTCACCCCTTTCTTGGTCCCAAAACGAACCGGTCATAGGCATTTCGGTGGGTGCAGCGTCAGAATCGATTGGGTCAAGCGGTTTGAATCTGGTGTTACGGACCCACAGGGAAACGAGTTTGAATTTACCTGTGGGCCCCGTTTGGAACTGGGTCGAAGCAGATGGTTTAGTAGTTAGATCAGAACCTGATTTTACCTGTTCAAAGTTGTTTATCAGTTATCAGAGGCGACGTTCTCGCGATCAGAAATAGGAGTGAACTGGAGATGAGGAGACGAGGCTCGCAGATCAGGAGGAGGCTTCCCACCACCCTTTTGTTTCTCAAACTTATGCCGTGTCTGTGAGACAGGAAAATCAGAAAAAACAACAGTTCTTAGGCTCTTAAGAGCCTGCTCACCAAGAAGATGCACATTGCCACCCGGATCATGCTGGAAGAGCAGGTGTTCAGATGTCCAAAGACCTGGAGGTTTCGGACGTGGAGGTTCTGAAAAGGATTCAGGCAAGAATGGTTGCATTACGGGTGTCAAAGCAAACACAGCCATGTGTAGAATCAGACACAGACATGTTGCTAGTGAAAGGAACATGGTCTGTCCTGAAAACTGAAGCCAAGAATACTTCCGGCCCAAGAATGATGGAGGATTCCACACGGGAACAGAAATACCAGGGTCAACCAGAGAAGTTACAGACTGACTAGAGCCCTCCCCCTTAGAAGGTGTATCACCTATCCCCGGGTCGGAGGTCAACGTCGCCAGCTGAAGTGCTGTAAGGTCAGTGTAGATTCCTGCATTGACCCGCCCGTTCGAAGGAGGGATTCCCCCGAACAGGTCTAAGTCCGCAACGGAAGACTCAGTGCCACTCAGCACCCCCCCTTTGTCAGGCAAGGCCCTGAGCCGAGCGTCGCCGCACGCATCTACCCCTCCCGGGCCGGGTGGTGATCCCGAGCCCGCAAGTGTGGTGCCCGCAGCAACCACCGAGGCCCTCTCAATATCGTCACTGACCTTAGGGCTACTGGGAACCACAGGTTTCTCTGCGCCGTCATGGTCACTTGAAAGAGAAATCACAGGAAAGAGAGCACATAGGCCAGAGACAGCGTCGCACTCCTGTGAAAGAAGAAGAGAATTGGCCTCCGTGTCAGCAGAGGTCACGAACTGAGAACTGACAAGGTCATTCACAGAAAGGTCAAGAAGTCCGGGCACAAACCCTTCAAATGGTACGATGGGCACGTCTGGAGGCCACAAGTGTTTCACGGCGTCTGATGTTTCCACCTCGCCCCGAGAAACAAGCAGGGTTGTGCATGATGCGGACTGATCATTGAGGTAGACCTCTGGCTGAAGCGGTCTGTCACAGCTGAAAGAATTCACATCCATGCCGGAGAGGTGGTTATCACCTGACATGGCGGAAAGAGAAAAACCATCAGGAACCACAGGTTTTAGCACAAGCTGTTTGTCAGTATGGCCAACCATAGGCTCGAGAGATTCATCTAGAGTTAAATCAGCAGAGATAGTGTCGTTAATTTCAAACCATGATGTGATTTGCGGGGTTCCGACCCCCCCTAACAAAGAAAGACAAATGAGAACGAACATTGTGACTGATACCATCGAAATGCATGAGCTCACGTCAGGAAGTGCATAGCAGAACAACTTCTGACCCAGTTTAACTGGCACCACTGTCGCGTGCACGTCCCATTTGCCGGTTCCGTTAAAACCCAGTTCCGTCAGAACTTATGAGACTGTGCATCTATCAGGGTTCGGTGGGGGTGTCGGTGAGTTTTATCGTACTAGACCCTGGTATGGGCGTCCTAGGTTAGAATCATATCTTTTATTTTAAAGGTGAAATAATATGCAAGACTTTTCCTTCTGTAGTAGCTCACTTCCTTTTAATCAATCCCGTGATCTTTTGGTGAAGATACTAGGGCGAAGCCTGGAGAAAGGCCAATCCTTCCAGCAATTATTTGGGTTATTTGGATTAATTGCGCCTCTAACAGCTTATGTGGGTGGTTGGTAACTATAAAATGATTTTTGTTAGTTGATCAGGCTAACATAAAATTTATCAATTTATTTAATTAATCCAACCCTCCAGCTGATACTTTTTCAACTTGCGAATCAGAGCCAAAATTAACCACTAATGTTCTGGTTTTATCATCCTTAAGACAACTCATCACTCGCGGGTGAGGGAGGAGTCAAGCTCCCCTTATCTTAAGGTTTCTTTATATTAATTCGTCACAAACCATAAAGTAAGTCCTGATAATTCAAGAACCCATAATTAATGTGCTTACCTCTGTGCAATTAATGGTCAGGGCTCCCACTCGTGAAGCTTTAGAGAAAACCTGAAATAATCAGGATTATGTTTCTTTTTCAAAAAAGTTTATTACAAAATCAAAAAATACAAAAATGAGTAAATATAAAAGCAAACGCTTTCCCCCAAGGAGGGATTAGTTCTAATGATAAAGAGTTGATTTACACCAACTCGGTTCTTCTGAGAATCACCCCAAAAACTCTCCCCTCCGATCTGGGCTGCTGTTTTTATATCATTCCTGAGACTGCTCTAAACAATGTAAGAGTCACATATCATTCTCTCCTGACAGTTTAGGTCAAGAGGTCATTTACCTGTCCGCAGACAGCCTTCATGTTAAGGCGACAACGAAAATCGTGCACAGATTTCACATGCTGAATTGCCGATTTGAGGACACATTGTAGTGTCAGGCTAAGCAACTTAGTGGGGCTCACCAGCTGAAATGAGCGTTTAACCAGCTCCTAGAACTGGCGGTCGAATAACCACTTCCGTGAACAGTGGAGTTATTCACCGATTTAGCGAACGTAGCACGGCTACGAGCTCTTCCGCGCACCTTGAAATGCAGCGTTAGCCGCTGACGAAGTGTTAACGGGTGTGTCGGTTAACTGCTGATCAAACAGATTACCGGTGTAGCGTTATGGTTTATGCTCTTTTATGAAAGAGGAACCATTCTACATGATAATTTGTGATATTAATTTTATTAAATTAATAACCAAATTGTATAGTTTTAAGAAGACTCAAAGGTTGTTTTCATCGATAAACTGTCGATAATATCCGTGGGTCTGTGTTTCAGTTCAATGAAGAAACAAGTTTGACAATTAAAAGTTTTAATTCTTCAAATTAAACTAATGATTTTGAAATTGACAAACAGGAAATAACAATCAACATTGGCAACTTTGTGGGACAATCTTTAACAGTTGATATGCTGTTCTTGATCAAATGGACCTTCTGTTGGAGGTGCTGAAGGTTGAGAGTGATAGGATGTGATTATGGATGCGTGTGTGCAAAGTGTAGTGAGAATTGAACATGAGGTGAGATGAATGCGTGTGTGCATCTGATTTTGCTTCAGGAAGAAACAGGTGTATGAGTGAAAAGTGTTGGTTTGAATAAACTTAGGTTTAGTTGGAAAAGATGCATCAAAACGCTATCTGTCGTGTTCTGCCTCACCGAAAATTGGACTCCCTGTTGGACCCGGGACGTCACCTTAGGATGATGTTTCATCCAGGGCACCTTGGCTGGCAAAGAAGACAAAGATGCGCCACGAACCGGTCCAGAGTTGCCCTCGGTACACGTTGATGGTAAAGCGTTTTGTCGATGCGTTTTGTTAAGTTTAGGTCACTCAGAAATCAAAAGACTCGGTATGAATCTGCGTTAGAAGTTGCGATTCAGCTGTCCTGTCTGGCTTGGCAGGAACAGCGTGGGTGGGGGTGTGGGGGGGGTGTGGGGGGGGGGGATGAGCCGATCGGCTCTGTCCCCCCTTTGTCTGTCCTCTCTCTTTCGTTGTCAAGCACCAACTGAATCGTAAGACTGAAACTTACCAAAAGCCTTTCTCTTCTCAAAGCAAACGTGTACGTCAGCAAATGTGTTTTGGAGTTTACTGTGAGAATCTGTGTGTGGGTGTGTTTGAGTGTGTGAAGGTCGCTAACAAACATCCTCAAACATTATTTAAGTATGGATTCATTAATCCATTATAATTACCCAAAGCATAAGAATCATTCATTTGATTAAACACATTTATAATGAGCAAAATGATAATGATTATTCTTTAACATTAAAATCAAGAAAAGGAATTTTAAGACTTGTTATGTCTACATTTCCTGGGAACACATCTTCTGGTAGACTGCAGGTGTTCAGATGTTATGGTTTCCTCCCAGACTCGCTGGCGTTCAGGTCTTAATCTGTGGGTGAAAGTTCTCAGCGACCCAGCTTTGACCCAGCTGAGTCCAACACTACCTTTGTGACAGAAAACCCATATTTCCTCACGTTACATCTCCCCCCTTTCGCGACGACATGGTGGTTAAGCAAAAACCACCTGACGTCGTGACCTCATTAACGTGATGAACTCATGAAGGTAGACATGCATGTTCCAGATGAAGGCAGGAGCGATGAAGCGTCTCCACAGGTGTCGTGTAGAAAGGAGTATATCCTGATCAGATGATTAAGACAAAACTGTTGCAAATCATTGTAAAGTAATCCACATAGGAAATCTTGAAAGCAGAGCTATGTCAATAGCAGTTAATTTTCATCAGCAATAATGTAAAGGCATATTCAAAGGATAAGGTAGCCCGTGTGTCCACACGGAGCTGGGCAGGTGACGTAACCCTCGGGCGTAATCCAGGCGAAGTCCAGTGACGACCTTGACTCCTCTCGAACCACGACCGAAGCCCCATACGACAGGAACCCAGGTGGAGTAAGGTGGAGACGACCCTCTGATGGCGGAGACCCCCATGGAATGGAAGCAGACATCGAAGGCCGGACGAGCTCGGAGAAGGAGACAAAGTGAGACAGCCCATACGATAGATTGCGCTTGATGCAAATCAAAGAAATGATCAAAAACCTATCTATGGGTACCTCTGGGAAAATGTGAAGGCACTTTGTGAATTATCTAAAGAAGAAATGTTCTGCACCCTGTTCTACATGTCGTGGGAAAACATGATGCAGAGAAAACACAAATAAAAGAAATAAAATCCTAACTGATATGTGAAAATCAGCAGGCAGCACTTATTAAAGGCTTATATTAAAAAAAAAATTGAAAATGAAGGGCAAAGTGGCTTGTAGCCCTTTAAGGGAAATTTTAACAAGTTAAAATCTGCAATCAAATTTAATCACATTACACAAAGCACTAATAAAAGATAGAGGTGTAAATCAGTTCTAAAAATGTAAATCAGTAGGTTAGTAATCCTTAAAATGTGAGTTAGTAACAGGACCCTGGCTGGAGGCAGGTAACCTGAAAAAAAACTCAAAGGATATCACATTTGTTAAAAATTAATCCAACAAAGAGTGAATTGGTAACGTTCCACCGTCGTCGTCGTCGTCTTCCTCCGCTTATCCGGGTCCGGGTCGCGGGGGCAGCATCCCAACTAGGGAGCTCCAGGCCGTCCTCTCCCCGGCCTTGTCCACCAGCTCCTCCGGCAGGACCCCAAGGCGTTCCCGGACCAGATTGGAGATGTAACCTCTCCAACGTGTCCTGGGTCGACCCGGGGGCCTTCTGCCGGCAGGACATGCCCGAAACACCTCCCCGGGGAGGCGTCCAGGAGGCATCCTGACCAGATGCCCAAACCACCTCAACTGGCTCCTTTCGATCCAGAGGAGCAGCGGTTCTACTCCGAGTCCCTCCCGAATGTCCAAGCTCCTCACCCTATCTCTAAGGCTGAGCCCGGCCACCCTACGGAGGAAACTCATTTCGGCCGCTTGTATCCGCGATCTCGTTCTTTCGGTCATTACCCAAAGCTCATGACCATAGGTGAGGATTGGGACGTAGATCGACCGGTAAATCGAGAGCCTGGCTTTCTGGCTCAGCTCCCTCTTCCCCACGACAGATCGGCTCAGCGCCCGCATCACTGCAGACGCCGAACCAATCCGCCTGTCGATCCAGTTCCACCAGTTAGTGGAAAAGAATCCGGTCAGAATCGATTTGGTCAGTAAGCGGTTTGAATCTGGTGTTGCGAACCAACAGAGAAACGAGTTTGAATTTATCTGTGGGAGCCGTGTCATAATAGATTTGGTCATCATGCGGTTTGTATCTGGTGTTACGAACCCACAGGGAAACTTGTTTGAATTTACCTGCGGGTCCCATTTGGAACTGGAGCGAAGCTGATGGTTTAGCTGTTAGATCAGAACCTGATTTTACCTGTTCAAAGTTTTGTTGCAGCTTAACGGAGGCAACTTTGCTGTGATCAGAAATAGTAGTGAACTGGAAATGCGAAAATGATGCTCGCAAAGCAGGAGGAGGCTCCCCACCCCCCTTTTGTTTCTCAAACTTATGCCGTGTCTGTGAGACAGGAGAAGCATAACAAACCACAGTTCTTAAGCCCTTAAAAGCCCTATTACCAAGAAGATGCACATTGTCACCAGGATCGTGCTGAAAGAGCAGGTGTGCAGGTGTACAACGATCTGGAGGTGTTGGACTTGGAGGTTCTGAAAAGGAGTTTTCCAAGGGTGGTTGTGTCACGGGTGTCAAAGCAAACCTAGCCATGTTTAGAATCAGATACAGACATGTCGCTAGCTTTAGGAACATGGCATGTCCTGAAAACTGAAGCCAAGAATACTTTATTCCCAAGAATGATGGAGGTTCCCACACAGAATCAGAAAAACGCGGTTTAACCAGAGTATTAACAGACTGACTAAAGTTCTGCCCCGTAGAAGGTGCCACACCTATCTCCGGGTCGGAGGTCAAAGTTGTCAGCTGAAGTGATGGAAGGTCAGTGTCGATTTCAGCAATGACCCGCCCGCTCGGAGGAGGAGTTCCCCCGAACAGCCTGAAGTCCGCAACGGAGAACTCAGTGCCACTCAGCACCCCCCCCTTTGTCAGGCGGGACCCCGAGCAGAGCATCACTGCACACACCTACTACTCCTGGGCCGGGAGGCCACCCCGTGCCCGTTAGAGAGGTGAACGCAGCAACCACCGAACCTCCTTCAATATCGCCACTGACCACAAGACTACTGGAAACCGCAGGGTTTTCTGCGCCATCGTGGTCACCTGAAAGAGAAGTCACAGGAAAGAGAGCACAGAGGCCAGAGACTAAGTCACACCCCTGTGAAAGGAGAAAAGAATTGGCCACCGTATTAGCAGAGGTCACGAACTGAGAAATGACATGGTCATTCACAGAAAGGTCAAGATGTCCAGGCACAAACCCTTTAAATGGCAGGATGGCCACGGCTGGAGGCCACAAACGCATCACGGCGACTGATGTATTCATCTCGCCCCGTGAAATAAGCAGGTGTGTGCATGAGGTGGACTGAGGATGGATGCAGACCTCTGACTGAAGCGGTTTAGCACAGCTGGAAGAATTCACACCCATGCTGGAGAGATGGTCATCACCTAACATGGTGTAAAGAGAAGAAGCATCAGGAACCACAGGTTGAATCACAAGCTGTTTGTCAGAATGGTTAACCATAGGTTCAAGAGATTTATTTAGATTAAAAGTAGCAGAGAAAGTGTCATTTATTTCAAACCTTGATGTTATAGGTGGGGTGTTGACCCCCCTTAAGGAATAAAGGCATAGAAATAGCAATGTGACTGTAAACATCATGTTGCTCGAATTCACTTCAGGAAGTGCAAAACAGAACCACCTCCAACCCAGTGCAGCTGACACCGAACCGCTGTCACTCATCCCCACCGCGTCAGACCGGCGGCACCCGTCTAATGCGGGCCCGTTCGTGTACGCGGCGGGACCAGCGTGGTCCGGCCGGTAAACAGTCTCCTGTGTCTTGGTGTGATCTGGAAGCAGAACGTCAGAGAACCTTACATCAGGTGTAACAGTACAAGAAAGATGTTGTTGTGTCTCGTCCATTCCTCATTAAATACAGAGCAAGTCGCGTTTTTACCTTCTGAGCCTACGTATAACACCCGGTAAAGTTTCCTTAATTCATCTCACAATTAAGGACCTCCCGTTGCGTAAACTTAACTTTATGGCACAGTGTAAAACAAGGAATTGTTGATAGAGAAATGAATATAACACAACTTCACCACAAGATGGAAGAAAAAGTCATGGAACCAGCAGAACGGAGGCCCTGAAGCCTGACCCTTTCACCGGCTCAAAGAGAGTGAAACCTACGTGGCCGCGTTGGTATTAGACGGACAAAACTCCTGTTTTACTCCGCCTGAAGGCCACGTAGTAAAATGTCGATTCCACACACCGGAGTGATTTACAAGAACCGAAGTGATTTACAAGAACCACCACCAAAATCCAAAGAGGATTTTAGGATGCAGAAGCACTGCGAGAGAACGGTTTAACTGCTTATTGGGGCGCGACCCCCGAGCGTTAACCTATGTAGCTACTTAGCTCTTCGGCTAAGCTTGTTGGTGTCCGGAGCGACCGGACTGAAATTTGCCCGATTAACCAAACGTCCCGTAGCGACGAGGTAATATTTTTAGGGTCTTTGGGGTGGCGACACGCCGTCCAGTGGGTTACGTCTTACAGCTAGATTAATATTCCACAGAACTATTACTGCACGCGAGGTTCACCGGAAAAAAACAATGCGGGGATCAGCCGCTACGCCGACGGAATTATATCCGACGGGGAGTAAAATCTTGGAGATTTTACTGACAATCGCATACAGTGTCAAAACACCGCGACAAAGGGTTTACGAGAGTTCGGAGTTTTAGTCTCACTTCTAGGCGAAGGTAAAATGGCTTGAAGGTAAGCGGCTAGCTTTTAGCTCGCTACAGCGGTTCAGAGCGGAAAGTTAGATTTCCGACCTGAAGAGGTCAGAGACGCGATGTCTCGTCAAAATGGACAGAATATAGTGAAAGACCCGACTCACCCACCCTCTCACCGAAGGGCGAAGATGGGAAAACTCACAGGATTTGCTCAGTTTGTGGTTAATTTGTTATCGGAGATTCTACTGAACGACATTCCCCCGGACGTCTCCAAGAGGACTGAGTTTAGTGTAGAACAACTTCCGGTTTTTCAAAATAAGGCATCAAAGTGAAACACAGAGAAAACGCGTAAAAGGTGGGATGTGTAGCGTTAGGAAGTATAATGGTCTGCCCTTAACAGCTGCCCCTTCACACAGTAACACCGCCAAGGTCGGACGCTTGGTTCAGTATGTTTACATTCCAGGAGAAGAGACAGAAGAACAGAAGAAGAACGCTTTTCATGGATTAATCAAAGTACTTCATTTGTGATAAGCTAATCAAAGCATTTGTTGATCATTAATAATCAGGTGAATGATCTGTGAAATAAAGATGTCATGAGTTATGTGTTTAACTCATAACTCATGACGTGGCGCAGTGAACGATGGAATCGTTCTACACCCGAGAACGGGCGTCTGGTGTCGCTCCATTCAGACATATAAAAATACACAGCTTTCACGACGCTCAAAAGGTTGTCCGAGAACTCGGAGATTCAGTTTTACTTCCTGGCGAAGGTGAATTCTTTAAGCTAAGCGGCCAGCGGTTAGCTCGTTACAGCGACAGAGCGGAAAGGAAGCTCTCCGTCCGTCCTTTAGAGTTCAGAGACGCAATGTCTCATCACAGCGGACAACATACAGTTAAAGACACAACTCACCCATTCACTCACTGACGGACGAGGATGGAAAACTCACAGGATCTGTGGATTTGGTGTTAAATTTAGATCGGAAATTTCACCGTAATATCCTTCCCCGGACGTCTCCAGAGGAACGATTTTAGTGTGGAACAACTTCCGTTTTTCAAAATAAGACATCAAAGTAAAACAAAGAGAAAACGATTAATTTTGTTAAAAATTAGCTCGTTGATGGATTAGGACGGATATATCGCAGATATAGAAGTCGGTTTGGCTCGCAAAATATGTAGCGTAATGGTTCTTGGCTCTTTTATGAAAGATGAACCATTCTATGTGTTTGAAGCCATTGTGCAATGGAACGCTGGCAACAAAGCTCTGCCTGATCAACACTATCCAAATCAGTCATTTGTTATTCTCCTATTCAATTACTAAACAAAACCTCATGCTTTATGCAAAACATGGTTTATTTAACTCATTCATTGCCATTGATGACTAAAGTCGTCATTTTAGATCCAACCGTTCACTGCCAATGACGACTGGGCATCGGAACGAACCCCACGCCGAGAGAACAAACATCTCAGCTCTGAAGCCAATCTTCATCCGCATACGTCACATGTCACATGATCAGGAAGCAGAAAATCCATGTGTTAGGCGATCATTTTGGGCCGCTGCTGTAAATAAAAGTGAGGCGCGAACCGGAAAAACTTCTGTCGATCACAATTCAACAGCGGATTATGAAAGAATGGATAACGCTCGAAACGCGCGGATTCTTCCTGACGTAAGAGGTGAGTCTCCGCTTTGTTTTAGTTGTTTTAGCCTCAACATCATCCTAGCACACAACATTCTGTGACTTCCTTCAAAGGAATCTCCTACCATCTTTATGCAGATGACATCCAACTGTACATCTCCTTTAAGCCCCATGAGATGTCTAAGCTGCAGCTGTTACACACCTGCTTAGACTCTATCAAAACCTGGATGGTGGGAGCTTTCTTCAGCTGAATGAAGATAAGACTGAGATCCTCATCTGTGCCCCAGACAAGCTGGTTCCCAAAGTCAGAGACTCTCTTGGTCAGCTTGCTTCTCACACCAAACCTTCTGTCAGGAATCTTGGCGTGACCTTTGACCCAGCTCTCACCCTGGATTCTCATGTCAGTTCTCTTGTTGGCTCTTCCTTCTTCCATCTCAGGAACGTTGCTAAGCTGAGTCCCATTCTGTCCCGCTCTGAACTTGAGACAGTTCTCCACACCTTCATCTCCTCACGCTTAGACTACTGTAACTCTCTTTTCACGTGTCTGAGCAGAACCTCCCTGAACCGTCTACAGGTGGTTCAGAACGCCTGTGCTCGGCTTCTGACCAAGTCCTCCAAACACACCCACATCCCCCCGCTTCTCCTCCAGCTTCACTGGCTGCCAGTCAACTTCAGGGTTCATTTCAAGATCCTGGTTCTGGTCTATAGGGCCTTACATGGACAAGCACCATCTTACATTGGTGATCTTCTTAGTCCCTACACCCCCAGCAGGTCCCTGAGGTCCAGTGATCAAAGCCTACTGGTTGTGCAGCACCAGGCTAAAGGTCAAAGGTGACAGATCATCTGCTGCTGTGGCCCCCAGACTCTGGACCTCTCTCCCCCTGAGCCTGAGATCAGTGGACTCAGTGGTCTCCTTTAAAAAGCAGCTGAAGACTCACTTGTTCAAGCTGGCTTTTGTATGACCTTCTTCACCTCTCTCTCTTTATTCTGCTCTCCCCACCTATTCCACCTTCCTCAGGATCCACTGGTTTCCCTCTTTCCTGTTCACTCCCTCTCTTTCTTTACATTTTTAATCACAATTGTCTATTTTTGCTCATTTTAAATATATTTTTAACCATTTTCTAAATTCTTTTTTATATTTTTACATTTTTTGTTTTTGTGAAGCGCCTCGTGATTTTTATCTTGAGAGGCGCTATAGAAATTATATTTTCTTCTTCTTAAAAACACATAAAAACGGTGAGAAACGCTGGCAGCGAAGGGCTTTACCGATGTAGCGGAAGATGTAATANTCTGCATGCCCCCTCCACATCTTACCCTCATCTTTGTTTAAAAGTGCTTTTCAGTCCATCGGTCCCAGCGTGCTCTCTATAATTAATGCTTCTCTGGTCTCTGGTCAGGTCCCTGCTTACTTTAAGAACGCTGTAATCCACCCGCTTCTTAAAAAACCGAGTCTCGACCCCTCTCTCCATAGCAGCTTCAGACCCATCTCTAAACTTCCGTTCATCTCCAAGATCTTGGAAAAGGTTGTGGCTAAACAACTCACAGCTGCTCTTGATGAACATAACATCTATGATAGCTTCCAGTCAGGTTTTCGTAGAGCTCATTCTACTGAAACAGCTCTTCTTAGGGTCTCTAATGACCTTCTGACTCACAGTGATGCAGGGGACTGTTCTGTTCTGGTCCTGCTGGACCTGACTGCAGCCTTTGACACTGTTGACCATCACCTGCTACTGGAGAGGCTGAGAGACTGGGTAGGCCTATCAGGATCTGCTCTGGAGTGGTTCTCCTCTTATCTCTCTGAGCGCTCCTTTTCTGTGGCCGTCTCCAAGTTTAGGTCCTCCACCACCTCTCTTACCCATGGTGTCCCACAAGGTTCTGTGCTGGGGCCTCTGCTCTTCCTCCTCTATCTGCTTCCTCTTCAGCACATCCTGAGCTCCTTCAAAGGAATCTCCTACCATCTTTATGCAGATGACATCCAACTGTACATCTCCTTTAAGCCCCATGAGATGTCTAAGCTGCAGCTGTTACACACCTGCTTAGACTCTATCAAAACCTGGATGGTGGGAGCTTTCTTCAGCTGAATGAAGATAAGACTGAGATCCTCATCTGTGCCCCAGACAAGCTGGTTCCCAAAGTCAGAGACTCTCTTGGTCAGCTTGCTTCTCACACCAAACCTTCTGTCAGGAATCTTGGCGTGACCTTTGACCCAGCTCTCACCCTGGATTCTCATGTCAGTTCTCTTGTTGGCTCTTCCTTCTTCCATCTCAGGAACGTTGCTAAGCTGAGTCCCATTCTGTCCCGCTCTGAACTTGAGACAGTTCTCCACACCTTCATCTCCTCACGCTTAGACTACTGTAACTCTCTTTTCACGTGTCTGAGCAGAACCTCCCTGAACCGTCTACAGGTGGTTCAGAACGCCTGTGCTCGGCTTCTGACCAAGTCCTCCAAACACACCCACATCACCCCGCTTCTCCTCCAGCTTCACTGGCTGCCAGTCAACTTCAGGGTTCATTTCAAGATCCTGGTTCTGGTCTATAGGGCCTTACATGGACAAGCACCATCTTACATTGGTGATCTTCTTAGTCCCTACACCCCCAGCAGGTCCCTGAGGTCCAGTGATCAAAGCCTACTGGTTGTGCAGCACCAGGCTAAAGGTCAAAGGTGACAGATCATCTGCTGCTGTGGCCCCCAGACTCTGGACCTCTCTCCCCCTGAGCCTGAGATCAGTGGACTCAGTGGTCTCCTTTAAAAAGCAGCTGAAGACTCACTTGTTCAAGCTGGCTTTTGTATGACCTTCTTCACCTCTCTCTCTTTATTCTGCTCTCCCCACCTATTCCACCTTCCTCAGGATCCACTGGTTTCCCTCTTTCCTGTTCACTCTCTCTCTTTCTTAGCATTTTTTAATCACAATTGCCTATTTTTGCTCATTTTAAATATATTTTTAACCATTTTCTAAATTCTTTTTTATATTTTTACATTTTTTGTTTTTGTGAAGCGCCTCGTGATTTTTATCTTGAGAGGCGCTATATAAATTATATTTTATTCTTCTTAAAAACACATAAAAACGGTGAGAAACGCTGGCAGCGAAGGGCTTTACCGATGTAGCGGAAGATGTAATATTCTATATAAATATAAAATATTAACCTGCTAGGTCTTTATTGTAATAAATCAGAAGATTCTAGGATTTAATTCAGAAGATCTATGTTCTTTTCTTTTTCAGTGATCAACCACACTTCGTGTTACTTCAAGAAAGAGTCAGGTTTATAAAAGTGAGAATTTATTTTACAAACAATTTAAAACATGACTAAGTAACTAAGCATTTACTGTGAGTGGATGTAACTAAACGTGATGAAGGCACCTATGTGTGAATGCGGTGTCAGTCAGAGCTTCCTTATCAAAGTAAGCTGAGTTCTGGTGAAAAGAATTTGGTTTGCTCTAAGCTATAAAGTTGTTATCATCAGAAGAACATTCAGACGCTATCTGTCATGTCTACTTCACCCGTTTTGGAGAGACCCTCTTGGTGGATCCGAAAGTCGCAGGGGTCGGCTGATCTCTGGCACCGGAAGGCTGTAGAATACCGTGGTACCGACTCTGCAGTCCAGAGATGTCTCGGGTCACAACAGTCAGGATGGAACCGTGCGTCTGGCAGACTCTTAATGAGTCTAACAGTATCAGCTTTGTTCTGCAGGAACTGTTCACTCATCAGCTTCTCAGGTGCAAAAAGGTGTTGACAACGTGTCAAAATCTTTGATGGTTAAAGAGGTTTTTGCTACAGATGGCCGGTCTGAGCGACTCTCTAGAACTGTTGAATCTCTCCGAATGATCCAGTTTTTTTCTTTTTTCTTTTTTTTATAACGTGTCCTGTCTGGCTGTGAAGCAAGCAGAATTGATGTCTGAATGCTGGTGACAAGCCTTACAGATTTACTCTCAGGTGGAGCATCAAAGCGTTTGCTTTTAATGTCACGCCTGATACTTAAAACTTTATTGTTATTGTTTTTGAATGCTTTGTAATTCCGACCAGACACGGAGACAGAGGTGAAAGAGAAAGGAAAAGAAAAGGTGGGGAGAGAGGAGGGGGGTTTCCACAAAAATAAACAGTAATGAACAAGAGTCTGCTTCTAGACCTGCAGAAAAAAACAAAAAAAGCAAAAGAACAAAAAAAATGGGACACAACAACAATACAACAAGATCAAGCTATTCTGCGTCATCTTGATGAAGAAATATATAATCAACATTGCTTAACTGAAGAATCACAATAATAAATCACAGTGCATTAAGTGCCCACCATAGTCTTAAGACCTGTGTTTAACATGCCCAAGCCCATACTATAATTATTATAAGTAGTAATAAACAAATGTTTATTTAATGATTATCTAGATTATAGATCATCAAAGAAGTTCATATTGATTTAGTAAATCAATCTTGAATTTAGCAACTGATTCGAGCTGGAGTTGTTTGTTCTCTGGAGGCAGACAGATGGGACCTTGGGAAAGAAAGTTATTGTTTATCTTTCAAACTTGCAGAGTCTGTGAATCCCAGCTGGTGTGAAGGCAGACTCTTAAAGGGAACACGTGCAGTGTTGTGTCTCCTTTCTGATCAGATGTTGAATAGATGGTGAAAGGTCAGGCTGTACCTAAACTGACCATTGCTGGACGCTACACCGATCAGTAAACGGCTGGCAGTAAATGAGTTAAGCATTAACTGATTTTCAGCATACCAATCTTTTAGGGCTGGGCAATAAATCAAAAATGTATCATTATCAAAAAATTTTACCCTTATCGAGATAATTTTTCCCATGTCAATAAATTTGATAATAAAAAATTGAGTAGATGTGCGTAGGTTGGCAACATTTGTGTCCCTTTAAGAAACGATACTACCTTAACATAACACATGTGATAGCCGCATCTAGTGGACAAATTTTGTTTCTGCGTATACCTGTAGTTATTGTCCATTTATCGTTATCGAGGTGAAATCCTCAATGTATCGTGATATTAATTTTAGGCCATATCACCCAGCCCTAGAATCTTTACAGAAAACATTAAAAGCCCTATGTAAAAAAACTGCACATAAAATACAATAAAAAACTATATTCACTGATCACTTGGCAGTGGTTCTCAAACTTTTCAGCCTCTGACCAATAGATGTTCCCTCTTAATTTTTACGTTAAGAAATTTGCATTATATTTGGAAAGTTTAAATTTATATATAGATATATAAAGCTCTTTTGAAGTGTCACATTTTACTTTTAATTTTATGATTATGTGGCACACTTTGACTTCCATATGTAACGCATCGGCATCTGCCCCTTTTTACGGCTTTTTTTTTACTTTGTTGGTACGTCTGTCACGTTTGCGATGATTTTACCATCATTTCTACATCCATCACATCCCAAAGAAGGTTAAACAAACATCAAACCCAACCTTTGGAGCTTGTAAGCTCCATACACCCCTCATGCAGCACTGGCTGTCTGATGATGTGCGCTGCAGCAGCATCAATCTTTCCAGCTGAATGAGTACATTTCGTCATCAGAGTCAATAATCTGTTTCATAATCGGAGTGAGTCATTACTAGACAAAGTGAGGGGAATCGGAGTCAATCTGAATCTGGGGGGACAGATCCCCCCCCCTCCCCCACCCTATCAGCGCACCTGCTCATGAGGGTACGAGTACAAAATACAGAGTAAACGTGGGCGGAAACGACAGAAAATGTGAGTTTAGAGGTCGTGACCGCATGTAGAGGTGGATGAGAATCAAGGACAAATTTGTCCGTGTTATAAAGTCTTTGAAATATATAAACACATCAGTAAATACACTATCGTGGACCGGATACATGAGATTGTGGTTTCAGGATACTACAGAGCAGTGCTACGCCCTGTGTTGTCTTGGCAGGGAATTGCTTTGCAACACTCTGCTGCCTGAACAGAAATTTCAATATGAAAACCTTTCCGACACTTGGCGTGCATCTCTCCTTTGTGGCGCTCACAGAAAAGTATAAATCAGGCTTAATGGGGACGGCGGGCGGAACCAAGACCCAGCTGGGGAAATCCCTGGTGGCCCTATTTGAGTTTGGGGTTTTTTGGGTGTTTTTTTCAGGCCGGTGAAACTCTGTTGATCACCTGCTGCTGATAAGGATTTCTCTTGTCAGTGGAATGGGTGAGCTGCCGCCAACAAGATTCTGTTCCTAGAAACACTTTCTATGGCCAGACTGTAGTGGCCTGCCATTTATAATTTTATAATTAATATTAAGTGAATGGTTAGGGTTAGGCTACACTCCATGAGTTTTCTGGGTCTGCAAGTCTCTGATGATCTCTCCTGGACTGCAAATACCATGGTATGGTTAAAAAGGCCCAGCAGTGTCTCTACTTCCCGAGAGTGCTCAGGAGAAACAACCTCCATGGGCTGCATGTTGGCGCAGTTGTTAGCACTGTTGCCTCGCAGCAAGAAGGTCGCAGGTTCGAAACTCGGCTGTGGCCTTTCTGCGTGGAGTTGCGTGTTCTCCCCATGCATGCGTGGGTTTCCTCCGGTTTCCCCCACAGATCACAACATGCCCTACAAGCTAAAATTTGTACGTCGCTTTGGATAAAAGCATCTGCCAAATAAATAAACATAAACCTGGAGGGTAGGTGCTGACATTCTACAGATCCAGCATAGATAGCATCCTAGCGTACGGCATCACAGCATGATATGTAGGGTGCTCAGCTGCAGACTGCAGAGTGTCATCAGTACAGCCCAGAAAATCACTGACTGCTCTCTGCCCAGCCTGGAGGACATCGCCAACTCTTATTACCTCAGTAGAGTAGGCAATATAATCAAGGACTACGCTCACCCCATTAAGCATCTGTTTGACCTGTTACCGTCAGACCGATGGAACAGATCACATAAAACGAGGACAAATGGATTCAGGGATAGCTTTTTTTCAGAGCTATCACCATAGTAAACAACACAAAGCCAGATGAATGTGTTAACCCGAACAGCACAAATACTGTTCAGTATTGATCATTTGCAATAACTATTATATGTGCTATTTGAATTCACTCAATACGCAAAAATTCTGCTTACAATATTGACCTGCACTGAACCATCTAATGCTGCTGCTCTGTGTATATATTTGTACATTTTACTGTTGATTTTACATTTAAATTATTATTGTATTTTTTCCTATTAATTTTACACTTGGCACCAAAAGGAGTGGCACTCCAATTTTGCTGTACCCTGTACAATGACAATAAAAGCTATTCTATTCTAGTTGCATCTTAAATAGACATTAATATATGTCAGGGTGATAAAATTATAATTTATATTATATTTATGTGGTAGAATTCATATACAACAGTGATATTTTCAGTTCAAATAGCAGTTGGAAAAAAATTCTGTCAAATTTAGAAAGAACTTAAAATGGACTTGTGCATCGTTATACAAAACCACTAATATTTATTCAAACTCTAAAATGCAAGCAGTTGGAAAATAGTTCTTCTCACAGCTGATTTACACCAAAGTGTTGTGAAGTTCTAACGCCTTGTGTCGCCTCTTTCCCTTTTAAGGATTTGAGCGTCGACCTTTGAAGCACCCATCTTGTCCAGATGGAACAGAGAGGGAAAGTGGCATTCCGAAAAGCCCACGCACGGGCACCATAGCCGCCCTAGTTCCCAAGCCACCATCATATCCACTGGTCAAACTGGTGGGCAAGTTCTACACCCTGAAGTGCCGGTGAGTGAAACGCAGAGGTGGAAAGTAATTAATTACTCCCATTATGGTAATTTTGTAGCTTTTTTGTGTGTTTATACTTTTTAAAGTCATTTTTAAATTCTTTAGTGTTTCAAACACTCGTCTCACCTTGATGTGAATGCTTTCTAAAACAACAGTACGAAAAAAAAAAAGATCTTTTATATGGTGCATCGCAAGATAAAAATCACGAGGTGCTTCATATAAACTAAGAAATAAAGTACAAAAAGGATTTAAAAAAGTAAATAAACAATCAAACATATGTTAAAAATGAGGGAAAATATTTTCTTTGTGATTAAAAAAAATAATAATGTAAGGAAAAGGGGAGAGAAAATGAATTGGATAGAGGGAACTCAGTGGATCGCAGAAAAGGCGGAATTAGTAGAAAGAACAGGTGAGTTTTCTGCTGCTCTTTAAAGGAGACCTCCAACTTCAGGGAAATAAATACAAAGACCCAGGTTAGAAATCTTGGTGTTATTAATGACTCGGGTGTGAATTTCTCTGGACACGATACACGTTTCACCAGTGGTCACATGCCCCCCCCCCCCCCCCCCGTTGTGAAAATGAATGTTGAATTTCTGGAAGATGTGACCAAGTGGAAGGAGGTGGATAATGACGAGAAGGGGCTCTACGACAGAACCTTGGGGCACACCTTTGGGAACTTCTTTCTTTCGGTCTTTATTTTGGTTTATAGCATTAACATAAAATTTTTCTTTTCAAACAAAACAACAATATTAACAACTTGAATTTAAACCAAAAAAGGAAGAGGCAGAAGCAATGCTTATTTTAGCCTACCCTATTTTCCACCTAAGATACATAACCAATATAAATTTTTTATTTTCCCCAATATAAATAACCACAATGAAAATTCATTAATGTCTATACATACTTTTCATACCCTGTAAATATGTGACATTTTACACCTGCTTTAAATTTTAGTAAAGAAGTACATTTCTTTAAATCATCATCTAACTCATTCCACAATTTCACACCAACTACGGAAACACATCTTGATTTCACATCAGTTCTGGCTTTTACACATTCAAACATAAATACACCTGTTACGTCCCCGACATGAGATGTTAAAAGTGTGAAGGATGGGGAGAACATAAGAACTGGTGGAGGAGTTTAAAATGGGTTTATTTGTACAAAAGGTATTAAAACACGAGCAAAACTGATTTCTCTAAAAGGTTAACAGTACAAAGCAAATTATCAACTATAAAACACCTGGTAAAAACTTATGTTAAAAGTTTTACCGCAACGAAGGTGTTTAAAAATCCTGAAGTTGATAAAAGTTCAAAACAATCCACTGACTAAAAACACCTGGTAAAAACTTATCTTAAAAGGTTTACCAACACGAAAGGTGTTAAAACTGAAGTCAGGAAAACTGCCACAAATAAAGTTAACCTTAAAAACCGAACATACAAAAGATCCCACTGGATCATCCTCAGTTTCTCATTAAGAGTTAAAAACAACCAAAGTTTAAAACTCAAACAAATTCAAATGAACAGGGGTTAAAACTACACAAAACCAGGAGGACAGCAGAACCCCNGACTCTCGAGGGTGGGGGCGAAGACTCTCGAAGGACGACGAAGACACTGGAGGATTAAAACAGGAGAGACCCAGATAAAAACAGAACAGGCCATTTAAAAATCCCTACTCTTCATGCACTTTGCGGGTGGGCAGATTAAGCACATGTGCCGATGCACATTCAAACCAGCAAAGGGAGGGGGTTAGCCACAGCCCTTCCTGGGGTGCTCCCGAGATGGTGAACTGAATCACCAACACTAACCCACTAGGTGCAGCATCTGGGCCTGCCTGTAGGGGCCATCTCTGGGTCCACTTCTGTAAGGTTTGGCTGGATCCTCCTGCGGGGGCGGGGCCTCCACCCGCCAGTCATCCAAGTCATCTGAAGCTTAAAACCTTTAAAACAAACAAAACACCATTAAAATTACCACCACCAGGGGATTTGCACATTCCTTCACGGTCTGTTATTATTAAAATCCCGGACGAGCCCCCATTTATGTTACGTCCCCGACATGAGATGTTAAAAGTGTGAAGGATGGGGAGAACATAAGAACTGGTGGAGGAGTTTAAAATGGGTTTATTTGTACAAAAGGTATTAAAACACGAGCAAAACTGATTTCTCTAAAAGGTTAACAGTACAAAGCAAATTATCAACTATAAAACACCTGGTAAAAACTTATGTTAAAAGTTTTACCGCAACGAAGGTGTTTTAAAATCCTGAAGTTGATAAAAGTTCAAAACAATCCACTGACTAAAAACACCTGGTAAAAACTTATCTTAAAAGCTTTACCAACACGAAAGGTGTTAAAACTGAAGTCAGGAAAACTGCCACAAATAAAGTTAACCTTAAAAACCGAACATACAAAAGATCCCACTGGATCATCCTCAGTTTCTCATTAAGAGTTAAAAACAACCAAAGTTTAAAACTCAAACAAATTCAAACGAACAGGGGTTAAAACTGCACAAAACCAGGAGGACAGCAGAACCCCTGCACCGCTGCCTCCCAGACTGCTGAAGGCACAGCCCTTTTATACAGGTGATGGCAATCAGTGAAGATTCCTTGCAGCTGCGCTCCTCAGCAGCCCGGGAGAGAGGAGGAGGAGGGGCAGTGTCAGGCTGATTCAGCAGGACTTGGTGATTCTGCTGCTTCTCTTCCACAGGCCAGCCTGGCATCCGTAACAACACCTCTGAGATTATAATGATCATCTCTTGGTTTGAAATAAACTTTTATGCAATTTGGGATATTATTGTTAACTACTTTATGAAGAATCTCTAAGATTTTTACTTTAATAATATCTCCTAATTTTAGCGTTTTAGTTTGACTAAATAGATTATGGGTTGGTTCGAGGTATCCCAATTTATTAACTATTCTAATCGCCTTTTTTGTAATTTAAATACAGTCTCAACACACGTTTTACCTGCATTTCCCCAAACCTCTGCACAGTAAGACAAATAAGGCATAACTAAAGAGCTATAAATCAAAAACAAGGCTTTTTTATTTAGTACATCACTAGTTTTATAAAGTATAGCAATAGATTTAGACACTTGCCGTTTGATATAATCGATGTGTGGTTTCCAACTGAGTTTACTATCAATAATCACACCGAGGAATTTAGTTTCATATACTTGTTCAATTGGGACTCCATTTAAATACAGCTTAGCACCGTCATTGTCCCTGTTCCCTGAAAATATCATAAATTTGGTTTTATTTTCATTTAGTGATAGCTTGTTGTAATCAAACCATTTTTTAACTGAACCCAATTCGTTTTCAACCTCTTGCAATAAGTTACTCATATCTTTTCCCATACAAATGAAATTTGTATCATCTGCAAACATAATAAATTTTAACCGAGACGATACAGAAAAGATGTCGTTCAGGTATAGGTTGAATAATTTCGGTCCTAGCACTGAGCCTTGCGGTACACCACATATTACTCTTTCAAGCTGTGAATCTATATCATTAACATTTACATATTGAAATCTACTGCTTAAATAACTTTCAAGCCATTGATTGGTTTTACCACGAAGACCATAGTATTCACATTTCTTGAGCAGGTATGTGTGATCAATTGTATCAAATGCCTTACTCAAGTCAATCAAGACAGCCACTACATGAAGTTTTTGATCCACTGCTGTTGCAATCTGCTCTACCAATTCCATAACTGCTAATGAGGTTGAACGGTTCTTCCTAAACCCATACTGATGGTCGTTTAAAAGATCAAACTTGTTGGTAAATGCTTCAAATCTAATTACAAAAAGTTTCTCAAGTATCTTTGAAAACTGTGGCAGTAAAGAGATAGGTCTATAGTTACTATAGTTATAGTTAGTAGAAACTGGGGAGGGATCAGATATGAAGGATTTGAGTTGTATGAATTCTGAACAGGCTGAGCGATGGGAGGTGAACCAGCCAAGTGTGAGATGGGAAATGCCAATAGATGCAAGAAAAAACAGCTACGGAGATTGATAAGACATGTATTGATATTGTGAATATATTTGAAAACAACATGTTGCTTACATTTCAGACAGTTTAAACAGCATGTGGCTGTGTTGAGCAATACGCATTACCATATTTATGCAAACATGCTGCGGCCGACAAGCTCGCTCTTTCCTCCACAACACCTGAGAGCTGCATGTGAGAAACCAGCTCATACTGCAGCTCCAGGAGACTGTAAAATGTAACGTATGCAACCACAGGTCACGCAGTGTGATACTGCTATCCTGACCGTGACCCTTTTGCTATTCGTAGGCAACTTCTCTTTGTTTTTTAGTGCATCTTTCAGCATCAGCTGGATGCTTGTTTTTGTCTGGGTTGCTGCAGTGAACTGAGAGAGCGGGGTGGTGGGGGAGGGTGTGTAGTCACAGGACTACACACCCTCCAGCCCACAGCACGTCATCTTAACGGCTCATACTGCAGGATCTTTAAAAATCCTGCCATGTGAATTCATGGATTTTTTTTTTCACATTCTGTCTCTCACAGTTGAAGTGTCTGTCATCATTTTAAGTGGGAGAACTTGCACAATCGGTGGCTGACTAAATACTTTTTTGCCCCACTGTACAAGATAAAACGCTCTGTGTGGGCAGAAGAGTTCACCATTTGATATTGGAGTTTGGCATTCTGGTGCAGCTGTGGTTCGATAGATCTGGCTCTGTGAGACACTCGTTTAACATAGGATTGTATTCATTAATTCTCAGTTTACTTCTGTTTTATATTATTGTTTTACTTCATCAGGTTCTGCGAGGTGGAGTTCCATGGTCCTCTGTCAGTGCAGGAGGAATGGATCAGACACCTCCAGCAGCACATCCTTAAAATGAACTACAAGACAGCTGCTACCAGGGCAGACACTACAGAGTCCCACGCCCAGGTTGACAACCTGGTCCAGGCCCAGCCCCCTGCCTCAGCTTCCATCCCTACCTCCAGGACCACCCCCACCCACTCCACAGCTCCCAGCAGCCATTCCCCCACGCCTCTGGCCAAGTGTGCTGCCACCATAGCTGCACCTGAGATAGTGCAGGCCTCAGAGGAGCAGACCACCATACTACCACCTCCTATTCCTCTCCCCTCTCAGATTGCTTAAGCTCTTCACTCCTGATCATAATTAGATATTTTGCTTCTCCAAAAGCGACTTGTCCTCCTGTTTGTTTTCTCTGACCGTTGCCAAGTGTCATTTGGGAGGATCATCCTTCATCTAAAGAGCCCTCTGATCCCCAAGCACCTTTGAAGCAGCTCTAGACTGTTTACACGTCCCGTTGCCTTGAGAGCGATGATCTCTTGGCCTGTCTGTGGGCTCAGACCATGTGACTAAGAACTGTTTGAGGTTATGAGGAGAGATGAAATAATGTTTTGTGTTTGCCTTGTTTTTACTGAATGTTCATACATTATTATACCTCTCCATTCAGTGGGAGTTTACAACCAACCCTTTATTAAACTTTATCGGCCCCATCTACTAAAGCTCTCCCCGACCTTTCTCCCCATGAGTAAGACTTGTGAGGATGTGATGCTTTTGTCAGCATACTGGTAGTTTTAGCATCATTCCTGGCTGAGATTCAAGACATCTTTAATTCTTAGTCTCATAGTTGAGACTTTAAATGTTTAACACTTAGTGTGAAAAGGCACTTTTTGAAGGTGTGACATTATCACTTAGCACTTAACAAAAGGCCATTCAAGTGGTTTAATGTGGACTGACTCAGACTTATTCCAGTTGGAGCAAGAAGCACATTCAGAAACGGAAAATCCTGCAACGCCGTTCCCAAAGTATAAAAATATTCAGCTTGAAAGTTGCTTGAAGCACCTGTTAGTACACATGTCGACTTGATCAGACTTTACTCTTGCAGCTGCAATGCCACTGATGGTTGCGCCTGGTGTTTCTACTGGACCACAGATATGGGTGCTGTTGGGTTAAATGCTGGTTACACATTAATGTTTTGCTTGTTTTTATTTTGTTCACAGCAACCATTTTCTTCCTGCCTTATTCCAACGTAGCCTAAATAACTTATTTAATCATTATTATTTTTGCACCTTAATGTGGAAAATCTGTTCCTTTTGAAGTGAAGTTCAAGTGGACTATTTTGTAAAAGGTAATAGGTACATGTGTGTATGTTTTTATAGAAAGTCTGTCCCCATTTTTTAAGCGAGGAATGGAAGGCGTACCTTTAGCTTGAGTTATCTGCAGACATTTGTCATTGTGTGTGAGATGTGCCAAGAAGTCCGTTCACTTTCTCATCCTGCCCCTGTAAAAGCTGTTTACACTGCACCTGATGGTGGAGAAAGCTACCACATAACTAAACCATTTCCTGAATCGTGTCAGGTGTCAGTGGTCCTGGAGCAGCCTTGTGGTGTGGACATCCTGACTTTGGGGGCAAAGCCAGTATCTCACTGGGCTAAGACTGCTGCTACTGCAACTAATTGCAAGAAAGCATTCAAGGGAGTTTCCAGAAATATCATGAAGGTGCTCAATTTGCTGCCGGGACTGAAAGAGCCATGAAAATGGCCTTTGTGGGGGGGCTTTCCAAAATGTCTTAAAATATTAAAAAAAACTGTGAACCCCTTCTAGAGTTTGGCCTACACACAGGCTTTTGGGGGAGCCCTGTCAGCCGCAGGCTGGGGCGGTGGGGTTGAAGTCTTTTCTGTTGTCCATTCTATCACCTCCAGTATAATTCCGTGAGAGTGGGAGGGGGCATGACGGTACACGAGAAGGTCAAAAGACATCCCTGTACTCCGAGTCCATATAAATAATGTAAGGTTCCTCATTTGGGCTCCCCCTTGGTCTATCAGCCGAGGGCTTGTGGGGAGCCCATCACTCTTGAGGGAGCCAGGCTGTCCTTAGCTCCCCGGTAACGCGAACCCTGGTTACATCCAAGAGTCAGAAAATGCAGGAAATGTGTCAAAAGTTTGAGAAGGGTTTGTGGCCTGCAAAGTAAACAAATGATTTATTGGATTGAAAAAGAGAATCTGAAATCATTAGTGCTCTAAACCTGTTAATGAAAGGTGGTAAATTAACATTTTTTGGGTGGGGCTACATTTTTGGCTCCATTAGCTGTCAAAAACCTGACAGCAACTCTTTCTGGGGTGTTCCTTATAATTCATTTAAAATCACAATACGTATATAAAGTTGTTCTCAAAAATCTAGTTCATTATTATAGTATTCTTACTACAAAAAGAACAATACCAACATGAAAAATATAAACTTTCTCAAGACCTGATTTTAAATCTATTGTGTTTATATTGTGATTTTTGCATTTCAAGACTTCTTAGCACAATTTGTCCCTCGTCCTCCACCACCTCTAAACCCACGTTTCCTGTCATTTCCGTTCACAAATAAAACACTTGCTGTGCATCTTTTCACTCCTCCAGTCGGGGAAAGAAGCATTCGTATTTTCTGAGTTTTTCCGCGAAGCATTCCTTAAACTGCTCCTTGTCTGCTTTTAGATTTCTTCTGCTCTCTTTTTTTATACATTTTAAGGGGGCAAATGTAGTGCTGTTGGCAAACTTAAAGGATCCTGGCCTATCACAAGCTTGCTCTCTGTCTCGTTTGACGGATGTTTGGAAAAGTGGATTTGACTATTTCTGTGTCTGCATGCTTGCTGGACAGCCCTCACAACGTTGGATAATGGCGGTGTCTGTACAGATGCAGGTGGAGAAGTTAAAATGAGGCTAAAAAACATGCACAGCATTTACATGAATGTTAAAATATCACGATTTATTGTGATATACACCAAGTATCATGAAAACTATTTCAGTTTGATTATGTAATTTGAGACGATTCAGAAGGTGATGATTTGCAAACAAATTAAACATAATTTGCAGGAGTGCACACATCTTTTTCAGTAGAGTTCCTCAAAATGATTGGAGTTTGGTCCTCACCTCATGTTGTACTGTGGCCAATGCAAAAGTTAGACGTTTGTGGGAAATCCAGGGGCAGAAACAGAGCCTGTAATGAGCGTGTACGTTTTCTGCCACTTTGACTGTGTGGAGCAGTCAGGGAAACGCATACCAATGAGGAAAGTCATGCAGATGTAACTGGTATGCCAAACAGTGTAGTATAAAGAAAAACTTACCCACACAATATTTTTGTCGCACATGCATTTCATTTATGAGTTTTCTCGTTGGCAGCTGTATTTGTCCTATGCTGCATATATTTCTGGACTTGTTCTCTAGAGCAGCCAGGCACAAATGCACACACTCCACAGAGCTTCTACATGTGATGTAGTATGCAATCAAGATTTTCTAGAACCTGTACCTGAACAAAAATACCTAAAGGCTGTAATTGAAAATGTAAATGTATAAACGATTAATTGTTGCTTCAGAATGTTTTTTCTTTAGTTTCAAAAATAGAATCGTATAGCTAAATTGTATCCTGGGTGCAACATTTGCCTTCCTGATAATTATGACACTTTATAAATGAACACTTCACTCAAAAACATTCTTTGAAATTAACTCTCAAAATCAATTGTTACTTCCAAGTAAACATATTAGTGTGCTGGATTATTTTTTAAATCTCACTCCAATTGAATTTATGAACATCACTGCCCACTCCCATTCCTCTTTCTAGTCCACTTGCTGTCACAGTATTTTATGTGCATCCAAACCTACCCACTCCCTCCTCTCCACATGTAGGCCAATTAAAATAAAGCCCTGTTCAATTAGTCTAGCTGACCAAAGCCCACCTTTGCTGTTTGTGACTATCTTTAAGTTCTCTCATATGTTATTTTCTTTCTTTAGCTTTTGTTAGCTGCCTCAGTTTCTCCCTCCATCTTCTATAGAACGCAGGAAGTTTTTCCTGGCTGCCCGCTTCTATCCAATGCAACCTCAAAACCACCTGCTCCCACAAGATTTCCCTGGGTCCAATGGGGTTTCATTCGCTTTGCAGGGCTCTTTGAAGTGTCGTATTAAACAGGTGGCATGCACTTTTGTCCCCAGGGCACACCAATAAGTCGAATATCCCTAATTTGTGAACAAAGCGGTCCCAATATTCCTCTGATCAGACCAGAGCACTCCTAACACAACCCACACTGCAGGATTTTCTGATAAGATTATCTTTGGACATTAAGGCTCATCTTTAATATACTCAGAAAACGAAAGAATTAAAAGGTGGGTCAAAACTGGGGTCAAAACTTGTCTTCATGTTCTTGTCATGTGAGCCTGGCCTAACATGGAGCTTCTGAGGTTGATATCTGAAATGTTTTGTTTTCATTGCATCGCTTCGCCTTCAGGTGGACAAAAGATCCATGAAGGTTGCAAACCTTTTATAACAGTTTTGAGTGTTGATGGAAACATGACTGTTTGATCTAAACAATTCCCCACCCCTTTAGACGTACACACATTCTATAAAACAACTTGTACTTAAAAGCACTGCTGGTGCTAATAGAGCCGTCCGCTCTCTGTTAGAAAGGTAGTTAAACAAGTGATCTTAATTCCTTTACTGTGATTTGATTTCGAACTTTGATGCTTTGTATTTTTATTGCTCTGTGTGTTTCTGTATTAGCCGTCCTGCAAGGTAAATTGTAGACTATTTGTTACTTTACCTCTTAGTTTACTCAAGCTGAACATTTGGTGCTGGTGGGGATTTTGCAGGTCTGTCTGTGGGAAGTGACTGAAAGTTTATTTGCAATGATCACATCAAGACGTGGATGTTAAAATGAGGACCACGTTACGAGGCGAGATGTGATACTCCCTCTGCGTTCGCTGAGTACATAGATGTGGGTCTAGCTGCTGCTCTGTGTGGGTGAGTGTGGATATTAATGTACGAATGTGTTATAAAACGAAAAGCAGCATTAGGACGAAAAAGATGCAAATCAATATGTTACACAGGAGGGAAAAGTTTTACGTCAACTCAAACAATAAATGTGATTTCAATTTCTGACTCCTATTTGTTTTGTACCATTTTGGAACATTACACCAGTATTGTCACTAGGGGGTGATACAACACATCACTGCTTTTAGAGTTGATTTATAAGCAAACTGGACAGGCATGGAGGAAGAAATGTCTAGTTATAAAACCTGATTTGCTGAATTATATAAACTGTCTACAGATAGACTAAAATCATGAGAAAAGATTTTAAACAATTGTTTTTTAAATGATTTGTCCACAAAGTTCAGTTTTCCGTCTCCAGAGCATTTAACACATTTGTGGATAAATAAAATCATAAATACAACTAAATACATTTATCGTTACCAGCTCTATGTGTAGATGCTGGTGCCCTCCAGTTGAAGTTCAAATGCAATACTTTAGTCACTTTTATATGTATGTTACCATTGTGGGATTTCTTTAGCAAGAAGGCACAAACAATTGCTGTCAATGTTTAATAATGTTTCAACATTTTTAAATACTAATTACACTTAATGAAAAACATATCTTCCCTGAGATGCTTCTGTCAGAACAGGAAATCCGCAATGACAAAGGAAATGGGAGAGGGAGCTAAACACCAGTCTCCACTTTCCACGTCCAAACGTCTTTTGCTGTCAATGACAAATGGTGCATTCTGGAACTGCGCTACTCTGGGTGGCTGCTTGTTGGAGTAGTTCTGTTGACTATATGTAAGTTTTGCCTTATTTTGGACATTTTTTCTTCTAATTTCTCAAGAAAAACTGTAATTTTATTGGACATTTTACTTTTGTGTTTCTGGTGCTGTGAAGCTTGGAGGATTTTTGCTGTTATTTTTTCACTTTTTGAGCATTTGCTATGATGCGTAACCATGGCAACAAGCTGGTTTACAATCGGGAGCAGCTGATTAACATTGTAAAGGCTGAAATAATACCTCAACTGAAGCCACAAATCCCAAATGAGCTAAAACGCAAGAAGCGTGGGTGCAGTGCGGGAACAAAACGGAGACACAGAGAAATTCAAACCATCTCTTCCATCGATCATAATGGGCAATGTGAGATCACTGGCCAACAAGATGGATGAACTCCAAGCCCTTTCAAGGACTCAGCCAGAGTATCAGCAGTGCAGTGTTATGTGTTTCACTGAGACGTGGCTGCAGGACCATATCCCAGATTCCAGCGTCTCTCTGCCAGGATTCCTGACTGTACGAGCAGACAGAGATCTGAAGAGGAGCGGGAAAAGAAGAGCAGGTGGAGTGGCATTTGTCAACAACAGATGGTGCCATCCAGGTCATGTTTCAGTGAAATGTCGTCTCTGCAGCCCAGATGTTGAACTCTTGGCAGTAAATTGTCACTCATTATTTGCCAAGAGAGTTCACCAGTGTTGTCTTGGCAACCGTTTATATTCCACCTTCAGCCATTGCTGAAAGTGCATGTGATGCCATCAGTTCCATTGTCGATAAGCTACAAACCCAGCACCCCAATGCATTTGTGGCTATATCTGGTGATTTTAATCATGCCTCGCTCTCTGCTACACTTCCAACATTTCATCAGTTTGTCAGCTGCTCCACCAGAGAAAACAAGACATTGGATTTGTGTTATGCAAATGTAAAGAATGCATACATGTCCAAAACAAGACCTCCTCTGGGACAATCAGATCACAATCTTGTTTTTCTCTGCTCAGAATACAAACCACTTGTTCAGAGGCAACCTGTGACAAGAAGAACTGTGAGAAAATGGTCACAGGACGCTGAAGAAGCCCTGCAGGTGTCAGGTTGAAATATTGGAGGACCCAAAATGCAGAAACCCAGGATGACACGAGACAGAAGTTGAATAAATAAAATAAATCCTTTTATTTTTGGGATGATCAACAACAAAAATTAATCCAAAGAAGGCTGGGAGCCAAAGTCCAAAAATCCAGATGAAGGTCTTGGTATCCAAATATTCAAAGGCACGAGAAGACTAACCCAAACATGAGGGGCACTAGAAGACATGACAGAATTACAAACAATGGACCGACAACACACTGAGACAAGACAGGGCTTAAATACACAGGGATGATGAGAGGGAGATGAGCTGCAGGTGTGTGGGGTGTGGGAGGAGGACCAGGTGAAGGCAATGACTAATCAGAGGAGAAACTAACTTGACCTAAGAATAAAACCTAATACAAAAGAGCAGGAAACATAACTGGGGAGGGGGGAGAAAAATAATAAACACTGATGGGAAAAAACATACTAAATCATGAAAGGCTATAACTAAAGGAAATGACTTGAGAAACCTAGAGGGCTGGAGATCTAGGAGCAAATGGGGAAAACCAGAAGACACATGAGGAAGACGCAGACATGACACATGAGGGCGCTAGGACACAAAAGGGAATCTAGAGAGGATGGAGAAACACCAGGAGGCACATGAAGGAAGGGGCAGGCGCAGACCATGACAGCAGTGTTGTTTTGAGACCAGATTGGATGACTCTCTGCCAAGGATATGAAGAGGACATCGATGCCATGACTGGATGTGTCACTGACTATATAAACTTCTGTGTGGACAACATCATACCCACCAGAACAGTGAGGTGCTTCGCTAATAACAAACCCTGGATCACCAGTGAACTAAAGAATCTGGTAAATGAGAAAAAAACAGCCTTCAAGGAGGGAGACAGGGAATTCAATTCAATTCAATTTTATTTATATAGCGCCAAATCACGACACGAGTCGTCTCAAGGCACTTCACATAATAAACATCCAATTCAGGTCAGTTCATTAAGCCAATCAGAAATAATGTGTCCTATATAAGGAACCCAGCAGGTTGCATCAAGTCACTGACTAGCAGTGTTGGGAGTAATGCGTTATTAAGTAACGCGTTACAGTAACTACGTTATTATTGTGGTAACGTCCACGGTAACTAGTTAGTTTGCCGAAATCAGGAACGCGTTTATCGTTGCTGGGATTTAAATAGGCTCGTTATTCGGTACCTTACGTGCCAAACTACGGACCGCAGTTTCCGTGTTGGACTTTTTTTAAACAAACTTTATTGAAAAGGATTGTACACCGACCACCGACATGCCAGTAAACAAAGTTACGTTTCCGAAAAAGAAAAAAAAAGGTTACATTTCCATGGTGAACGTAAAAGCGCAGGTGACGCTGTGATGTAACACACGGAGGCTAGAACTATGGCGGCAGATGAAGACAGTCAGGGAGCAGGATTTCTCTCGTGGAAGTATGCGCATTATTTTTCCTTTCTGTCGGTAAAAGACAAGGATATTGTGGTGAACTGTACTCTCTGTGGAGGTTTGAAAACTCTATCCACATCAAAGACCAGCAATTTTAATCTGATGAAACATCTTCAGACACAGCACGCATCTACCAAGCTAGTTGAAAAAGACCCCAAACGTAACGTTGTTGTCGGTGACACTAGCTCTGATGACGCTTCTCCAGCAAAACAACTAAAGCTTGATTTCACAAAGCCTGCTGCACAGTCTATCACCCAGCCACAGCTACATGGGCTGATTGCCAGGTAGGTTGTGGAAGACATGAAACCTATTTCAACAGTTGAGTCCCATGCTTTCAGAGGACTGATTAGCCATATACCTGTGCGAGGAAGAGCCAGGCAGGCACCATGCAGAAAGACATTTTCCAGTTACCTAGACCAAGAATATGTCAAAATGGAGTCAGAGCTCAAAAATGCATTTGACGAGTTAGAACATGTCTCTACAACAGCACACATTTGGACTCGGCATAAAAGTTTTCTTGGTGTAACTGCTCATTGGATAAATCCACAAAACATGAAATGTGAGAAAGCAGCGCTGGCATGCAGGAGATTTTTGGGTCGACACACATCTGACACCATTGCAAGTGAGCTGGACAACATTAACTCTTCTCATGGCCTGTCGTTTAAAATCACATTAACTGTAACAGATAATGGCTCCAATTTTGTCAAGGCTTTTCAAGTGTACCGGCCACCACCTGAGTCTGATGACGAAGATGAGGAGGATGAGGTGACTTTTGTTTCCATTGGGGATGTGCTGCAGAATGGTGCTGCTGATTATGCTGATGACACAGTTTCTTTACCTCCACATCAGAGATGTGCGTCGCACACAATGAATCTCATCTCTTGCACTGATGTGGAGAAGTGGCTATTGTCTGAAGCTGCAACAAAAACCATCTAAAGGAGTTCCACCACAAAATGTGCTGGGCTGTGGAACAAGGCCAGTCGTTCCACAATGGCTGCTGAGATCGTGGACGACATTATTGCAAAGAAGCTACTAGTACCTTGTACAACCAGGTGGAACTCGTTCTGTGATGCTCTGGAGAGGATTTCGAAGATACCTTTGGTGGAGCTGAACACAATCTCATCCACACTGCAGTTGAAAAGTTTCAATGAGAGGGAGCATCAGTGTATCAGAGAGTACTGTGCTGTCATGCAACCACTTACTGTGGCACTGGACATTCTTCAGGGGGAAGACCATTGTTTTTATGGCACACTCCTACCCACACTGGAATCACTGATGACCAAGACTGGGGGGAAAAAATAGCTTACAAATCCTTGATGGGCTACCAGATGCAGTTGTCAAGGTAAGAGATGGTATTTTGTTTTGTGTTTACCTTTAAAAGGATATTCTACCCCTAAGTAAAATTGTGTCTGTTGTTATATTCCTCAGAGTTAAATAAGAGGAAAAAATCATTTTGTAAACAGCTCAGTCATTCTCCTGATCTGGCAGCAGTCAGTTTGCTTTAATTTAGAATAAAACAAGTGAATGGGAAAACCCAAACGCTAGTTTCCTCTCACTTACATTGTTTTATGCTAAACTAAAGCAAAATGACTGCTGCCAGATCAGCAGAATGACTGAGCTGTTAAAATGATTTTTTCCTCTCATCTAACTTCGGGAATAGGTACATTTTACTGAGGGGTGGAATATCCCTTTAATGAAATTAACTCAATTGCTTTTATATTGTGTCGTTAGTGTTGTGGGTGTATAAAGGCTATGCACGATTGATCAATAAATAAATGATGATCAATAAGTAAAATATATATACAACATGTAGTAAAATACATGTTATTTACAAAATAAAATACATTCTATATAAAACTACAGCATGGTGTTAATGTTTAATTCATTTATTGTTGAGACAATGCATACTTTCTCATGCAATAATGCTTTTTGCACTTTTGCTGTGTCATTATTACAGGCAGTCAAGACAAGGTTTGCGCATGTTCTTGGAAGTGAAGATGCTCTCCTGGCTGCTGTGACACTACCAAAATTCAAGCTTCGTTGGTTACATGACCAGGCACAGAAGGACCTCGCAAAGACATGTCTGCTGGCAGAGTGTCGAAAACTTCTCCCCAAACACGATCAGCTACAACCAGGTACCTGCGCCACTGACACAGCACAGCGCCCAGGTTCTAGCAAAGAGGATGAGTTCTTCTCCTTTGCAGAGAGTGATGACACCTATGCCACTGCTGAAGCTGAGGTAGCCGAGTACCTCACATCAGGAGCTACAGGGTCAGACTCTCTGAAGCATTTCCCACTGATAAAGAAACTATCTCTTAAACTTAACGCAGCCACCCCCTCGAGTGCCCCGGTTGAAAGGCTTTTCAGCCTGGAAAACCTGATTCTCACGCCAAAGAGGAACAAGTTGTCTGATCGCAAGTTTGAGAAGCTTCTTCTCATGAGGTACAATTGTTGGTTTGAGGGAACAAGTGTGGACCAGCACTGATATGATGACGTGTTTCCTCCAATGGTGCACTACAAGGTGAAGCAGGTTAATATTTCCAAGTGAAACAGAGACAACTGAAGCATATAATCCACCATTATTTTTTTCAGCAGTTGTTTAATTTATTTACATGGCCTGACTGCAGGAAATATTATTTTGTTTAAACATTGACTGTTTATGGAGCAAAAATACATTTTGTTATTTATTTAGTTTCTCTTACTGAGGCTAAAAATACTTTAAATTTGCCCATCATTACTGAAGATGAGGTCTGGTGCAGTTCAGCTGTTTTCTGTTAAGTTTACAAAGAATGGATAAACCTCAATGTGTTTATGTTGAATAATTTTTGCGCTGTTATTGATACGGTTCCTAAATGGTCTGAGGAATAATTTAATGTTGGCAATGCTAAAAATATACTTTCTACCCATTTCAATGGCAAAAATAAATATACCTATCAAGGTTTCAACATACTGTATGTCATGTTTTGTGTGATCCACTGCTTTTTTGTAGTGATAGCCTACTAGGTACAATAATTAGATTCATAGCACTGTGTGACATCAACCACAAAATTATATGTTTGCATTTGTAGAGGGTTAAAACAATAGAAATAGATTAAAACGGACGGATAAAAAGTGACATATAAAACAGACATTGTCCTTTCTAATTTAGTTTCATTCATTTCATCATTCACTTGCACTCACAGTACCACACTGCCATTTTATGTTCAGACCACTAGGTGGCGCAGTGAACTCGTGGCAGGATAGGGCTACCATGTAAGCAAGCAAGAAGACCAGCAACCTTGCTGGCTATCCAGTTAAGGAAGTAACACATTTTAAAAAGAAAAATCAGAATAAAAACAGTTACTTTCCCTAGTAACTATTTACTTAGAAACTAACGAGTAACTTAAAGTAACTGAGTTACTCTTGAAATAAGTAACTAGTAATGTAACTACGTTACTAATTTAAAGTAACCTTCCCAACACTGCTGACTATTGTCAGTGACTTTACAGCAATCCTCATACTAGGCAAGCATAAAGCGACAGTGGAGAGGAAAACTCCCTTTTAACAGGAAGAAACCTCCAGAGAATCCTGGCTCAGTGTAAGCAGCCATCCTCCATGACTCACTGGGATCAAGAAGATAGAGCAGACACACACACGCACACACACAAGTAATGTGTCTACAGTTATATTGTGATGTCTTAGTAAATATTCCATTTGGTGAGAGATAAACTTTATTGTATTTATCCTAGTGAATCTATAATTAAATGGGTAAACTAGCAGTAACACGTCCAATGTCAACGAAAGCAAAAAGTTACTATCAGGAGAGGGAGAATGTTTAAGTGGTTAGCAGCAGTGTGCTAGTCGATGGCCCCCTCCATGAGGCCACCACAGCTCAGCAGAACATCGTTGTAGCTTCTTCTGGGGAGAAAAACACTTAGAGAGAAAATAAAGTTAACAGCTGAAATAGCAGGAAATAATACAGTTAAAGAGCAGACTGTAGAAGAAAGCAGTAGAGTGTGAAAAGTGGTCAGTGTGTCCTCCAGCAGTCTAAGCCTATAGCAGCATAACTACAGAGTTAACTCTGGATAATCTATCCTATTTAGATGTAGGCATGTTGGAGGCAGGGCAAGGGAGAGTCGTCTTTACCGACTGTACACTCCACCTCCCTCTACTCCCCCACTTGTCCAGATTTAGGCTAACATCAGATTTTAACCATAGACCCTATCAAATAAAAATGTTTTAAGCCTATTCTTAAAGTAGACAAAGTGTCTGCCTCACGGACTAAAGCTGGGAGCTGGTTCCACAGGAGAGGAGCCTGATAACTAAAAGATCTGCCTCCCTTCCTAAGTTTAGATATTCTGGGAACCACCAGTAAACCTGCAGTCTGAGAGCGAAGTGCTCGGTTAGGAACATATGGAACAATCAGATTACTGATGTATGATGGAGCTTGATTATTAAGAGCTTTATATGTGAGAAGAAGGATCTTAAAATCTATTCTGAATTTAACAGGTAGCCAATGTAGGGAAGCTAAGACAGGAGAGATATGATCTCTCTTTTTAATTCTCATCAGAACTCTAGCTGCAGCATTTTGGACAAGCTGAAGACTTTTAACTACATTCTGTGGACTTGCTGAGAGTAATGGATTACAGTAATCCAGTCTTGATGTAATAAATGCATGAACTAGTTTTTCAGCATCACTCCTGGAAAGGATGCTTCTAATCTTAGCAACATTCCGAAGGTGGAAAAAGGAAATCTTACAAACCTGTTTAACCTGGGATTTGAATGACATGTCCTGGTCAAAGATAACACCAAGGTTCCTTGCTTTGTTCTCGGAG
>SSNQ01000457.1:1281609-1304067 GCA_006942095.1 Nothobranchius kuhntae | reverse complement strand
ATCATTTTCGATGTCCACATGAATGTTGAAATCCCCCACTACAATGACCTTATCAGTATTTAGCACCAAATCAGATAAAAAAATCAGAGATCTGATCCAAAAACTCAGAGTAAGGGCCAGGTGGACGATAGAAAACTACAAACAAGAGTGGTTTTACAGTTTTGCAATATGGATTAGGAAAACTAAGAATAAGATGTTCAAACGAACTGTAGCTATTAATTGGTAAGGGACTGATTAATAAGTCCGAATGAAAAATGGTTGCTACTCCTCCTCCTCGCCCTGTACTTCGAGCAATATGATGATTTAAATAATTTGAAGGAGTCGACTCGTTTAAGCTAACATAGTCCTCTTGCTGCAGCCAGGATTCTGTGAGAGAGAGCAAAGAGATCTGATTATCACAAATCAAGTCATTAACTAACAAAGTCGTAGAAAAAATGGATCCAATGTTCAACAACCCACATTTAATTTTTCTAGTTTTCTGCTCAGTTGAATTTGTTCTAATATTTATGAGATTTCCATGGTTTGCTTTATTAAGCCTGATATTTAATCTGTGTGATTTTGGCCGTGGGCAGGACACTGTCTCTATGGGGTAGTGGGTGGGTAACAGTACAGAAGCTGCAGAGGGGTGGGTTAAACTACGACTCTGCTTCCTGGTCTGGACCCTGGGTTGTCATGGAGGACTAATAGAACTGGCCATGTTCCTAGAAAGAAGAGCTGCTCCATCCAAAGAGGGATGGATGCCGTCTCTCCGCATCAGACCAGGTTTTCCCCAAAAAGTTTTCCAATTATCAATGTAGCCCACGTTGTTTTCAGGACACCACCTAGACAACCAGTGGTTGAAGGACAGCATGCGGCTAAACATGTCGTCACTGGTCCGATCAGGCAGGAGGCCAGAGAAAATTACGGAGTCCGACATTGTTTTGGCAAACTTACACACCGAAGCAACATTAATTTTAGTGACCTCCGATTGGCGTAACCGGGTGTCGTTACCGCCAGCGTGAACAATAATCTTACTGTATTTACGCTTATCCTTAGCCAGCAGTTTCAGATAAGATTTAATGTCGCCCGCTCTGGCCCCAGGTAAACATTTAACTGTGGTTGCTGGAGTCTCTAATGCCACGTTTCTGACAATGGAGCTGCCAATGATCAGAGTCGGCTTATCAGTGGGTGCGTCACTGAGTGGGGAAAATCTATTAGAATCGTGGAGGGGTTGGTGGTGGCCCACGGGCTGGGTTCTATGCTTCCTGCGTACCGTCACCCAGCCGGCCTGAGGTCCCGGCTGCTTGGGTTCTACTGGAGAACCGCTATGGGGCAGTTCTGAGCTAGTTAGCCCCGCGCTAGCTAAGTAGCTACAGCTGTTTACGGGTTTTTCAACAGCGCGGAGCTGGGACTCCAATTCCGACACCCTCGCCTCCAAAGCTACAAAAATGCTACATTTATTACACGTACCATTATCACTAAAGGAGGCAGAGGAGTAACTAAACATCTGACACAGAGAGCAAGAGATAAGAGACGGAGAAGCCGAGACAGAAGTAGCCATAGCCGTGCTGAGGCTAAGCTAACTGGACAGCAAACTGTTCAACACCAAATAAACTGCGTGCGAACTCAAATGGTTCCCTAAAAGCTAGGTGGAACAACAGAAAATGTGTGTTTTAAATGGTAAATGGTAAATGGCCTGTATTTGGTATAGCACCTTCTAGAGTCCTGGAACCCCCCAAGGCGCTTTACAACACAACCAGTCATTCACCCATTCACACCCACATTCACACACTGATGGTGATGAGCTACAATGTAGCCACAGCTGCCCTGGGGCGCACTGACAGAGGCGAGGCTGCCGAGCACTGGCGCCACCGGTCCCTCCGACCACCACCAGCAGGCAACGTGGGTTGAGTGTCTTGCCCAAGGACACAACGACAGCGACAGACTGAGCGGGGCTCGAACCTGCAACCTTCCGATTACGGGGCAAGCACTTAACTTCTGTGCCACCGTCGCCCCGTTTTAGCGTGCTTATGTGCTACAATAACTCAGAGATATCCTGTTACAGAGAAATTAAATTGGTTTTAGCAAGCCCCAAACACCAAACAGCTACACGTAGTGCAACACTGAAAACAGGAAACAGGAAACGCCTTACCGCCAGGTGCAGCCAATCAGGAGACCCATGGAAGATCTGCAACACATGCAGGAGTTGGACATGCCCGTACATATGAGAGCCATTATTGCAAAGCTACCCTTTAAATTAAAGGAGCAATGGAGGACCAGTGCTTATGAAATAATGGAAACAACCGGACGTCCAGCATGTTTTAACGATTTGGTCCTGTTCATTGAACGTCGTGTCAAGATTTTGTCAGATCCATTGTTTGGTGAAATGCATGACCCAATCTCTGGTGTCATTGGGACAAAGGCTGTTACCAGTTTCAGATTACCATCCAGCAACAGAGTAAAAGGAAATGTTGTTTCCACCACAGTAACATCAATGGAGGTATCAAAAGGAAATAAAGAAACAGCATCCGATGAGTGTCTTTATTGTGCTCACATACATCCATTGGAGGGATGCAAGAAATTTATAGAAAAAAGGCACAAAGAAAAGCTCTCATTTCTGATGGAAAAGGGGATTTGTTTTGCATGGTTGTGTACGGGGCACCTGAGCTGGGATTGTAAGGCCCGTCTAAAATGCAAAGTTTGTGGACACCTCCATCCTAGTGTGCTTCATATAAAAAGAGAAACACCAGTTGAAACAGTGGATACTTCCAACCAGTTAATTTCACCCAAAACATGCGGGCATACAGGGGCCGGTAATGAAAAGTGTGTGCTGTCTATCTTACCAGTAAAGGTTAAAAGCACCAAGGGAAATCAAATAATACACACCTATGCATTTTTGGATCCTGGAAGCTCAGCCACATTTTGTACTGAGCAGCTGATGCAAAGGTTGAATGTTGCTGGTCAGAAAACCAGCTTCCTGTTGAGCACAATGGGGCAAAAAACAGTTATGCCAACACACTTACTGAATGGTTTGGAGGTATCTGGCCTACACAGTGACGACTTCTACAGTCTTCCTGAAGTCCTCACACAAGTGAAAATGCCTGTCACTGTTGATAACATGATGACAATGGAAGAACTGACAAAATGGCCATATTTATCAAAGGTCAATTTTGCAACCATAACAGCGGATGTGGACTTGCTGATTGGAACAATGCGTCTAAACTGCTGGAACCCTGGGAAGTTATTAATAGTTGTGGAAATGGTCCGTATGCTATTAAGACAGTATTAGGATGGGTGGTTAGTGGTACACTGAATGGTAACAATGATATCTTAAAAGATGAGCCTCTCACAGCCGCAGTGAACAGAATTTCTGTGTGCAAATTGGAAGAAATGTTGGCAAACCAATATAAGCATGAGTTCAGCGAGAAAGTCGTGGAGGGGAGTGAAATGTCCCAAGAAGATCTCTAGTTTATGGAAAGCATGGATCATTCAGCAGTGTTGCAAGGGAAGCAATATTGTTTAAAGTTGCCCTTTAAAGACAAAGAAGTACTTTTACCAAACAATCTTGCAGTAGTCAAACAAAGGATGCAAGTTTTGAAGAAAAAACTCTTGAAAACCAAACAGCTGCACCAACCGTACATAGAGTACATGGATACAATCTGCAAAAAACAATATGCAGAGCAAGTACCTCACCAAGATCTGCACTGTGAAAAAGGAAAGGTTTGGTACATTCCACATCATTGTGTTTTCCATCCGAAAAAGAAATCTCTTCGTGTGGTGTTTGATTGTGGAGCTACATTTCAAGGTGTATCCTTGAACAGTAAGTTGTTGCCTGGGCCAAATCTCACAAGCTCTCTACTTGGAGTTTTACTTCGATTTAGAAAGGAGCCAGTTGCCTACATGGGTGACATTCAAGCCATGTTTTATCAAGTGAAGGTTGCAGAAGAAGACAGAGATTTTCTTCACTTTCTCTGGTGGCCAGAAGGAGATTTCACTCAGGAGCTCTTGCAATATCGTATGACTGTGCATCTGTTTGGCGCTACATCATCTCCAAGTTGTGCAAGTTATGCACTAAGAAAAACAGCAGATGACAATCAGTCTGAGTTTCCTGAGGAGGTTACTCTGTCTATAAAACAGGACTTTTATGTGGACGACTGTCTCAAAAGTTCTCCCACCGAAGAAGAGGCAATTCAAATGATAAAGGATTTAAGCCGCTTATGTGAAAAGGGTGGTTTTGTGTTGGACAAATGGAGCTGCAATAGCAGAACGGTGCTACAATCCATTGCAGAAGATTTCAGTGCCAAGAGCTTAATGGATCTGGACCTGGAGCAAACAGAACTTCCAGTTGAAAGGACCCTTGGCCTTCAGTGGTGCATGGAAACTGACACCTTTAAGTTCAAGATGGAGACGAAACAGCAATCCTTTACCAGGCATGGCATGCTGTCAACTATTTGTTCGGTGTATGATCCACTGGGTTTTTTGGCACAGATTGTTCTGCTCTCCAAAATAATGCAGCAAGAACTCTGTAGGAGACGTTGTGGATGGGATGATGATCTACCCAAAGACATCTCACACCAATGGAAAAAATGGTTGGAAGATCTGGATCAACTGACTGCATTTAATGTAAATAGATGCATCAAGCCAGTGAAGTTTGGGAAAATCAAACTTGCACAGTTACACCACTTTGCTGATGCAAGTGAACGAGGATACGGAACTGTAACCTACATTCGGATGTTGAATCCAGAGGACGACATTCAGGTTACCTTTCTGCTCGGCAAAGCCAGAGTAACACCATTAAAAGCTGTTACTATTCATAGATTGGAACTGACAGCAGCTGTTTTAGCTGCCAGAATGGACACTTTGCTGAAGATGGAGCTCAATTTCCAACTGGAAGCTTCAGTTTTTTGGACAAATAGTACTTCGGTACTACAATATCTGAACAATGAGGACAAACGCTTTCACACATTCGTGGCCAACAGAATTTCAACCATCAGAGAAGTGTCAGAACCTTCATAATGGAGACATGTCAGCTCTAAAGACAATCTGGCTGATGGTGCGTCAAGAGGAATGAAAGTCTCAGATTTCTTGGAAAAGAACAACTGGTTGAAAGGACCTCCGTTTCTTTGGAGACGCCCAGAAGAGTGGCCCGAACCAGTTTTGGATACATCACTGGATTGTAATTATCAAGAAGTGAAGAAGGAGGCAACAGTGAACACCATTAATATAGGTCATGACAATAGTCCTACAGACCAGCTCATCTTGTACTTCTCTGACTGGAAGAAGCTCAAAAAACAGTTGCTTGGTTTTTGAGGTTGAAAGTCATGTTGCTGACCCAAAGTCGTTCAAAAAAGCGATTGCAGGATCAGTCAAAGCAGACCACCAGTCAAATGGTTACAAAAAGAGGTGCTTTGACATTGGATGATTTGATGGAATCAGAACTTGCAATAATTCGTTATTGTCAGCACCAAAGATTCAGCAGGGAGATTCTTTCTTTGTCCTCAGGAACAAGGATAGTGAGTCGACAAAGTTCAATTTATAAACTGGACCCAGTTTTGGAGCATGGGTTTCTGAGAGTGGGTGGAAGATTGAGCAGAGGATCAATGCCTGAAGATGTTAAACATCCATATATCCTCTCCAAAGACCAGCACATCTCTACTCTCATCATCCGACATGTACATCAGAATCTAGGTCACAGTGGACGGACTCAAACACTGTCAAAGGTGAGAAGATTTTGGATTACCAATGGAAATTCTGCAGTAAGAAAGATCATTGGTGCATGTAGTTTCTCCAGCCGTTATACTGGAAGAACAATGGAACAAAAAATGGCTGATTTGCCAAAAATTAGGATTCTTCCTTATTTGCCACCATTCACCAACACAGGAGTGGATTACTTTGGACCTTTTGAAGTAAAGAGAGGAAGATCTACATGCAAGAGGTATGGTGTTATCTTCACCTGTATGTCCAGCAGAGCCGTTCATCTGGAAGTTGCTGCCTCATTAGACACTGACGCATGTATAAATGCTATAAGGCGTTTTATCAGCAGAAGAGGACAGGTGATACATTTGACATCTGATAATGGCACCAACTTTGTTGGTGCACAAAAAGAACTGAAGGAAGCCTTGGCAGCACTGGATTAGGACAAGATTCAAGGAGCCTTGTCACAGGTTGAGGTACACTGGAGTTTTAACCCACCAACAGGCTCACATCATGGTGGTGTGTGGGAACGCATGATCCGTTCAGTGAGAAAGGTTCTCAACTCAGTACTACATCAATAACGGTTGGATGACGATGGACTTCATACAACATTTTGTGAAGTAGAAGCCATTTTGAATGATCGACCAATCACAAAACTCTCAGACAATCCCAACGATCTTGAACCTCTAACACCTAATCATCTTCTTCTTTTAAAGCATAAACCTGCTTTTCCACCAGGCGTGTTTGAACCTAAAGATCAATACATGAGAAGACGTTGGAAGCAAGTACAGTATCTTGCTGACATTTTTTGGAAAAGATGGATCCATGAATACTTACCTTTCCTCCAAGAGAGACAAAAATGGAATGCAAGAAGAAAGAGTTTGGTCCCTGGAGATGTGGTTGTGATTATGGATCCTTCCGCTCCACGTGGCTGAAAACCTTTCCAGATAAGAATGGATTGGTACGTTCAGTCAGGTTGCAAACAAAAACCAATGTTTTGGATAGGCTAGTGACAAAACTTTGCCTTGTTAATGGGGTATAAATTGACCTTGATCATTATGGTTGCTTCTATACTCTATTTAGTTTAAATTTATATTGACAATAACAATTAAGGGCCGGTGTGTAGGAGCCAAATATGTTGTTTCCTTTTCTTTGGTCTCGGTGTCTTAATTTATATGTGGGCGTGTCATTGTTACTGGTCAGAATAAAGGTAGTGATGTCATTGTTGGCGTCAGGCACTATTCCGGAAGGGCAAACAGGTTTTTGATCGCTGTGGCGTGAAGACATTTAAATGGGAAAGTTAGCAATTACTCCTATCATTGTTTCACCTGGAAAGCAATCAACATTAAACAAGCATTATCATAACAATTCCACACTTAAGGCTGTTTTTTAAGTTATTTAATTAGTCAACATCGGATCAACACAGAGCGTCAACCAGGTCCCGGTCTAGCAGCCTCAGGAGTTCGAGTGATGGACTTGACTTCTACATTTGATACTACAGTATGGGTCCAAAAATGTACAAAAATACACTATAGTATGTGTCTAAAAAATGTATACCGTAAATCCTCTAATATTGGCCTGTATTCAATTAATGGCCGGGTATCATATGTTGGCCGGTGTCGGAGTCGGCGGAGGTGAATAATGGCCGGTATTTTATTGTGGCCGGGTGGATTGTGGTAACAAGCAAGTACCACAGGGGGGCGGTTGTGTCATCTGTCTCACTTTTGATTTGCCATTGACAGACCACGATTTGGCAGGTGCGGAGACGAAGAGGCGGCGAAAATTTGATATTAAGTTCAAAGAGAATGTGCTGATTATGCTGCAGAACACTGGGGAGCAATAGGGGTTGTATGAACTAGTCGACTTCACTATAGTGACTTTTTATGTCTGTCATCGACTAGTCGCTGTCAAGTGATAATGACCGGCAAGATGCAGCCTTTGGAAAAGACAGCAGCCTGCTGTCAGCAGGTGACAAGCTCCTGCGCTCTGGGGGGGGGGGGCAACGCTCTGTGCCAGAGCGTCGGTACTGACACGCGATCGTTCATGTCGGCTCATTTCTTTAATGTTTTCTGTCTTTTATTTGCGCCTGATGCGTTTCGCTGCTGTGGAGCGGGGCGCATCACCTTGTCCTCCGGTGACCCACCGATCACTGATGCGGTCGCCAAGCAGCGAGCACTCTGCTGTTTTTGCGGTTGGTAGATCTGCGTCCTGAGCACGGCCACAGTAACATTATCAAATTAGATGTCGCCACCTCAAAAACTAATTTAACACACAATCGTTCATGTCGGCTCATTTCCTTTAATGTTTTCTGTCTTTTATTTGCACCTGATGCATTTTGCTGCTGTGGAGCGGGGCGCATCTCCTTGTCATCCGGTGACGCACCGATCACTGATGCGGCCGCCAAGCAGTGAGCACTCCGCTGTTTTTGCGGTCGGTAGATCTTAGAACTGCAGTTCAAAGGTAACTCATAAGGTGAATATATATGAACCCAGGTAGCAGTTTCTCTTTAGGATTGAGAGGAGATGCAGGAAGATAATAAACAGCAGGACAGAAAAATAGTCAAATAAAAACAAGTTAGTTTTTGTACCTGCTGGTTGCAACAAACAGACACCATTGAAGATAATCAGAAGTGAGAAACAGAAAATGAAATAATTATTTTAATGTTTAGAGCAGCAGGAACTCTGAGAGGCTGCAGGCGCATCAGTGAGTTTATGGCCGCTGCGCAGGGGGAGTGTCACGACGTGCTGCGGAGTGGAGCGGAGCTAAGGCGAGGATCCAGACCGGGAAGGAAGCAGGCAGACAGGTAGGATTCACTTCACAGATATATTAGGACGCACGCTGAACAATGAAACAATGACTCGACAGAGGACACAAAACATACGGGGTTTAAATACAGGAGGACCGGGAGCTAAGGTGATTGGGAAACAAGAGGCAGGTGGGAGTAATGAACGAGACACAGAGCTGAACTGAACAGGGAGACAGGACAGGGTGTGACAGTACCCCCCCCCCACCCCCCCCACCCCTCAAAGGGCAGATCCCAGATGCCCACAGGAACAAGGAGCAGGGCGGGAGGAGGGGGACCCTGAGGGAGGGCCCAGAGGAACCGAGGGACCGATGGAGAGGCGGCAGGGATCAGCAGAGTCCGGGGGCCTGCACCTGTGGCAGATGAGGAGGCGACGGGCCCTTGGAGGCCGGCGCCTGCAGCAGATGAGGAGACGAGGATGGACCCTTGGGGGCCTGCCTCTACGATAGAGGAGCTCTGCAGGCTGGGCCGGTGACAAAGTCTCTGCAGGCTGGGCCGGAGCGACCTTCAAAACCACCATCGGAACCGGAGACGGTGGAGGCGACGTCATCAGACGAGCCAACTTCAAAGGAGGCGACGTCGTCAGACGAGCCGACTTCAGTGGAGGCGACGTCATCAGAGGAGGCGTCAACTTCAGAGGAGGCATCGTCATCAGCGGCGGCGGCGTCATCAGAGGAGGCGACGTCATCAGAGGAGGCAACGTTGTCAGACCAGCCGACTTGGGAGGCGACGTCGTCAGACAAGCCAACTTGGGAGGTGACTTCAGACGAGCCGACTTGGGAGGCGACGTCAGACGAGCCGACTTGGGAGACGACTTCAGACGCCTCGACTCGGGAGACGACTTCAGACACGTCGACTCAGGAGACGACTTCAGACACGTCGACTCGGGAGACGACCTCAGACACGGTGACTTCTGGCCCAGGGGCGTCTACTTCAGAACAGGAAGGGGCGTCGACTTCAGAACAGGAAGGGGCGTCGACCACAGGACCGGACCGGGCGTCGACCACCATCGACTTCTGGTCCGGGGGCGTCTGCTTCTGGCCCGGGGGAGTCGGCTTCTGGTCTCTCGACATCTGGACCGCCGACTTTTGGACCGGATCTGGTACCGTCTGCTTCCGGGCCGGTACACTCTGCCTCTGGGCCCGCTCTGTCGGCTCATGGGCCGGTACCGTCTGCTTCTCGGCCCAATCCGTCAGCTTCTGGGCCGGTGGCAGAGCCGCTGCTGGGACAGCTGGGAACGATGAGGAGAGGAGGGAGGTCAGATCGTCCAGCTGTAGCTCCTTGAGGCTGAGCGTCCGACGGAGCATGACCAGCTCAGCCCGCTGACCGGCGAGCTCCGCTGGGTGAACCCCGGGCTCGCTCCTCTGGCCCTGAGACGAGGAGGATAGAGCGTCCAGGCGAGACTCCTGGAGGCTGATGAGCTGGCGGAACCGGCCGAGCTCCGCCTGAAGCTCTATCAGCCGGGCTGCGATCGCTGCTCCTCCCCCTGCAGACGACAGAGGCGCCGATTCAGCAGGAGACGGGACTGGTGGTCTGGCCGGGGGTGTGTCCGAACTGCCGCGCTGGGCACGGCCAGCGGCAGGCTCGAAGCTCCGTCCTGAAGCGCAGGGCTGCGGTGGCTTCCGGCGTCTTTCCCCACGCCGTGGACCAACTCCGGGGGAGCAGATCGCCAGCCTCCTGCCCTCATAGCTGGAGCGATCCAGGAGTGTCTTCCCATCCCAACTCCCGTCCGGTTCCGGAAGGGCGGCGAGGAACTCCGAGGCTGATGGTCGGGGACGCCGGCAGCGGTGAGGCGGAGCTGGGGCTGGAGAGGGAGAAGCCGGCTGGTTGGTCGGGTTAAGCCGCTGGAGCAGGTTCTCCCACGGAAGAATCTCCCCGCTGGATCCTGTAACTGGTCGAGTCATTCTGTCACGACGTGCTGCGGAGTGGAGCGGAGCTAAGGCGAGGATCCAGACCGGGGAGGAAGCAGGCAGACAGGTAGGATTCACTTCACAGATTTATTAGGACGCACGCTGGACAATGAAACAATGACTCGACACAGGACACAAAACAGACGGGGTTTAAATACAGGAGGACCAGGAGCTAAGGTGATTGGGAAACAAGAGGCAGGTGGGAGTAATTAACGAGACACAGAGCTGAACTAAACAGGGAGACAGGACAGGGTGTGACAGGGAGAGGGCTGAAGCAGAAACTACCGTTGTTAAAAGAAATGTGTTTAACTTTGAAAATGTGGGCGCAATTTTAATTGCCAAAAACTCCAGCGAACCATTAGTTCATTTTGCTCAAATAGAAATTGAGGCCTGCCTCTAATTCTGGTCCTCCTTCCAATAAAGGCCTGGAGCTTGATGAGCTTGAGTCAAATACAGGCCCGGGTCTGTATTAGAGGATTTACGGTAAATAATTTCATACTATTTTATGGGAACTAAAAATGTATAAATATCATACTATAGGATGTGTCCTAAAAAAGTATAAATATCACACTATAGTATGTGTCTTTAAAATGTATAACTAATATCATATTAGAGTATGTGTCCTAAAAATTTATAAATATAATCATACTATAGTATGTGTCCTAAAAATTTATAAATATTAAAAGACTATAGTATTTGTCCTAAAAATGTAAACATAATATCATAGTATAGTATGAGTCCTATAACTTTACAATAATATCATCCCATAATATGTGTCCTAAAAATGTATTATTAGTATGATACTAGAGTGTGTGTCCTAAAAATCTATAAATTATATCATACTATAGTATGTGTCCTAAAAATGTATAAATAATATCATACTATAGTATGTGTCCTAAAAAGTTTATAAATACTATAAGACTAAAGTATGTGTCCTAAAAATGTATACATAATATCATAGTATAGTATGTGTCCTATAACTTTATAATGATATCATCCCATAGTAAGTGTCCTAAAAATGTATAAATAGTATGATACTGTAGTGTGTGTCCTAAAAATCTATAAATAATATCATACTATAATATGTGTCCTAAAAATGTATAAATAATATAATACTATAGTATGTGTCCTAAAAATATATAATTAATATCGTACTATAGTTTGTGTCTTAAAATTGTATAAATAATATCATACTATAGTATGGGTCCTAAAAATGTATAAATGATATCATACTACAGTATGGGTCCAAAAATGTAAAAATAATATACTATAATATATGTCTAAAAAATGTATAAATAATTTCATACTATATTATGGGAACTAAAAATGTATAAATAATATCATATTATTGTACGGGTCCTAAAAATGTATAAATTATTTCATACTATAGTATGTGTCCAAAAAATGTATAAATCATCTCATACTATAGTATGGGTCCTAAAAATGTATAAATAATATCATACTATAGTGTGTGTTTTCAAAATGTATAAATAATATCATACTATAAGTATCTGTCCTAAAAATGTATAAATAATATCATACTACAGTATGTGTCTTAAAAATCTATAAATAATATCATACTACAGTATGTGTCCAAAAATCTATAAATACTATGATACTATAGTATGTGTCCAAAAATCTATAAATAATATCATTTTTTATTAGGTGTCCTAAAAATGTATAATTAACATCATACTATATTATGGGTCCTAAAAATTTACAAATAATATCATACTATAGTATGGGTCCTAAAAAGGTATAAATAATATCATACTGTAGTATGTGTTCTAAAACTTTATAAACAATATCATACTATAGTATGTGTTTGTAAAATGTATAAATAATATCATACTATCGTATGGGTCCTGATAATTTCATACTATAGTATGTGTCCTAAAAATGTATGAAAAATATCATACTAAGGGCTGTTCCGAAAGAACCGAAAATGGAATAAAGGTGTCCATATGTGCTCTTGGCACCAATGTACTATAGGCCTGAGGTGACTGAGGTGGTCAAAAAGCTCCTCAGTGACAAGTCTGCAGGGATGGATGAGATCCGCCCAGATTTTCTCAAAGCTCTAAATGTTGTAGGGTCGTGTTAACTGACACAGCTTTGCAATATTGCATGGACATCAGGGGCAGTTCCACTGGATTGGTAGACAAGAGTGGTGGTCCCCCTATTTAAAAAGGGGCACAGCAGGATAGGGCTCGACAATGAATCAGTAACGATCTATATCGATCAATAGACATGTTGTTCAATAGGAAAAAAATGGATCAATAAAAACTTTAATAAAACTTTCCTTTTGCCATTATACCCTATCCGGTAGCTTCATACTAGAGTCATTACTTACACCCAACCAATCAAAACACAGACCCAAGCACGCTCTGCTCAATAACGGTGGTTAGCAATGATTAAAAGCAAGTCTGGTAATGCAGCCAACTTGTTTAATCCTAAAGTAATGGCGTACGATGGCCAGGGATGCACTTAAAATATATTTTAAACATTTCTCATATAGTTTTCAATAATTATATCGATCAATATGATTTTTTTTTTATTGATAAGTGTCAAGTCAGGCTTGGACTTTTTCACACTAGGAACCATGTTCAGCAGAAGGGGTTCCACGGGGACAATAAAGGTGGTACACCTCTGAGCTGTAATTTCACCAGAGAGTATGGTGTTCTGAGTCAGCCGTTCAGTGACTTCAGAACTAAATACATCCACCAAAATCAGAGAGGCAGCCGGTAAGATAAATATATGATATATTTCTGGTTGTGTACGGACTTTGCTGCTGGTTAGGTGGTTGGGCGGGAAACCTGACCTGATTGTTTGTTTGTTTGCTTACCTAGGCGTGGCCCAAACAATTGAGTCTCTGTTGATTTGGCTGGTATAATCTTTGTTTGTGGTTATTTGCCAGTTAGTAAAAGAATTTCTTATCTGAAAATGTTTCAGCAAGTTGTTTGTTGCAGTTGTTTGTTCATTTTTAGGCTCTGTGATTAGTTTCAATGGAAGATGAATTATAAATAGCTTATATTTTTCTAAGGGAACTATTTGATGTTTAAAACTACTGTTTAAAAAGTAATGCTAAAGGTAATTATGTAAACCCTGTAAATCTAATTTAAGGTTATATGTCTGCTTGATTGAAGGTTTTTCACCTGAGCTGACATGCTGACATGCTGAAATAAACATAAAAGCAAAAAGTGAAGCATTGTTTCTGTCTCTGAGTGAAATCCAGTTTCTAAACTCTGTGGTGGATGTTTATCCCTCTCAAGTGGGGAAGCACAAGACAGTGCAGGACTTGACAGTGAAAAACCGGCTGGGAGTGAAAGGAAAGAACCTGACTGTGCAGAATGTCTGACTTAGAGAAGTCACTTGAGCAACTGAAGGCAGACAGAACAACAGCCAAAAGATCTTTCACTCGCCGGGTCAACAGCGTATTGAGGTCATACAAAGATATGACTGAGGAGATGCTTAAAGATACTTTTGACAAACTCACATCAGAGGCTGAGAATGTCATGGCAGCTAATGAGGATCTAAAAGCTGCTCTCCTAGAGCTGGAGTTGGCCACAGATAAGGAAGTGTCATTAACTCAACAGCAGCAAGATGATTTGGAAAAGACTGCGAATGAATGTCAGAAGAAGCTGAATGAAGTTAAAAGCCTGATCCAGAGCACTCTTTGGGAAAACTTTGGAATCATTGAAGTATCCACAGCTGTAAAAGCAGCAGAGGCAGAGTGTGAGTTCGCAGCTGACGTACAACCCGATACAAAGCAGGAGGCATATGAGTTCATCCTCAGTCACCTGAAAGATTTGATGACGACAGCAATGGAGGTTTATAGAAGGTGGAAAAGATGGATTCCTCCTGAAGAGCAGAGGGACCTGCAGAGTCACCTTCAAAAGCTTGAACTCCACATCCCTAGACTGGTTTCAAGAAAAGCAGATTTCATCCAAACGAGAACAGAAGGTCATACTGGGAGACAAAGTCTGGCAGATGCGATACCTAATTACCTTGTCCCAGCTATAAAATTAAAACCAACATCCCTTACAAAATTTTCTGGAAACAAACGTGATTTCCATAGATGGAAAAAGGATTGGGAAGCTCTGCAGCAACAAGGAGAACCAACTGGGTCCAAAGAGGTGAAAAAGGTCCAATTATTGAGCAGCATTGAGGACAAAATTATAAGAGAACTTCGTCTCACCATGTACAACACTGCAGAAGACATCTTTCGTATGTTAGCAAACCGGTTTGGGAATGAAACGTCCATTGCTATTGAAATAGTCGAAGAATTACAAAGATTGCCAGCTGTTAAAAGTCATCAACCAAGGAAAATTGTGGAATTAATTCAAACTGTAGAGAAAGCACTCCAAGACTTGAATGACCTTGGAAATACAGGTGCTATAAGAAATCCTCTTGTAACTAAGTCCATAGAGAGCAAACTTCCAGAAGTGCTTAAAAAAGAGTGGCTAGTCTATGCAGCAGACAACAGTGTGGTTCCAGATAAACGGGTTGACAGTCTTTTGGCCTTTTTCAAGGGCCAAGAAAGCATATATGAGCAGTTGGAGCAACTGCAAGATGAAGAGCCGGCCAGAAAGGACATCAGACCCGATCTGAAATACACCCGGACAAGGTCAACCAACAGTTACAAGCCAGGTTGTGTGGTTTGCGGCGACGGAGGCCATAAAAGAAAACTTTACTTCTGCAAGCAATTCCGTACATTAAAGCTGTCAGAAAGACAAGCTGCAATAAGTAAATTAGGAGCATGCAGAAGATGTCTGGAAGTCCATGATAACAGCCAATACTGCAAGCCAGACTACTTATGCAGAAACCAGAGTTGCAAGGATGGAAGAACCCCTGATCATCATTACTATCTGTGCCCTAAAACGGAGGTAAAGAAAAATGATGTGGGTCAAAGGGGGAGAGGAGAGCATACAGTGAAAGATGAAAGCATGAAGAACTACACATGTGAGCAAGAAGAGTTCCTGAAAAAACTTTCACCTGATCTTGCGAAACAATGCAGAAATGTATTTTCAAATACTGCATCTAGAGCTCTCAGTACTTTGAAAGACCAATCGAACCTCTTAACGAGGAGTGGGTTGCAAGAATTGCCAGTGATCATGATGCTCCTTGAAGTTACAGCTAATGCTGGGCAAAAAATCGGTGCACTCATTGATCTAGCATCAGATACAAATTACATAACCCACAAGGCTGCACAGAAGCTAAATCTCAGAGGTGAGGAAATCACACTCGTGGTTCACGGAGTTGGAGGCATGAAGACTCAAGTGGAGACAAAACGATACCTCCTAAAGATCAGGGTGAAAACCCCCAAAGGCAGTTTCAAATCTCATCAAATGATATGTTATGGACTTAAGAGCATAGCAGATATTCTCGAGCATGTATCCCCAGAGCGACTGAAGAAGTTCTTCCCAGATGTGCCACTAGAAGAGTTTGTGAGACCGAAGGAAATAAATCTGCTCATCAGCCACAGAGAAGGTCAACTTGCACCACAGAGGGTAAAAGCTGTCGGGGACCTTGTGCTGTGGGACGGCCCTCTGGGAAAGGTGGTTGGTGGAGCACACCCTGAATTGTTTGAGGAGTGTGTTTTCTCCGCCCACATGTCAAAGACCCATTTCGCTAGGTCAATGAGGACTGCTGCTCTTCGATATGAAGAATTAAATACATCCATGACAAAACATGCATCAAGCAGTCAAGATACAGCCCTTCATAAAACCAACACATCAGCTACAAGCAAGTATTTCTTGGACTGGTGGAGATGGGACAGTATTGGAGCTGCTTGCGAGCCAAAATGTGGGGGATGCCGCTGTGGGAACTGCCAACCAGGCGGCAAAGAAATGACTCTGGCTGAGGAAAGGGAACTAGAAGTCATAAGGGGAGGTCTCACTTACATCATGAAGGACAGCCATAGCGAGGAACCTCACTGGCATACTAAATATCCTTGGATTGAGGATCCAACCTCTTTACCAAATAACAAAAAAGGAGTCCAAGCTACATTCTTTAGGACCGAAAAACAGCTTGACAAAGAACCTGAATGGAAAGTTGCATATGCTGCCCAACTTCATGAGATGATTGACCGGGGAGCAGCAGTATGGTTATCAACAGATGCACTCTCAAACTGGAATGGGCCGGTCTGGTATGTAAGCCACCTCATATCTTTAAATCCACACTCTGTGACAACACCAGTGAGAGTGGTGTGGAACAGTAGTCAGAGATTTGAAGGTGTAAGCTTAAATGAACTTCTCATGAAAGGCCCAGATGTCCTTAACCAAATCCGTGCTGTTCTCCTCCGATTCAGGGACGGGAAATATGCTGCCCTTGGTGATGTAAGGAAGATGTATAATTCTGTCTGGTTGGAAGACAGAGAAATGCATCTTCACAGATTTCTGTGGCGAGAATCAGAAGAGGAAACTCTTGGAGAATATGCAGTCACAAGAGTAAACATGGGGGACAAGCCAGCAGGGTGCATTGCCCAATTAGCAATGCGTGAAACTGCAAAACTCCCAGCTTTTGCTCATTTGAAAGAGGAGCAGGAAGTTATTCAGCACGACAGCTATGTTGATGATATCCTCACATCACACAAAAGCCTTGACCAACTTAAAGTTATCACAACAAACGTGAAACTTATCTTAAAGGCAGGAGGCTTTGAACTTAAACCTTGGATCTTTTCGGGGCAAAATGGCAGGACAGACCATAAAGAGAACAAAGAAAAATCAGAGACAAATGCTCTTATTCTCCCAAACCAGATGAGTGACGATGAAAACAAAGCACTTGGACTAGGTTACGCAGTAGAAAAAGATAAACTATATGTCATGACTGCAATAAATTTTTCAAAAAGAAAGCGAAAGATACGACTTGGACAAGACCTCCTGCAAGAACAGATCAGAACCCAAACACCAAACCCTTTAACACAAAGGGTTCTCCTTAGTCAACTATCGGGGCTGTATGACCCTGTTGGCCTTGTGACTCCTGCAAAGCATAAAGGAGCTATGTTGGTGAGAAGAGCATTCCAGCAAGTCAAAGATGGTTCAAACCACCTTGTGAAGGAGACATGGGACGTACCACTTACTGAAGAACTCAGGGAAGACGCAATAAAGATCTTTGAAGAGTATGCCCAACTGGGTAGAATCAAATTTCCCAGGGCTTTAACCCCATTGCCAGTTTGCAATGATCCTGTTGCTATCACATTCTCTGACGGGAGTGAACAGACCTACGGAGCAGTGATGTACCTGAGGTGGAGTTCAGAAGAAGGCCCAATCATTAGGTTGGTGGAATCAAAGGCCAAGTTAACACCTTTGGATCAGAAGGGTGACGTCATCAAAGCAGAGGTATGTGGAGCAGTATTTGCGTCACGGCTGAAAACATTCTTTGAGCTTCATAGCAGGATCAAGGCTGAAAGATGGTACCACTTTGTTGATAGCCAGACAGTCCTCGGGGCAATACAGCGAGAAAGTTATGGTTTCCAAACTTTCTTCGCCAACAGGATTGGAGAAATTCAAGGCAGCACAACAATTCAAGACTGGTGGTGGGTTCCTGGCTCCCTAAATATCGCAGACTTGATCACAAGAGGAGCCAAGCCCAATGACCTGGATGAAGGGACTGAATGGCAGGAAGCCCCTGCATTTTTGAGATTGCCAATACATGAATGGCCAATCAAATCTGCCAAAGAACTTGCATCTACTGCTAGAGACAGCATCACTAAACTACAAAAGAAAGGATTTGTTGCTGTTCTAACGAGAAGTGGAAAGCAAGTGGGGTCAACACAGGATCAAAGCAAAATCCAGTCAGACCTGAGAAGGTCTCCTCATCGGTTTTCAGTCCAAAACCTCATAAACCTTAGACAGTTCAGCAATCTGGTCCGATTGGTCAAGACCATTGCATGTGTCTGGAGGGCCGCAAAAAGGTTCTTAAGATCAAAACCAGGTGTGGATCAGTCAAAGTGGGAGGCGGTTCCTTTGAAAGGAATTATTTCTGTGGCCGAACGACAGGATGCTTTAAGAGATATTTTCCTTGCTGCACAACAAGGCATGGCAATCCCAAGTACCACCATGGACAGGTTGGTTGTTTACAGAGACCAGACCTCTGGATTGCTCGTTTGTGGTGGAAGAGTCCAATCCTTTAACAATGATCAACTTGGAGTTCCCATCCTGCCTTATGATGCTTGGGTTTCTACCTTGCTAGCCCGTGAAGCTCACAACAAGGCCCATGATGGAGTGGCTGGGACCCTGTTAAGGATGAGGAAAAAAGCATGGGTTGTGAGAGGAAGAAGACTTGCCCAAAAGATTGTCGATGGTTGCATAACCTGCAGGAAGGCAAAAGCGAGAGCCTGTCAACAAGTAATGTGAGATCTGCCAACAGAAAGAAGTGGGCCAGCAGCGCCTTTTGAGTTCACCTCCGTTGACCTCTTTGGCCCTTACCAAGTAAGAGATGACATTAAGAGAAGAGTCTCAATGAAGGTCTGGGGTGTTGTATTCTGTTGCATGGCTAGTCGTGCCATTCATGTTGACATTGCAAACAGTCTGTCATCTGAAAGTTTCCTCATGACTTATCAGAGATTCACTGCGATTAGAGGGCACCCGAAGAAAATCTGGTCCGATCCTGGAACTAACTTCATCGGGGCAAGACCTGTTCTGAAAGAACTTTACCAGTTCCTGGACAGTATAAATAAAACGGGTCTGGAGGAATATGCAGCCAAAAAGGAGACGGAGTGGGTGTGGAAATTTCTTCCTGCTGATTCGCCACATCGAAATGGAGCTGCAGAAGCTGCTGTACGAGTTGTTAAAAGAGCTCTTCAAGGTATTGGCAAAGACTCCTCTCTCAGTTACAGCGAGTTCCAAACAACCCTACAAATTGCAGCAAATCTGACAAATGAGCGTCCAATTGGTGCAAGGACACAAAGCCGAGAGGATTGCATTGAGTACATAACACCCAACTCTCTACTCCTCGGCCGAGCATCGGAGAGTGGGGATTGTAAAACCTTCGACTTTCCCACCTATCCCTACAATCGGCTTAGGAAAATGCAAGACATCGTGACACAGTTTTGGAGGAATTGGAGTGAGCTTGCTGGTCCTAACCTCTTTGTGAGAAGCAAGTGGCACACTTTCCATAGGAATGTTGCAGTTAGGGATATTGTCTGGCTAAGTGACCAGAATGCATTAAAAGGACACTTCAAGCTTGGAAGAGTCGTTGGAGTAAATCCAGACAGTAAAGGCATTGTAAGGGACGCCCAAGTGCAGGTCTCTCCTAGCTATTGCACCCCCATCATAAAGCATGTGAAACGAGGACAAACTCAAGGGAGAGGAAAGGATTTCCAACCCGTCGTCCTACACAGAGATGTCCGAAGGCTCATCGTCCTGTTACCAGTTGAAGAGCAAACGGAACATTAAATTGAAAAGAAGGATCAACGAACTGACGATCCTCCCATGGATATTACGGAAGGATCGAGTGGGAGGTGTCAAGTCAGGTTTGGACTTTTTCAGACTAGGAACCATGTTCAGCAGAAGGGGTTCCACGGGGACATCAAAGGTGGTACACCTCTGAGCTGTAATTTCACCAGAGAGCATGGTGTTCTGAGTCAGCCGTTCAGTGACTTCAGAACTAAATACATCCACCAAAATCAGAGAGGCAGCCGGTAAGATAAATATATGATATATTTCTGGTTGTGTACGGACTTTGCTGCTGGTTAGGTGGTTGGGCGGGAAACCTGACCTGATTGTTTGTTTGTTTGCTTACCTAGGCGTGGCCCAAACAATTGAGTCTCTGTTGATTTGGCTGGTATAATCTTTGTTTGTGGTTATTTGCCAGTTAGTAAAATAATTTCTTATCTGAAAATGTTTCAGCAAGTTGTTTGTTGCAGTTGTTTGTTCATTTTTGGGCTCTGTGATTAGTTTCAATGGAAGATGAATTATAAATAGCTTATATTTTTCTAAGGGAACTATTTGATGTTTAAAACTACTGTTTAAAAAGTAATGCTAAAGGTAATTATGTAAACCCTGTAAATCTAATTTAAGGTTATATGTCTGCTTGATTGAAGGTTTTTCACCTGAGCTGACCTGAGCTGACATGCTGACATGCTGAAATAAACATAAAAGCAAAAATTGAAGCATTGTTTCGGTCTCTGAGTGAAATCCAGTTTCTAAACTCTGTGGTGGATGTTTATCCCTCTCAAGTGGGGAAGCACAAGACAGTGCAGGACTTGACAATAAGCTTTTTCTATTTCATCCAGCCCTACCACAGGATGTGTTCCAATTAGAAGGGGATCACAGTCCTGTGCTTCCCTGATAAAGATCTTGATTTACCGGTTGATCTACGTTCCTACCCTCACCTATGGTCATGTGCTTTGGGTAGTGACCGAAAGAATGAGATCGTGGATACAAATCAGAAATGAGTTTTTTCTGCAAGGTGGCTGGGCTCTCCCACAGTGACAGGGTGAGAAGCTCTCTTACAGGGGCTCAGAGTAGATCTGCTGCTCCTCCACATTGAGAGGAGCCAGTTGAGGTGGCTCGGGCATCAAGTTAGGATACTTCACCTGGTGAGGTTAGCATGTCCAACCAGGAGAAGACCCAAAGGAAGTCCCAGGACACGCTGGAGGGACTATGGCTGTGTCCGAATCCAGGGGTAGGATGCTTGTGAGAGCACATTTTGAGGTCGATGACGTCAAAGCGCAGCGACGAGTACTGTCCGAATTCCAAGTATCCTCATTCTCGCGTCCTCAAACGCGTCCTCGCTCCACCCACATTTCGAGGATGGGTCTGATGGATCCTCACAGGAGCAAGGGTATCCCAGCATGCTTTGCGCGCCGGCCGCTGGACTCGACACTCACAACAACGGCGGACGGAGCGGGACAGCAGTACAGCTTAAAATGTAAGTTAGTTAAAAAAATAGCGGTCAAAAAAATAAAATACGTGTTTGGGCACTTTTGGTTTGTTTTTTGTATAAGATCTAATACCGCAAATTGTTTTTGTTCATGTAATTTAAGGCTAAAACATGCCCCACCGAAAACCAGCTTGAATGTGTAATAGGAAAAACCCACCGTAAACTAGCTTGATCCCAGCAGGCATTTTAAAAGAGAATAGCGGTAGAAAACTAAGCTGAACGCGGTTCTGTTTATAGACATTTTTCGTTTGTATAAGTACATTTTAAGCAGAAATCAGCGAGAACGAGCTTGTATGGTGGTCCCGTCATAATTCCCGTGTGTGTGTGTGTGTGTGTGTGTGTGTGTGTGTGTGTGTGTGTGTGTGTGTGTGTGTGTGTGTTTATTTAGCGAATAAAGCTTCTCATCATTTGTTTTAAGGTTAACTCCCCACCGTAAACTTGCTTGAAAGTCTAATAGGAACAAACTCACCGTAAAAGAGCTTGCATCTTATGTAATCATGTAACGAACGCCAAAAATAACGAAAACTAAGTTTAATGTTTATTTAAGTTAATTTTTAAGAAACCACATTACTGATTTAATGTTTTTAATTTCATTTTAGGCGGAAAAAAACACAGAACACAATTTTCATCTCCCATGTTGATAAATTAAAATATTGTTTATTGCATGTTTTATCAACTATGATTTATAATCTGACTTTGTTCTTCTATTCCTCTCTATTCTCATCCAGAAACAGTACCTTTAAGGAGCATCTGTAATTTCATTATGCCCACAGTGTTCTCTGTTGTTAAATGACAATAAAACCTTGTAATTCTAATTCCCTTTGTCTGTAGGACTGCAAGTATCCAGGGTCAGGAGAGGGAGTCAGCGGAAAGCCCACTGCTGAAACCTGGCCCTGGTTTGTCCCCATGGACGAGGTGTTGGGACAGAGGCCTTCCACTATGCCTCCTGTCCTTATTGCTTCCATTCCCGAGGACACTCCAGGGCCAAGTGCAGCAGTGGGTGAGACAGAGGACAGGGAGAGTGGTGGAAGGAAGCCGGACTCCTCATCAGGGAGGAAAAGGAGAAGGGCTGATGAGCTCCTTGACCTGATCAGGGAGGACATGAGACAACAGAGGGAAGCGGAGGAGAGGAGAGAAAGAAGGATGGACAGATTTTTAGCATTGATGGAAAGGATGGCAGAGAAATGG
>SSNQ01000457.1:1267606-1281541 GCA_006942095.1 Nothobranchius kuhntae | reverse complement strand
TTTTTTTTCTTTTAGTTTCTTCTGGTTCAGGTTCTATATATGTGTTTGAATGTTTTTGTTATTTGTTTAAATGTAATAAAATTTCTATTAATTGATAACTCTTTTTTGATCATTAACAGTTTTATTATTCAGTTTTTAACAAGTAACAACATAGTAAATAAATGGTAAGGGAACACTGTAAGGAATAAAAGTAAAGATAAAAGTAAAATATATACAGTAAACTTGGAAAGCAGGGAGTCTTTGGTGGCGTTGCTAAATCTACTAAACATGGATCGAGGTGGATGGAGTGCAGGAACCGAGATCCGTGGCTGAACGTTTCTGGTTGGCAAGTGGAACATCAGACAGAGTGGTCTGTAGAGGGAGCTTCTGGATGCCTCATCTCACTGACCACTGCATCGTCCATCAAAAGGGTTTGCTGGGCTGGCTCAATCAACGGCTGTCACATCACTAACATTCAGATATATGCAAAAAAGGAGATCATGAGTATAATACTTGTAACTCTAGCAGATAACAGGACTAAATGATTTTTAAACTTTAAATACAAAGGCCGGTGACGTTTACTGAGCCGCCGCAGCTCCTCAAAAACCACAAATAAAATGAAATATTGCTGTGGATCCATTTTCAACGTCGCTACTAGCTTGTTAGCCTGTTTGCCGCCGTCACGGTAGCTAGGCAACTGGACCTGGGGGCGGGAATGAAAACGAGGCTAGTACTGTCCGAATTCAGAGCCGCTGACTTCCGGTTTTAGCGGTCTTGCAAGGACCAGGCCTTGCTAGACCGGCGAGGACCCGTACTCACAAGCATCCTACCCCTGGATTCGGACACAGCCTATGTCTCAGCTGGCCAGGGAAGACTTTAGGATTCCCCAGAGGAGCTAGCCCAAGTGACTGGGGAGAGCGAAGTCTGGGTCTCCCTGCTTAGGCTACTACCCCCGCGATATGACCCTGGATAACCCGCGATATAACCCTGGATAAGTGGGTGGGTGGATGGATGGATGGATGGATGGATGGATGGATGGATTAATTGGATTATAGTGTATTCCTTTCGAGATCAAGACTTTGTCTGGTAATCTGTCTGTTAATGTTTTACGCCTCTTGGTAACAAGTGACTCAATCATAAAACGATTTGATAAAATGGGCAGTAAGAGTGTTTATTACACCACATTGCTGTCTGGATAATATTTGCTTTCACTATTATAGCATGAACATGTGCTGGTTTTCCATTTGTGGTCAAGCCGTGCAGCTCTTTCCTCCTTGCAAATCTTCACAGCTGTGATGTCTCACTGAGGATCACATCCTTTCTATGTCCAGTACATAAATACTGTCGCAGAGACAAAGACAAAGGGCTGCAGGTTGCTTTATTCTGATTCAGCCTCGGCATTACACTCTTCCTGTTCTGCCTTTTTTGGTGTGTTGTTACAGATTTAGAGTCCGGGGTAGATTTGGATCAGGAAAGGCAGAGCAAAGACAAACAGGGTTTGTGTTTATGTGTCTGAGTCTGTGTGTGTGTGTGTGGGGGGGGGAGGGGTCAACAGCCAAGTACTCTGAATAGAGTGCGTGAAACCATTGAGTGAATTCTTTGCATAAAATCATAAATGTGCTGATGTTTAGTTGCCAATTGTCTAGAATTAGTTTCGGAAGCTGCTTGGCTGGAGGTCCATAACTTTGGTTTAAACAGCCAGATCTCAGCTGGATTAGGAGATGACCAAAACAAGACAAGTTTATTCCAGTAACATTCTGGGCTGTGACTGGTTATAAAATGAAAACACATTAGGTCTATTTCATGACAAACATTTTCATTTAAAAGCGAAAGTTTATTACTCAGGGCTGCATTCCGCTTCTGCCGCTGCTGTGTGCTCTGTAAAAATGCTACGAAGGTGAACTTTTTCTAAGTAGAGAACAGTCCCTGTTGATTGAGAGATGTCCTCTTACTGTCTGTCTCCACATGTTCATGAGGGTTTTCACTTTTATACTAAAGGCACATCATTAAGGTACACAATGACTACTTTAAATGATTGACCATGTGTGAGGGAGTTGGAGTTGGAGTTGTAAAAGAGAGGAATGACATTCCTGCACTGACTGCAGCTGATAGTAGGACTTCTGTGTTAGCCCTGGGCCGCCTGTGAGTGCATTGCAGTAGGAGAAATGCCCACAGTTGTCTAAAAACCCTGCTCCTGGATTCGGACACACCCAGAGTCGGCTTGTCAGTGGGTGCGTCAATGAGCGGGTTAGTGGTGTCCCAGTGGCTGGGTTCATGCTTCCTACATACCGTCACCCAGCCGGCCTGAGGTCCCGGCTGCTCGGGTTCTACTGGAGGACCGCTACGGGGTGGTTCTGATCTAGTTAGCCCCACGCTAGTGTAGCGATCACACTTTATAGTGTGACAACTGCAAATTATGACCAATAAGATGTGATTATTCCATATAAATATGAAAAATCAATCTGATTGTTCATTGAATATTTAATCAGAAGATTATAGTCACTTTTACTTGTTCAGGGACCATAAACACACTTCGTATTAATTCAGACAGTCAGGTAAATAGTTAAAAGGGAATTTTATTATTTTCTAAAATAAAGATTATACATGACAAGATATGAATAATGAGATGTGATGAGTGGATATGCGGTGATGGAATGTGATGTGTAGGTGGTGTGGTGTAAGTTAGATGGTAATCAGAATCTTTGTGTCTGGAAGAAATTGTGAAATCTGGTTGTAAAAGAATTAGTCTGCTATAAACTAGAGAGTTGATTATTAATAAAATAGCATCAGATGCAATCTGTTGTGTCTATAAACCCTGGCGGAGACCCCCAGCAGATCCAGACTGTCAGAAGTTGGGTGGACCCCACGGCACCTGAAGCCTGTAGATTAACTTCGATGCGACCTGTCCAGTCTTAAGATGTCTCCAGGTCACAACAGTAGCTGGAATACCTGTCTGCATCCACAGTGGATGTGGCTCTTAGGGAGCCGTCTGGCTGTGTCAGCTTGCAGCGAGCAAACAGGTTTTGACTGTATGTCAAAAAAGATGTCTCAAGGATGCTTGTCCCGAATTGGCTGGTTCGGAACTCCGCTAGAAACTGAATAACTCGGGAAGTAATTCCTGATTTATTAAACCACAATGTTATGATTTCTGGCATAATCTGGCAAATCAGAATTTGACACGTTTCTGGGCATTTACCAACATCCCTCAGAAAGCCACTCCTTCCTTCAGATACAAGCTTCTTAATTCTGTGAAAAAAGAATCTTTAAACATTATGTGAGGTGAACCTTAACCTTAACTTGTATCTTATGAAGATGTGTAAGAGTGTAGATAATGATTAACTTGTTAAATCAAACACATACTGATCATAAGATCTGCAATGGATCATTGTATGAACAATATTCATTTCAAATTAATTTATTTAAGCACAGGTTATTCAAACATTTGATTTAAACATCTTGTTCATTCATCACATATTATTTAACCCATAAGTTGTAAAGCCTTGTAGGATTCGTGTGGATCCACTTTTATTCAGAGTGAGGAATCCAGCAGTCTGACTTTTAGCAGAGAGATTAGGCTTTTGTTTCTGGTGAGACCATGACAGTTTATTTACGTCTGCGTTGAAGAACGTTGGTTATGTATTGTAACCCCAGATTCTATGAGTCTAGTCGCAGCCCTTAAGCCACTGGCCCCACTGGTTCTGTTAGGACTAAGAGTCATCGGAGGCGAACAGTGGAGTCGCTCCACTTATATACCCACAGGGGTGCCCACCACTGGTGGGCGTACATTATTTCGTCTAGTCTTAGCCCTTAAGCTAGCTGCTATTGGAATAATGCGCGCGCAGCTGGATGGGTTTACGCCACACTGGTTAGCTCAACCAATGGACACACCCAACATGTCTCCTTTTAATGAGGGTCGCTCAGCCTCAGCCCAGGGCTTAAAAGGTTGAGGCAGCCAGAGAGAAGAGCGGGGCCCCCACTAAAAATATCATCCACAAGAGGATGAAATTCATTCAAGCAAGGCTGATGTGGTGCCATAATGCTTTCACTCAGCCTGCTGAGGTCCAAGCACTGAACGAGTGATGGATCCTGAAGACACATCTCGTAAATAATAACGAGTAAAGGAACAGGGTGAAGCCCATGAAGCAGCCTGACAAATGTCTTCCATCGACACACCACTGTGGAGCGCCATAGAGAGGAAATCCCTCTGGTTGAGTGAGCCCTGAGTGTCTCAGGAGGATCCCGCCCTGATGATGTGTAAGCGAGTGAAATGGCATCACACAGCCAGTGTGAAAGACGCTGGGTCGACAGCGCTTGCCCAAGGGAAGACTCCCTGTAGTGCACAAACAGGCTTTGTGAGCGGCGAATCCCTGAAGTGCGTGACACATATCGTGCGAGCGCGTGCACCGGGCAGAGAAGGTGGGAAGCCACCTCCTCATCAGAATTATGGGGAGGAGGAAAAAGTCCAGCCAATGAAATTGACCTGGATTTGAAGGAAGCATTAATGTTTTGGGGCACAAAGGCTGGGTTGGGGCATAAAACAGCAGACCCGCCATCCTCCCGGATCCTGAGGCATGCGGGAGCCACTGAGAGGGCGGTTAGGTCGCTCACTCTCTTGACTGATGCCGGCGCCAGCAGCAAGGCAGTTTTGAGTGACAGGAACTTGAGTGAGACCTGGTCCAAGGGTGCAAATGGGGCTTCAGATAAGCCACGCAGAACCATCGTTAGGTCCCACTGGGGAAATAGTGGGCGGGACACAGGTCTGTTCCTTCTGACACCTTTTAGAAAACGTTTTGTGAGGGGATGATTGAAAACAGATCTTTCTCCAAAACCCTGGTGACAGGATGAGATAGCTGCAGTATATGTTTTAATAGTGCTGAATGTGAGGCCCCTGTCCATCAGCATCTGCAGAAATGATAGGACATCCGCCAGCTGGCAGGAGAGCGCTTGAACATTCCGCTCTGTGCACCAGTTCTGGAAAGCACTAGCGCTTGCAGGTCTGGAAACCATGACGCAGACAAGCGTCTGGGAGCTACCAGAATTACCGAGAGCTGTTCCGACCGAACTCGGTCCAGAAGACGGGGAATCAGTGGGACTGGCGGAAACGCATACAGGAGCGTCTGAGGCCAGGGCTGGTGAGAGAAGGCGTCCGCTCTGAGCGGGGTGTGGTCCCGGGGACTCAGGGAAATCCACAGGTGACACTGAGCATTTTCGCGAGCCGTGAACAGATCCACAGAGGGTTCCCCGAACTTGATCCATATCTGTGATATCACTGCGGGATGCAGACACCAGTCAAAGTCGCGGGGTCCCCCTCTCGACAGGATGTCTGCTGCCACATTCAGGACCCCCGGAATGTAGGTGGCTTTGATGGACAGCAGGTGGACATTGGCCGCCAACTCTCTGGTCTGCGCCGTTCGTCCCATCCTCTGGAGAAATGGCCGGAGTGCGAGGCTGACCGAGGGTGGACCAGGTCTCGCACCGTGGCTGACAGTTCAGCTGTCTTCTGAGCCCTCTCGATGACGCTCCTAAGATGGGGACCAAACAGAACGTCAGAGGTGATGGGGGCTTCCAGCATCTCCCTGTGCAGGTGTTCAGGAATGGAGGGCAGGGCCTTGAGCCACAAGGCCTGCTGGATAAGGGTCTGCCAGGTAGCAATGCGAGCAGAACTGGTGAGTACAGCAGCACACAGATTGAGAATGGCATCAGCAGTTTTAGTAATGATGATTTTTGACTCGTCAGGAGCGTCAAGCTCTTCCACCATTTTGGACACGCCAAAGGCAAGAAGGGCAATGTTATTTCCTGCAGCGCCGGTCTGGAAGGTGCACTGGTGTGAGCAATCGGTGAGCCGCATCAGCATCTGGTCATGCTTAGAAGCGGGAACTGCTCGCGGGCCAGCAAGGTGGTTCTTGGCGCCAAACAGCAAGGCCAAGTCTGGCTCCAGTGGAGGAACGGATGGCCAGCCTTGGTCGGAGAAGCCCTCGACCTTGGTCATGGGCGCATATGTGGAAATTGGCACCTTAAGCTTAGCAGGTTCAGAGAATGCGGCGGACCAGCAGCTCATGGCAATGGGGAAGCGTGGCCAGATGGGGTCTGGACAGCGCACCTGTGTTGCCCCGAAAATTCCCGCCAAGTCATCTACTTCAGGCGGAGCCGGTTCTGGCACGGCTAGCCCCTTGCGGACCGCAGCCGTGGAGATGATGGCAGGCAGCTCCTGGAGCAGTGCTCTAACTGCTGGCAGGGAGGAGCGAGAAGTCACTGGAGTGGAAGGACCCGCTGAGTGAGTCTCGTCGACCTCCGTGTTGTCCAGGAGGGAAAAAGGGCTATGGCAGCCAGCCTCGCCGTACTCCTCACTGTCGATGACATCGTCCAGTCGGTTGAAGCCAGCCGGCTCCTGGCCGACGTTGAAGAACTGTAAGGTCTTGTCCAGCGAGTACGTGTCAGCCACCGGAAATTCCTCGGCGGCGGCGGGGGTGACGTACTCGACCCGGCGGACCTTTTCAGCCAAGGGCAGAGCGGCACAAAACGGGCACGAGGCCTGGGGGGTCAAGGCCAGGCCAGCGTGGTGAGCCCCGAGACAGACCTCACACTTGGCGTGCAGGTCGCCGCTGGAGATGGAGCCCGTCTGGCAGGCCGGGCAGGTCCTGGCGTCGCTGGACACTTTAGGTGAGTAGAATGCTTCTTGGATAATTGCTCTTTAAAGGAAGCTCTTAAGCTTGGCTTGAAGAGATAACGGAGGCGAACAGTGGAGTCGCTCCACTTATATACCCACAGGGGTGCCCACCATTGGTGGGCGTAAATTTAAGCTCTTCATGATTGGCTGATGCTGAGATCATCCTTCCAATAGCAGCTAGCTTAAGGGCTAAGACTAGACGAAATAGAACAATAAGTGAGCAAAAGGTTGATTTGTGCATCTGAATCCTCCAGCTGGCGTAACCTTGACTTTGCAGCTCTGGCATACATGAAAGGTTACTGTATCAATTCAATGGTGAAATCTGACCCTTTTATTCATTACACTAGCTACTATACTGTACTATATTTTATTTATCATATTTATCAAATCTGGTTCTATATTGAGAAATAAATGTTAAAGGTAGTGGCTAGACTCAGCATTAAAATTGTAGAAATTCAGTCTAACTACACTTTACCATCTATATAAATATTAACTGGGTTAAGTTTTTCATTTTGTTAAGGAATTTAGTCATAAATCATTACAGAAAATCAAAATTCTCTCCTCCAGGCAGTGATGAACTGCGTCTTGCATACGTCACTCACACACGTCATACTAGGTAGCTGCTGTTGCTAGCATGGTAAATCAGTGTATTGTGTTCACTATCGTGTTCCTAATTAAAACAGAAAATTGCGTCTATAGGTGCAGCTAAAGGTCAGAGCCACATGTCTGTGTCCTACACCTATTTTTAACTAACGTAGGTTTGATCTAAAATAATAACCTACATCTATAAATCCATTTAGAACCGCACCAGTACTTCTGGACTCCAGAGTCCTGTTAGCATGACTGCTGCAGCACTAACCGTGTTAGCTCCGGTAAAGGATAAACAAGTAATTTGTAGAAGCTCCGTGTCATCCTGGATTAGAAAACAATTATCCGAGTTAGCATCAGGAAGATTTATTCTGGTAAGCAGTCGGTTAAATATTTTCCGATGTTACATCAATAAATACACCCAGCGGTAAAGCTGGCAACACGATTATTTTACTCATCTGTAGATCACTGAATTGTATTGGGACAACATGATGGAGCTAATCAGCTGAGAACTCAACTGAAAGTTACCGGTGGAGCACAGACATGAAATAATAATAAACTTTAACAAACTGTACCGATTTTGGTTCCGAAGATTAACAGAATCCTCCCCAGTGTCCTAATCGGACCGCAGGTTTTCTGAGTGAAATGGTCCAAAGCATGTCTGCACCTCCGGTTCTGATATCCAGCTGAAGGGCATGAAGTTTGGTTGAACGTCTCCGGTAATCCAATATCCGTTCTTGTCGCTGTATCCCAGAGAGAAAAAAAAGAAATCTGACCGACTAGCAGAGGCTTCAGAAGCTACATCTGACTGATGACACATTGTTCTGCTATAACGATGTAGGAGTTGGAAAATTGAGTGCTTTAAGAGCTTAATATATTACCTTTACTTATGACCAATAAGCTGTGATACTCTATATAAATATAGAGTATCAACCTGTTTGGTCTTTGGATGTTTAATCAGTAGATTCTAGGATTCTTTGTTTATTCAGGGATTGTAAACACTTCGTCTTGATTCAGGAAAGAGTCAGGTTTATAAAAGTAAGAATTTATTTTCCAAACAATTAAAACATGACAAGTTAACTAATATTTACTGTGATGGGATGGATCTGGGTGGATGGAATGTGATGTATGGTGCCTATGTGTGAATATGATGTTATCAGAACTTTGGTATCGAGAAGAGCTGAGTTCTGGGTGTAAAAGGGAAAGAATTTGGTTTGCGTAAAGCTATGAGGTTGATTCTTATCAAAAAGGTATCAGACGCTATCTGTGTGTCTACCTCACCCTTTGGAAGACCCTCTTCTGAATTGTGTGTACTGAAACTCTAATTTCCCTCTCGGATTAATAAAGTATCTTTGATTTGATTGACTTGATTCGTGGATCCGAAGGTCAGAGAGGTCGGATCAATCAATCAATCAATCAATCAAAGCTTTATTTATAAAGCGCCTTCCGGAACCCTGTCAGGAAGCCCAAAGTGCTGAACATTGTACAGTAGAAGGTAAATATATTGAATAAATCAAAAATAAAAGCAATTCAAATTACAAAATAGGTGAAACATTCTAGTACAGGACAAATGTGTAAAACAATGGATAGAGTGAACCAATGAAAACTGAAATAAATTCAACATAAAAGGGGGCCAAAATCAAACATGTTCTGGAAACGCCAAGCGGAGGAGGTGTATTTTTAGGCGACTCTTAAAGACTGGCAGAGATGGGGACAGCCTAACTGAGGGTGGCAACTGGTTCCAGAGTGACGGTGCTAGGACTGAGAAAGTCCGGTCCCCGCGAGTACGACACCTAGAACGAGGGACAGCGAGCAGGCCTTGGTCAGAGGAGCGCAGAGCGCGTGATGGGGAGTGTCTGTTCAGGAGAGTGGCCAGATAGGGGGGACCACCACCCTGGAAGAAATGATAAACAAAGATGAGGATTTTGAATTGTGAGCGATAGCAAACCGGAAGCCAGCGCAGGGAGGCCAGAACCGGACTGATGTGGTCCCGTTTCCTGGTCCCAGTCAGGAACCTGGTTGCGCTGTTCTGCACAACCTGTAGGCGACACAGTGATGACTGACACAACCCTGCATAGAGAGAGTTGCAGTAATCAAGCCTAGAAATTACAAAGGCGTGCAGTACCCGCTCCAGGTGGGCTCTCGACAGCATTTGCTTGATTTTTGCAAGGCGTCTCAGGTGAAAGAAACTGGACCGGATCACAGAATTGATGTGAGCATCAAATTTAAGTCCGGCATCAAGTTTCACCCCCAAACTGGTAACAACTGGTTTTGAGTAGGGAGAAAGAGGGCCAAGATCAACATAACGATCCACATTCCTGCTGTTGGGGTGAAAAACAATGAGCTCTGTCTTTCCCTCATTCAGATGTAGAACCTTGGCCATTAGCCAAGACTTCACCTCATTAATACAGGACACAAAGGACTGGATAGAGTGACCTTTGTCCTGACACCATGGAGAGTAAATCTGGCAATCGTCAGCATAGAGATGGAATGATAGGCCATGTTTACGAAAGATTGACCCCAGAGGTAGCAGATAAATGGCAAACAAAAGAGGACCAAGGATTGATCCCTGCGGGACCCCCAGCGGAGCCCCTCCCAAGATGAAAAAACATCACCCAGTTTAACGCAGAATGTCCTGTTGTGGAGATATGATCTAAACCAGTCCAGAGCAGACCCTTTGATCCCAACCCATCGTTCCAAGCGATCGAGTAGAATCGCGTGGTCAACTGTGTCGAAGGCTGCCATCAGGTCTAACAACTGAAGCACTACAGATGTACCCTGATCTAGTGATAGATAGATGTCATTTAGGACCCTCAGTAGAGCTGACTCTGTGCTATGGCCAGACCTGAACCCTGATTGAAAAACCTCAAATAGATCAGAGTCAGCTAAATGTGAGACCAGCTGCTGATAAACGACTTTCTCAAGCAGTTTTGATGTAAAAGGCAGGGTAGAGATAGGCCTGTAATTTGCGATCTCAGAGACATCAGCACCAGGTTTCTTCAGGGTCGGCCGAATAACTGCTGCTTTCAAAGCAGCTGGGAAAACACCTGTGCTGAGGCTCCCATTGATAATCTGACCAAGTGAAGGGCCAAGACACGGAAAGGCAGCCTTCCAGAGACGAGGTGGCAGAACGTCAAGTGGAGAGCCAGATGGCTTCTGCCTCGCAACAAGCTTACTCAGCTCAGAATATGAAACAGTATTGAAGGAGCTCAGGGTGGGTGGTGATGGAGGAACTGGAACAGGGTCAACAGAGTTACCAGAAATAGCTGTTCTAATGCCTGATACTTTATGAACAAAGAATCTGTGAAAATCTTCAGAGTTTCCAGCTGGATGACCTCTGGCACCGAGGTTGTAGAATACCGTAACACCGACCCTTCAGTCCAGAGATGTTTTCCGGGTCACAACAGATGGATGGAACCGTGGCGTCTAGACGGACTCTTAAGGAGTCGGAACAATATCAGCTTTGTTCTGCAGGAACCGTTTGCTGTGTCAGCGGTAGGCAGCTTTTAGCAGGGTTTTGGCAGCTTGCCAAAAATGCTCAGGGTGAAAGAGGTGTTGCTCTAGACGGCCATTCCGAAGCACTCTCTAGAACTGAAAGCTTAATGATGGAAAGCTGGAATGCGTCAGGTCGGGTGACCCCAGGGCATTGAAGGTCATAGATTAATCGCAATGCGACCAGGTCAGTCCAGATTTGTCTCCAGGTCACAACAGCATGGAGGTTGGTTGCGTCTAAGTATAGACTCTTAAGGAGTCTTGGTGTGTCAGCTTTGCAGCGTGCAAACAGCTTTTGACTGTATGTCAGAGATGTTTCAAAAGAGGCTGGTTCTGGATTGGCCACTCCGGAGTGTCAGCTGGAAACAAAACGTACTCAACTCAACTGAATAACTCGGGAAGTGATCTGAGTTTTATTAATTCCTATGTTATGATTTTCTGGCAAATCACAACGTGCCGTATTAAGGAGGATATACCAAACAAACCTCAGAAACACTCCTTCAGAGAGAAGATTATCTGGTTTTGTGGATAAGAAAATCTCTATGTGTCATGACATTACTGTACCCTTGTGTCATGGAGCCATGCACGTGTGTGTGAGCTTGTCAAGTAGACTGATTATAAAACAAACGGATCATTGCACGGACACATTCATTTCAACCTTAATAATTTCGGCACAGATGAATCAAACATTTTATTTAACCCCTTGTTCGTACCTATATGATTATTTACGTATTTCATTTCATCATTCAGTATTCATTATTATAAAAGTTCATTCTTATAACGGTTCCGTCCTTTATTCTGTGTAGGACAGTCTAGATAAGCAGACAGGCTTGGTAGAAAGACCTTGGTGAAGGGAACGCTGTGTTGACAATCTCAATGTCAACAACACTGTAGAACCTTTCTTGCAGCTTGGAATATTAGAGGGCACACAGAGGCAGAATTATGTCTGTAGATGACCGGATACTGAAAAGGTTAAAACTGTAGATAAAAAATGACCCTTTCCGAACGCTATAGCCATCTGTTGTTAAGGTCTTACTTGAACACAAAAATACTGCTTGCTTGCAATGATTTAGGTATGTACTGCTAGCAATTTTTCTGCTGCTTTTGATCCACCCTGTTCTTCTGATAACGACCCAGATTCCTTAACTTCTCAGTTTAATGAGCACTGCCTCTCCATTCTGGACAACATCTGTCCTGTCAGAACCAGGTCAGTTCCTGCAGTGAACCCTACTCCCTGGTTTAATGACAGCCTTCGCAGCCTGAAGCGCCAATGCAGAAAAATTGAGCGTTTGTGGAAGAAAGCCCATTTCCACGTCCATCTGCTGCACCTAAAGGATCTTCTGACATCCTTTAACTCTGCAGTCAGAGAGGCAAGGGTTTCCTATTTCTCCAACTTGGTGTCCCAGAGCAAAGGGAACTCCAAGGTGCTGTTTAACACCATCAGCAGCATCGTCTCTCCTACAGCCTCCATCCACTCTGTTGCAGACTGTGAGAACTTTCTGTCTTTCTTTGAGGACAAAGTCAATAAGGTTAGATCTAGCATCTCTCCTTCAGCCTTATCGCTGCCTCTCCCGACTCCAACCAGGCCCATCATCCTAGATAGCTTTGCTCCTGTTTCTTTGCCTGAGTTAACCAAACTAGTTAACTCTATGAAGACCTCTGCATGCCCCCTCCACATCTTACCCTCATCTTTGTTTAAAAGTGCTTTTCAGTCCATCGGTCCCAGCGTGCTCTCTATAATTAATGCTTCTCTGGTTTCTGGTCAGGTCCCTGCTTACTTAAAGAACGCTGTAATCCACCCGCTTCTTAACAAACCGAGTCTCGACCCCTCTCTCCATAGCAGCTTCAGACCCATCTCTAAACTTCCGTTCATCTCCAAGATCTTGGAAAAGGTTGTGGCTAAACAACTCACAGCTGCTCTTGATGAACATAACATCTATAATAGCTTCCAGTCAGGTTTTTGTAGAGCTCATTCTACTGAAACAGCTCTTCTTAGGGTCTCTAATGACCTTCTGACTCACAGTGATGCAGGGGACTGTTCTGTTCTGGTCCTGCTGGACCTGACTGCAGCCTTTGACACTGTTGACCATCACCTGCTACTGGAGAGGCTGAAAGACTGGGTAGGCCTATCAGGATCTGCTCTGGAGTGGTTCTCCTCTTATCTTTCTGAGTGCTCCTTTTCTGTGGCCGTCTCCAAGTTTAGGTCCTCCACCAACTCCCTTACCCATGGTGTCCCGCAAGGTTCTGTGCTGGGGCCTCTGCTCTTCCTCCTCTATCTGCTTCCTCTTCAGCACATCCTGAGCTCCTTCAAAGAAATCTGCCATCTTTATGCAGATGACATCCAACTGTACATCTCCTTTAAGCCCCATGAGATGCCTAAGCTGCAGGTGTTACACACCTGCTTAGACTCTATCAAAACTTGGATGGCTGGGAGCTTTCTACAGCTGAATGAAGATAAGACTGAGATCCTCATCTGTGCCCCAGACAAGCTGGTTCCCAAAGTCAGAGACTCTCTTGGTCAGCTTGCTTCTCACACCAAACCTTCTGTCAGGAATCTTGGCGTGACCTTTGACCCAGCTCTCACCCTGGATTCTCATGTCAGTTCTGTTGTTCGCTCGTCCTTCTTCCATCTCAGGAACATTGCAAGTCCCAGATTTAAACCCAGTGGGAGTTTCCCCCCGAAGAGGGAACAAAATACTCCCTGATGATCTTCTACATTAACACATGAGCCAAAGTGTGAGGGTGGGTGTGGGTCCTATTCAGCCAGAGTTTCGGGTGAGCTCATTGTGAAACCTGGCCCCACCCTATCATGTGAATTCCTGAGGTCAGGTGGCCCAGGATATGCGTGGGCATTGAGGCATCTGGGAAGGGATCTCAAAACTGGATTATAGATGGCAGACAGTTGGTGTCGTAAACCACCGCCTCTGTTCAAAGATGGTTGCTCACAGTGGACATAAATGGCTTCCTTTACTCCTCTTTCAAACCATCTGTCCTCTCTGTCCAAAATGTGAACGTTGGCATCCTCGAAAGAGTGACCTTTGTCCTTTAGATGCAAATAAACTGCTGAGTCCTGTCCCGTGGAGGTGGCTCTTCTAAGTTGTGCCATGCGCTTGTGAAGTGGCTGTTTGGTTTCTCCGATGTAGAGGTCTGGGCGTTCCTCGCTGCACTGTACAGCATACACCACATTGTTCAGTTTGTGTTTAGGAGTT
>SSNQ01000457.1:1242163-1253644 GCA_006942095.1 Nothobranchius kuhntae | reverse complement strand
GACGAGCCGACTTCAGAGGAGGAGGCGGCGACGTCATCGGACGAGCCGACTTCAGAGGAGGAGGCGGCGACGTCATCGGACGAGCCGACTTCAGAGGAGGAGGCGGCGACGTCATCGGACGAGCCGACTTCAGAGGAGGAGGCGGCGACGTCATCGGACGAGCCGACTTCAGAGGAGGAAGCGGCGACGTCATCGGACGAGCCGACTTCAGAGGAGGAGGCGGCGACGTCATCGGACGAGCCGACTTCAGAGGAGGAGGCGGCGACGTCATCGGACGAGCCGACTTCAGAGGAGGAGGCGGCGACGTCATCGGACGAGCCGACTTCGGGGACGTCATCAGAGGAGGCGGCGACGTCATCAGACGAGCCGACTTCGGGGACGTCATCAGAGGAGGCGGCGACGTCATCAGACGAGCCGACTTCGGGGACGTCATCAGAGGAGGCGGCGACGTCATCAGACGAGCCCACTTCGGGGACGTCATCAGAGGTGGCGGCGACGTCATCAGACGAGCCGACTGCAGGGACGTCATCAGAGGAGACGACTGCGGGGACGTCATCAGAGGAGATGACTGCGGGGACGTCATCAGAGGAGACGACTGCGAGGACGTCATCAGAGGAGACGACTGCGGAGACGTCATCAGAGGAGACGACTGCGGACACGTCGACTTCGGAAACGTCGACTTCGGACACGTCGACTTTGGACACGTCGACTTCAGAACAGGAACGGGCGTCGACTTCAGAACAGGTACGGGCGTCGACTTCAGAACAGGAACGGGCGTCGACTTCAGAACACGAACAGGCTTCGACCTCAGAACAGGAAGGGGCGTCGACCTCAGAACAGGAAGGGGTGTCGACTTCAGAACAGGAAGGGGCGTCGACTTCAGAACAGGAAGGGGCGTCGACTTCAGAACAGGAACGGGTGTCGGCCACCATCGACTTCTGGGCCGGGGGCGTCGGCTTCGGATCCCGGGGCGTCAACTTCTGGTCCTTCGATTTTCGGACCGTCGACCTCTGGACCGGAACGGAGCCGTCTGCTTCTGGCCCGGAGGAGTCGGCTTCTGGTCCCTCGACTTCTGAACCGCCGAGTTTTGGACCGGATCCGGCTCCATCTGCTTCCGGGTCGATACCCTCCGTCTCTGGACCCGCTCCGTTGGCTTATGGGCCGGTGCCCTCTGCTTCTGGGCCGGTGGCAGAGCCGCTGCTAGGAGGGCTTGGAGCGTTGAGGAGAGGTGGGAGGTCAGCTCGTCCAGCTGTAGCTCCCTGAGGCTGAGCGTCCAACGGAGCTGGGCCAGCTCAGCCCGCTGACCGGTGAGCTCCGCTGGGGGAACCCCGCGCTCGCTCCTCTGGCACTGGGACGAGGAGGATAGGGTGTCCAGGTGAGACTCCTTACGGCTGAGGAGCTCGCGGAACCGGCCGAGCTCCGCCCGTTGCTCCATCAGCCGGGCCGCGATTGCTGCTCCTTCCTCTGCAACCGGTGGAGGCTCCGGTTCGGCAGGAGACGGGACTGGTGGTCTGGCCGGGGACGTGTCCGAACTGCCGCGCCGGGCACGGCCAGCGGCGGGCTCGAAGCTCCGTCCCGAAGCGCTGGGCTGTGGTGGCTTCCGGCATCACTCCCCACGCCATGGACCGACTCCGGGAGAACAGATTGCCAGCCTCGTGCCCTCATAGCTGGAGCGATCTGGCAGCGGCTCCCGGTCAAAACATGCCTCCGGTTCCGAGAGGACAGGGAGGAACGCTGCGGCCGAAGGTCGGCGGCGGCGGCAAGGCAGAGCTGGGGCAGAAGGAGATGGAGAAGCTGGCCGGTGGTCGGACGTGAGCCACTGGAGCAGGTTCTCCCAGGGCAGAATCTCCCGGCTGGATCCATCAACGGGTTCGGGTGATGTCATTCTGTCACGACGTGCGCGGAGTGGAGCGGAGGAAAGGCGTGGATCCAGACCGGGGAGGAAACAGGCAGACAGGTAGAACTTCTGATAATGATTTATTGGGACGCACGCTGGACAATGAAACAATGACACCACAAGGAACACAGAACAGCAGGGGTTTAAATACATGAGGAACGGGAGCTATGGTGATTGGGAAACAAGAGGCAGGTGGGTGCAATTAACGGAGACACAGACTACAACCTAGGAGAAGACAGGACAGGGTGTGACACTGGGCAAATGTGACCTTTGCCACAAATCAGAGAACCTTCATCACGCCACACCATTTTTTTATATGCAATTTTGTTCTTTTAACTAGAAAACTGAAGGATAATGGGAAAGTTTCCCAGGACAACAAGCACTATCTGCTCTTATGATTCTGCTCAATTTCAAGAGGAATAAGAGGATGTTACTGGAAGAATAATACAGCAACTAGAGAAAATGAAGAAAGCATATTTTAATTGTGTTTATGTTTCAGCTTCTGATGGTAGAAAGAGCAGTAAATGACTCCACATCATACCAAAGGTCTGCTTCTACATGATCCCGATCACCAGCTAGATGCCATAAAAGCAGCAGACAGCATTAGCTGTCCTGCTCAGTGTGCATTAGGGCTTAAATGCGTGTTTAAATATTTATCACCTCAGTGTCAGCCTATTTTCAGTAAAGCACCGTATTTACTGTGGTTTTAAATGGTAGCTAATGTAGCCCGCATTAGTCTGAGGTCTTGGAGTGAGAACATATTAATTACAGAAATGTAGACAAAAGTGTTGCAAAATAAAAGAACATAGTACAAAAGAATAGTCTTTATTGGTCCCACAGTGGGGAAATCCACTTGTTACAGCAGTACCAACACTTTAGAGAATAAATTGAAGATAAAAAATAACTAAGTCACATGTATTTACACATAGGTGGTAATCTAGTGTTATAACGTTTGACCGCTAAACACCACAAATAAAAACTAAAGAACTCGGGTTCCAACACTATGCAGCATACAGCAAGAGACACAGACATACTATGTAAATCCGGTATTGAATGAGTTTTGAATACATACTGAATATTGTTTTGGTGTTATTGTGTACCAGGATAATGCCAGTATAGCTTAGACTGAGGAGTTGAAGAAGAAGAAGAGATCATTTCTATAGCACCTCTCAAGATAAAAATCACGAGAAGCTTCACAAAAACAAAAAATTACAAAATTAAAATGTAAAAATATAAAAAAGCATTTAGAAAATGTTTAAAAATATATTTAAAATGAGCAAAAATAAGCTATTGCGATTTAAAAGAAAAAATATTAAGAAAGAGAGAGAGTGAACAGGAAAGAGGGAAACCGGTGGATCCTGAGGAAGGTGGAATAGGTGGGGAGAGCAGAATAAAGAGAGAGAGGTGAAGAAGGTCATACAAAAGCCAGCTTGAACAAGTGAGTCTTCAGCTGCTTTTTAAAGGAGACCACTGAGTCCACTGATCTCAGGCTCAGGGGGAGAGAGGTCCAGAGTCTGGGGGCCACAGCAGCAGATGATCTGTCACCTTTGACCTTTAGCCTGGTGCTGCACAACCAGTAGGCTTTGATCACTGGACCTCAGGGACCTGCTGGGGGTGTAGGGACTAAGAAGATCACCAATGTAAGATGGTGCTTGTCCATGTAAGGCCCTATAGACCAGAACCAGGATCTTGAAATGAACCCTGAAGTTGACTGGCAGCCAGTGAAGCTGGAGGAGAAGCGGGGTGATGTGGGTGTGTTTGGAGGACTTGGTCAGAAGCCGAGCACAGGCGTTCTGAACCACCTGTAGACGGTTCAGGGAGGTTCTGCTCAGACACGTGAAAAGAGAGTTACAGTAGTCTAAGCGTGAGGAGATGAAGGTGTGGAGAACTGTCTCAAGTTCAGAGCGGGACAGAATGGGACTCAGCTTAGCAACGTTCCTGAGATGGAAGAAGGAAGAGCCAACAAGAGACCTGACATGAGAATCCTGAAATGAGTTCTACACTCTTACTGCAGAGGAGCCTGATAACTAAAAGATCTGCCTCCCATCCTAATTTTAGATATTCTGGGAACCACCAGTAGACCTGCAGTCTGAGAGCGAAGTGCTCGGTTAGGAACGTATGGAACAATCAGATCACTGATGTGTGATGGAGCTTGATTATTAAGAGCTTTATATGTGAGAAGAAGGATCTTAAAATCTATTCTGAATTTAACAGGTAGCCAATGTAGGGAAGCTAAGACAGGAGAGATGTGATCTTTTTCTCAAATTCTGCAAAGCATTAAAGTCTTTAAACCTAATCCCCACATCCCGTAATTATTGGTGAGATGATACCAGCTGGATTTGACACATTAATTTGTCTCTGAGCAGCTTGTTCACTCCAGATTTTCTGCCTAGATCAAATCACTGGTTTTCCAAGACAGACACCCAGAGGCAACACGACCTCGGTGCAGATTTTAAATATGAAAGCTGAGCAGCAGCAGAGGAGCAAAGAACACGACTGTGCAACATAACAGGGAGGCTGCTTGTCCGGAGAGAGGAATGTTGCTGAGGTCTTAAAGCTGCTTGACCAGAAAACACTTTAGCTTGAGTTAGTCTGGAGCGACACGAGGGCAGAAAACACTGGCTTCGTGTATTACGGAAGGCATCGAATAATCTGACATTCAATCAAATTGCCAACATCAAAGGGATCTCTATCATCTCAGTGAATTCCTTGCTTCAACGGTAGGTCAGATACCTTTCCTGTTTAATATTCTGCATACATGAGTTGTGTTTAAATGTTATTTATGCCATAAATGCATTTTTTTCATACTGCTCAAATTAAAAATGAAAATTTCTGAAAATTCTACAATTTGATTTCATGCAATGTTCCACCTGTTTATTTTAATCAATATTTACAAAAAGTGAGCTGGAACAAATGTGATAAATAGTTTTTTAATCGCCTTTTCTAAAATGTATTAATACAATTTAAAATGTGTTTTTACATTTATGTTAATAAAGGGAGATGAATATTTCATAGAACAGATTCAAACAGCGTTCCCGCTAAAACGTCCAAATTAGCATTTAGATAAGGAATAAAGAAATAAAACAAATCTAGTTGAGGTTATATCGGTGTGTGTCTTTTAAAAATACAAAAAGTGGTTTGATTTTAAGCAATATTATTGAGAGCAACTCTTTGGAGGTTAATGAATGTAGATCCTTTGTGCCTGGTCGTTTACCTGCATGATTCAGTGTAACGTGATTTCATTTACTGGCACGCATGTTGCTGCTGTGGCTGTGTCTCTAAGGAATGTGTGCTTCGTGCTCGGCAGCAGCTGCCGGGACTTGTTCAGAATTTCCTCTTTTCCAAATTAATCTCAGCTAAAAAAACGTGTTTAAAATGAAAGAACGAATGTGTGAACTGGTCCTTCAGCTGCTCTCTGGAGACTGAACTGGATCACATGCTGGCATGCAGGTAAGGCTTGTTGTGCTTGGGGGTGGGTGGACAGGAAAAGTTTCCTTCGAAAACAGGACGAGTAGTCATGGTTTCAGAGCCCGAGGGGGAGGCAGAAGCTGGTGTGGGTGGGGCTGTTTACACCCTTTTCCTGATGGTCAACATTATGGAGTAAAATGTTTATGTGCTAGTTTTATGTTTCAGCACAAAATCCCAGGATAGGTTTTTGTTTGTGGTTTGGGTGGGAGGGTCTGGCCTGATTAGATTAGAACACAGAGTAATTGTGTGATGCTAATCTGATCCTTTCCCTCCTGTTTCTGTACCATCTTATCTGAAGGAAGCCCATCAGGCCCAGAGCCCAGCTATGATGCTGATGACAGAGTTCTCCAGATCCCTCTAAGAACCCTCAACATGGAACATGACATGAACTGTTCGAACAATGGCACGGCTCAAAACCCTGTGTCTGCCAGCCTGAACATGACTCTTGGTATCTTCTTCAACATGGTGGCTCTCATCATCCTCGTCAAAGCCTACAACCGCTTCCGCCGGCGGTCCAAGGCTACCTTTTTGCTCTTTGCTAGTTCCCTTGTGGCCACGGATCTTGCTGGACATGTGGTCTCTGGAGCCCTTGTGCTGAGGAGATACACATCAAGCTCAAAAAGCAATGTCACATGGGATCCTGAGAAACCAGATGCCCCCTGTCAGTTTCTGGGGGGATGCTTGGTGTTTTTTGGCCTGTGCCCACTCTTCCTGGGTTGTGCCATGGCTACGGAGCGCTGCCTAGGGATCACCAGGCCCTTGCTGCACGCTCGTCTAGTCACCACAACAAGAACCAAAATATCCCTCTCTGTGATCTGGTTCCTGGCTCTCTGCATGGCCCTGTTGCCATTCTTTGATCTGGGGGAGTACACGTACCAGTACCCAAGGACATGGTGCTTCATCAGAGTTGTGAAAAAGGCTGAAGCCACAAATTTAGTCTTTGTGATGCTGTTCTCTGGTCTGGCTTTCAGTTCTCTGGCCCTGGCCTTTGTGTGCAACACCATCAGTGGAATGACTCTGATTAGAGCCAGAATAAAGCAGAAACCCACGTCACAGCGCTTCCTGGCAAGATCTCACGATACAGAAATGGTGGTCCAGCTGGTCGCCATCATGGTCACTTCCAGCATCTGCTGGAGCCCTCTGCTGGTGAGTCTGAGGAGCATTCCGACACCTTTAGGAGGGAAACATTGCAGAATATCAGCAGTGGTCAGCTTTGGAAGAAAATAAAAATCTAAGAAATTTGTTTCTCTTTTGTAAATCTAAAAAAAATTGTCAACATTTTTTTGAATTAGTGAATAAATCAGAACAACGTCCAGAGATCAACTAATTCTATTTTACCTAAATATTTTTATCGAAATCTGTATTTTATTTTCTGTTTTATATCTCTCCTCAGAAGGATCTAAATGTTTTAAACCACTAGTGGATAAAATCTGTTAGACACTGATTCACAGAATGGTTTAAAATGAGCAGCATCGTTTTGCCCTGAGCAGACGGGGGAGTTCTCGTTAGTATCAACCAAATAGGGAATTTTGCATCTGCAACATTAAAACTTAGATATTTTACATCTGACCTTGTTTAAATAGCTTCATGAGTAGCTTCACTTTGAAAAAATTAAATTCACGTCCCACAGGGTTGATGAGCTGCCCATATTAAAGTATACAACCTGCTGTCTTTAAAGACCAAGTTCATTCGTTTTTCCAACACATCTGCAGTAGTGTCTTCAATAAAAGAATGCCTTGTGAGTCGATCTCTGTGGTAAAAAGTTCTGGTGCTCATGTGTCACAATCTAGAAGTGAACCAGCGGCGTGGGGAACTTCAGACGGCAGAATCTGGAGTCTTTTTTTCCTGATATGTGGACATCTCTCCTCTGATTGGCTAACAGCAACACGACTCTACCACTGACTCTGTTTGCTCTGCAACGTTGATCTTTTATCTCCACAAATAACACAAACCTGGAGGAGTTCTGCTGTGTGGTGGAGTTGCTAATGCTAACGGTTAGCTTCTACTAACTGCGACGTTCTCTGCTGTTTTCAGGATGCTAAAACAACAACAGCCTTCAAGTGAGTCAAGATGGGTTAGTCCATGTATGCTAACTGACAGTGTGACGTAGATCTGTGTGATGGTCGGCTAATGTAGGGAATAGGGGTAGAACACGTGTTATTCGAGGGGCGGTATTGTGTGATACCATGCAGGAAAAGTTCCTTTGGACAATCAGTGTTCACCTATGAGGCAGCTCGAGCATGGAATACAACATAAGAGAATCCGTCACAGGCAGCACATTTACATTAAAATTAAGAAACAGTTGGTTGACAATCAAATTTACCAGCACTAGTATTAAGAACCCATGTTAGAGTAGATATAATTGAGTTCATGTGTGGGGGGGTTACTTTGTGTGATGCCGTTTTACTTATGTTGCTCTTAAAAATGTTTAAATGTTGCTTTTTACTTGTTATGTACCTTCAGGCAGGGGAAATTAGCCTTACATTAACGTTGTAAAATGTTTATTAATGCACACTGTCCCTTTAAATAAAATAAAAGTTATTAATTCATTCGTTCAGAAGACTGTTTTCATGTTCAGCCTGCATGAGGAACTCAGAGTGGCCGACCGTATTAGAAAACTAACAAGTAAAAATTCTTTCTCAGTGAACTTGGTCTTAAAACAGCTAAAATTTTCTAAGTGACCCAGAAGTGTTTGAGACTTTATTCTATAAACATCTTGTTAGGCATGAACACTTTTTCTAAACGATTGCTTTTCAACAAGCTATTCCAGAGCTTTTATTCAGAAACCTCAAATGGATGAAGAATCAATTGAAGTCATCTATCTAAACTGTAAACTTTTTTGGGTTGTGCTACAGAATTAAAAATATCGACATAATCCAGGTGCAGTGCTCAGCATGAATGAGTACACCCCCTTTAATCAGCAGCTCAATGAACAAAAGAGCAGTTTGCAGAATGTTCACCAGGCCGCTGTTACTGAACAGGTGTTTAACTCCATGACATGAAATTAAGGTTATTAACATAATTTAGATCACAAAATATCCAGTTTTATTAAAACTGGTTGAAGCAAAAAATGAATCCACGGCACAATTAAACTACTACATCTAGTCTTTTGTATGACCTCCGTGATTTTCAAGGACAGCACCAAGTCTTCTAGTCATATTAGCCTGACCTGCCAGACTCAACCTCTGTCTGCACAGAGAAAGAGTCTGGTAACTCACAGGCAGAGAGGCGCATGAGGGGCGGGACTAGCCAGCTGAAAAATAACCAATCAGAAAAAAGGCGGGAATGCCGACTGTACAACACTGTAGTTTTACAGCTTCAGTCTAAAATGGCGTCTGGCGACGGCACAAACATGTTTCTGTAGAAGAAAGACTTTCAGCGGTTCTACTTGTTGTGGTTTTAAAGACGTGTCCAAGTCATTTAGAACAGAGGAAAGAGCCACAGCGCACTTATTCGAATAGGAGAGTTCCCAGACCCAATACTTCTTTTTCTTTCCCGTTCTTCAAGAAGAACCTCTTATAGAGCCTGGATGCTGGATGGAGAGGGATGCTCTACTTGCTGCTTCAGAATTCCCCACAGGTGTTGGACTGGGTTCAGATCAGGAGGCAGACTTGGACTTTCAACCACCTTCACCCTGGTCTTCTTCAGAGATGAACCAGCAGCTTTAGATGTGTGTTCTGGATCGTTGTCGTGTTGGAAAAGTGCACGACAACCATGTGCACGGAGTGATGGCAGCATCTTCTCCTTCAGTACATTGTTGAGTTGATGATACCATCAATGGGGTGCAGCTCCCCAACACCAGCAGCACTCATGCAGACCCACATGATGCTGCCACCACCATGTTTCACTGCAGGCACCATGCATTTCTCTTTGAAATCCCCACCTTTACGACGCTGTACACTTTTGAAACCAGTAGTTCCAAAAACAGAGATCTTTGGGATCCAACAGAGATCTGTTTTCAATTAGTAGCACAGCATAAGTTTGGTGGCATAACTGAAGCGTCAGCCCTTGTGTCTCAGCCCCTCCGGTGTGAAGACACTCCGGGGTAAAGACATACGTGTCGACCTGCGCGTGTCCACAGAGCAGGTACTCAGAGCAAACAAACTCAACCCAGACGCTGCTCCATCAACACCTAGCAAAATGTGCCATTGTCCCATACCCGTGATCACTAGCATCAGAGGAAGGTCACACACAGCAAACCGCTTTCGCAACCTTCAAAACCTCCGCTCGCTAAAACCAGCTCCCCCTGAAGACACCCACCTGTCCATGGGACTGTGGAACTGCCAATCAGCTGTAAACAAAGCAGACTTCATTACTGCATATGCTAACCACCTGTCACTCGATGCACTGGCTCTCACTGAGACCTGGATCAAACCATGTGACAATGCTACCCCATCTGCTCTGTCAGTTAACCACACTTTCACCCACACTTCTCGTGCATCTGGCCGAGGTGGTGGAACGGGCATGTTCATTTCCAATAAATGGATATACAGTCAGTTGCTACCAATCGCTAAGTACAACTCCTTTGAATACCATGCCATCCAGGTGACTGTACCGAAAAAAATCTTTTTAGTTGTCATATATCGACAACCAGGCCAACCCTGCTCTCCTCCATTCCTGAGCACGACTGTCCCACAATGGTCCTTGGAGACATGAATATTCACCTGGACAATCCCAGTTCATCAGGCTTCCTGTCACTAATGTCATCATTTGATCTAAAACTAGTACAAAGCCCTCCAACTCACAAAGCTGGAAAAGCACTTGACCTCATTTTCACCAGAAACTGTGCCATAGACACAATCTCTGTCACACCGCTGCTTCTTTCCGATCATTACTTCATCCATTTCAGCTCGACTCTACAAGGGAGGTCCACTGCTTCCTCCCCAATGGTCTCATTCCGCCGCAACCTCCGCAATCTGGCACCCAACTACTTCTCCTCTCTTGTTGCCTCCACTCTTCCATCTCCCAGCACATTCTCTGCTTATGAAGTGAATGAAGCCACCGAGTCACTCTGCTCCACACTCTGCTCTTGTCTTAATAACTTGTGTCCTTTAGCCACTAGACCTGCTAGAGCCTCTCAGTCGCACCCTTGGCTAAATGATACCCTCCGGGCTCTACGCACCAATCTTAGAGCTGCGGAACGGAAATGACGCAAAACAAGAGATCCTGGTGATCAACTGAAATTTCATGAATTACTGTCCTCATTCTCTGCCAGCATCACTGATGCAAAGAAAGCTTCCTACACTGACAAAATTCTCAGCTCTACTGACTCTCATAAACTATTCTCAACATTCAAAACTCTGCTCAACCCTCCTTCTCCACCTCCTACCAACAATCTATCAGCTGACACCTTTGCCTCATTCTTCACTGACAAAGTGGCAGCGATAAGAAAACAGTTTTCTCAACTGGCCACTCCTGAACATTCACAACCACAATCTCCTTCAAGCCCAACCATCCCAAGCCCTACTGCTTCATTTTCCTCTTTTTCCCCTCTCACTGAGAACTGTGTGTCCAAGCTTCTCACGTGCAGCCGCCCTACCACATGCCCACTCGACCCCATTCCAACTAAGCTGCTCCAAGCTATTGCTCCTACAGTAGCCGCAGCAGTCACACATGTGATCAACGCATCACTGACATCCGGTACATTTCCCACCTCTCTCAAGCATGCTCAGGTTAAACCGCTGCTAAAAAAACATCTCTTCCTCCAAATCATGTGTAGAACTACCGACCTGTCTCTCTCCTCCCTTTTCTGTCCAAAATCATTGAAAGGGTGGCTTTCAAGCAGATCACAGATTACCTCTCACAAAACTGTCTGCTTGACCCTTACCAGTCTGGGTTCAAAAAGGGCCACTCCACTGAAACTGCTCTGTTAGCAGTGACTGAATCCTTAAAAGAAGCTAGAGCGACTGGCAAATCCTCAGCGCTTATCCTGCTCGACTTATCGGCTGCATTTGACACTGTCAACCATGGCTTCCTTTTGTCCACACTCTCTAGCATGGGCATCACAGAGAAAGCACACGCCTGGTTTGAATCGTACCTCACAGGACGATCATTCAGCGTATCTTGGCTTGGACAGTCCTCTACCGTGCACCACCTTGCCACAGGAGTCCCCCAGG
>SSNQ01000457.1:1213244-1237684 GCA_006942095.1 Nothobranchius kuhntae | reverse complement strand
GGTGTCCCACAAGGTTCTGTGCTGGGGCCTCTGCTCTTCCTCCGCTATCTGCTTCCTCTTCAGCACATCCTGAGCTCCTTCAAAGGAATCTCCTACCATCTTTATGCAGATGACATCCAACTGTACATCTCCTTTAAGCCCCATGAGATGTCTAAGCTGCAGCTGTTACACACCTGCTTAGACTCTATCAAAACCTGGATGGTAGGAGCTTTCTTCAGCTGAATGAAGATAAGACTGAGATCCTCATCTGTGTCCCAGAGAAGCTGGTTCCCAAAGTCAGAGACTCTCTTGGTCAGCTTCCTTCTCACACCAAACCTTCTGTCAGGAATCGTCGTGACCTTTGACCTGGCTCTCACCCTGGATTCTCATGTCAGTTCTCTTGTTGGCTCTTCCTTCTTCCATCTCAGGAACGTTGCTAAGCTGAGTCCCATTCTGTCCCGCTCTGAACTTGAGGCTGATTACAGATTACAGAGGAGACGACGCATGATAAGAAACCATTCATGTAAAGGCTGATGAGCATGTTAGGGTTTTAAGGGTTAGACAACACTAGGGTTGGGGCAGATCTGAGGTCATGGGGAAGCTGATTCCATATGTGAGCAGCATAGTAACTAAATGCATCTCCATATATTTACTTTTATCTTTATCTTTTTTTATTTTTACTTTTGTTCTTGTGAAGCACCTCATGATTTTTATCTTGATAGGTGCTATATAAAAATTGTTTTCCTTCTTTCTTTTCTTACAGTGTTGACCTGCTGATATCTACGTATTTTGTCCAATTCCAGTATATTTAAAATAATTGTAATTAATAGGCACATTTAAAAAATAACTTCTGATTTTCCTGAAATTTACAATTCTGGAATGGCTAGCAAAAATTCGCACCTAGCAAAGGTGAATTCCCAGTCTGGATAAATTGTAGGATTTTTTTTTAATTGTCGGCAAATGGGCATTCAATGATAAAATAAAAATATGTCTTATTTCTAAGATTTAGATTAGGCTAGGCAGATTCAGATGACCAGCTGATTTTTTGGCACAAGTGTGTTTTTTCATTTCTAAAGAAGATGAGACAAGCTATCGTTGTTATTTGATTTCAGGTTTTTGGACTGATGTCAGCCGCACACTCCTACTCTGAAGATCAAAAAAATCCAGACATCACCTGCATGTACAGCAAGCTCATGATGACTGGCGTCAGAATGGCAACCTGGAACCAGATCCTGGACCCGTGGGTCTATATCCTTCTGCGACGTGCAGTCCTCAGAAAAATATACCGCATCACCAAAAAGCAGGTCAGCTTTAGAGGTAGCACCTTCAGATCTGTCCGCTTGGACATTGGATCCTTCCCTAAGTCAGAGCAGAACTCTGTCAAAAAGATTTAAAGGAGGAAGAACTGTGACACAGCACTTTAAAATTATAAGGGACATTATTTTATTGCCAGTGAGATGACCTGAAGCAGGAAAAGTGTAAAAATAAAAAGCTTGAGCCTCCTGATGGAGGTAAAGGAAGTGAGAACACTGACATGTCTGATGTTGTTGCGTTGGCCCATCTAATGCCCAACAGGGAACAAGCTCCCGCTCAGTGAGAATACCTACTAGCTTATATGAGAGTGCAATATCTGTGTCTCCTCTTTGAGAGAGTGTTGGAAGTCTGTAAAGTTTTTAGAAGTTCATTGAATTCTGCACTCAAATGTGACAAAAGCTGTCCTTGATTTTGTTTAAGACAGCTGACCGTGATAAACAACTGATGTCCTGTTGTTATTTGTGAGAAAATGGGTCAGTCTCAGGCTGATCATTAAGAGTCTGTTCATGACAATAAAAGTGGTTTTTGAAGATGTTTTCAAACTTAGTAAAATTGGTACTTCCCATCTGTAATATTTCCACATTTATGATGATTGTTCAAGTAGCTCTGATTTCTTCAGTTTTTTTCCCAACAGTGAAGCAACATCTCCAGCCAGGTTGCATGTTTAGGAACCAGAGCTGATGGACTCAGTCCAGGGGTGGACTGGGACCTAAAATCGGCCCTGGAATTTTTACGGAGCCTTGGCCCTCACAGCGGGGGGTTGCCCATGGGGTGTTTATGTGGGCCCGAGCTGTGCCAGATAGGCCAGTCTGTTCTGTTTTGAATAACTAATTACAGCCAAACTAATTTTAGTACATTTTTGTTGTCAATGCCTGTTCATTCTAGATAAATGGCACTGCCTTTTTATGTAGATTGCCAAAGATTTTGCTAAATCAGTGTTTTCACTAAAGCAGCTCGATTAGCTGCTAACACCAAGGAAACTGCTAATGTTTTCTCAAGTAGAGATGTTTTAAACACCTTAGCTTCTGCTTAGCTGTGCAGTTTTTCATTTTGTTTGTTTTGCCTGTGAAGCCTCTTCCATCAGTGTATTTTTTTCAATGATTCCATTGAATGGATGAAAAGCAACGTCTGACTTTCACTGGTTAAATTTCATAGAATTTTTATTCACTACTACTTTTGTTAGATTCAAATTATTTATGTGACCATTGCAGGTTTTTCTTTCATTGATAAAAAGGTACCAAAAATGTCTTCTTCTTCTTCTTCTTCTTGTTGTTCTTCTTCTTCTTGTTCTTCTTGTTCTTCTTCTTCTTCTTCTTGTTCTTCTTGTTCTTGTTGTTCTTGTTCTTCTTCACTGAGGATGTACTCCATGTTGTCCAACAACAAAATCAAGTGTGACACTGCATCACAGAAAATACTCTGGAGAGTTAAATTGTCAGCTGACCAAAGACAAATTAAGCCTCAGCCAGACGGGCTCCCATTCTAGAGGAGAATGTGATAAGTGGAGATGAGATTCTGGAGTGGTTGTTCTCATATCTGTCTGAATGTTCCTTCTCTGTGGCCATCTCCAAGTTTCAAGCCTCCCCCACTTCCCTCACCCATGGTGTCCCACCAGAGTCTGTACTGGGGCCTCTACTTTTCCTCCTTTATCTACTCCCTCTCTTGCACATGCTGAGCTCTTTTAAAGGATTCTCATACCATCTTTATGCAGATGACAAAGTACACATTCTGGACAGAGAAGATAGATGGTTTGAGAGAGGAGTAAGGAAAGCTATCTGTGTCAAACGAGAAAAAAACACTTTAAATAGGGGAGGGGCTTAGATTTCACCTTTCCAGTACCTATAATGTAGCGTTGAGTCTCATTCCTAAGCAGTTTCAGTCTAGGTCACACCTTCCTGCATCTAATCAACACAACGACTAATCAGGCAATGGAGAGGAGGGGTACTCAGAGTAGTTTCTGCTCATTAAGTAATAACAGACAGCTACAGCTGATAAGCTTGACTCTCCCATATTCCAGTTTGAATTGTCAAAGGTCCTCAGAGGAGAAGAGGAATGTCTTCAAGAAACCAAAGAAGTCCAGCTGCCTTCATCTGAACCCTTTGAATTACCTATGTTGTTGGAAAGAGGAGAGTCTGGACATGAATTTAAACAGCTGCTTCGGTAGGACCCTGTTGCATTGTTCTTACTGTGTGTTCTTCACATGTGTGTTTAGCTTTTTTTCACCCTTTTTATTTAGCGTCAGTGTTGAGGAAGAAAACATGGACTCCATCATAAGAATGGTAAATTAGCACCCCCTAGTGGTAATGTGTGGTTAGCGCATCTAACAGCCACCATAAAGGTGCCCCATCAAAAAATAAATAAACAAAATTCACCAGCTGCCACTGCCTACACCCCCAGCAGGTCCCTGAGGTCCAGTGATCAAAGCCTACTGGTTGTGCAGCACCAGGCTAAAGGTCAAAGGTGACAGATCATCTGTTGCTGTGGCCCCCAGACTCTGGACCTCTCTCCCCCTGAGCCTGAGATCAGTGGACTCAGTGGTCTCCTTTAACCTCACCTGTTCATCCTCACTAGCTTCTCTTCATGCGTCTGTTTCTGTTAGTTCTGTTTATTTTCATGGTGCCATTTTGCCCATAACTTTTACTTTTTTATTGTATCTATTTTATTTCTACTGCGCTTGTGAAGCTCCTTGTGCTTTCTATTTTCAAAAGTGCCATCAAATATTCTTCTTCTTCCTCAACAACAACAACCTCAGAGCAAGCTTGGTCTAAAAAGGTGTTTAATTTAGTCAGTGGGCTGGCGAGTTCACCCAAGCCCCAGATGGAAGGGCACTGGTAGTCTGTGAGATGTAATCCCTTTTATCGTCCAGGAGTCTTTGGCCTTTTTCTCCTCACGAAGCTTTGGGTTTTTCTATCTTCCTCTTCCATGCTACATTCTTATGTCTAGCTTTTATCTGCTGATGGTTAAGGCCAAACTAAACAAACACCCTCAGCGCTGCCGTCGCCAAATAAGTGAGAGGGTGATTGTGCTGACTAAACACAAAACTACATGTTAGATCGTTTTTCCAGGTTTTGAGTTCATTTCATTCACATAGCTCTAAAGTCGCTACTTCATGTTCAGCTTTTTCATGTTTTTTGTTGTTGGATATCAGATGTATGAAAACACCATAATGGTGAGCAGGAGAGTGAGCCTGAGTGCACCCTAAACACAACATGGCAGCTCCTGTAAAACTGACATTTCTGTCTCACATTTTAAACAGACAAAGGTGATGAATCCATCTTTATTTTGTCTGTGAACTTGATATAGCAGACCTTTTGGGATTGTACTAATCCTTCTAAAGAGGTAGAGATCTTAGGAATAAATCTATGAAATGTGATATTCTTGGGGAAGTGACCAAAACATATTTGTTTAGTCAGGTTCCTGTTTTAAAGGTTTTAAATCATGTTTATTTCATCATTTCTGAGTGTTTCTCAAACATCCAAGTATCATGATAAGTAAAGACTTGATCAGTTTACCTTTCCTGTATTTTGTTTCTAAGGTGAAGGCTTAAATGGTCTTCAAAAGTCTCAGAATGAGTGTTGTTTTTGTCTGACTCTGTAAAAGTCAGTGTTTTCCCTCAGTATGAAGATGTTGAATTAAAAACTGAACAGCTAAATGTGCTCCTTGTGTAGCGCAGTTGGCAGAAAGCAGATCTATTACTGTTTGTGTTGTGATTGGAAGCTTGTAGCTGTGCATGCATCTCCGCTGACTGCGACTGAAGTTAAGCTAATTGAATGTAACGCTGTAGAATAAGCAATGTGTGGCTTAATAAACGTTTTATTGTAAGTTTTGTGATTTAATCTGGATTTTTAGCAATTTAATGTTTTATTGGCTTATAATTTTTGTACAATCACTCAAGATAGTAAATCGAGTTGAAAAGATCTTTCTAATTTTCCATTTCCCTGTTTTTGTTCTTAAAAGGCAAACAATTTTCCATCAAATTGAAAAACTACTTCTGGCCTTAAATCGGCCACGTTGAGCACCAAGATTAGTACATTCAACTGTTGTTTTATTACCTTCCTATCTGTACATTGTCCCTATCTTTTGATTCAGTTCTGTTGACCATCATGACCCATGGTTTTGCTGTTTGACACTGAATCACCAGAAGGGAAAATGAAGGTTATTCTTTTTCATAAACCTTTTAGCTCTATTTTTGTGTTAGCTAAAGCCAGTTAGCCATGATAGCTATCTTGACTCCAACAAGAGACATTTATATGACCCTTATGAAATTATAAAGTTTTAAGGTCATTTATGACAAGAAGACTTTATTCAGAGTAAAAGTCTCGTCTTACGCATGAGACCTCGGCTTTCCAGCTAATGATAAATGGCCCGCACTTGTATAGCGCCTCTCAGAGTAAGGACCCCAAAGCGTTTTACACTACAGTGTATCATTCATCCATTCACACACGGATGGTGATGAGCTATGATGTAGCCACAGCTAACCTGGGGCGCCCTGACAGAGGCGAGGCTGCCGAGCACCGGCGCCACCGGTCCCTCTGACCACCACCAACAGGCAAGGTGGGTTAATCTTGCCCAAGGACACAACAGCAGAATTCTCTGTCCGAAGCCGGGATCGAACCTGCAACCTTCTGATGGCTGGACAACCCGCTCAACCTGTTGAGCTACTGCTGCCCGTGAGCTAAGATAAGGAGAGTCCTGCATCTTGCAGCCTTGAGGCTTATAACGCACGCAGGATGTGTTAAGAAGTTCTTCTCTTCTTGTTGGCACCCCGGTGAGACTGACTCGTATGAGGGAGTTTGGCCTGCAAGTTAAGTTAACTTTTGGTCATTTTGATGAACTATTTGGCCTTTTGGTATGCTACACCATGCAGCTACAGCGGGGTAACACGCACAAACACTTTATTTCAGCCTCGGATGCTCCTCGATCCACAGGTCCAACTCAACTCGTGGGGAAAACGATGCCCCCTCTGCATCTGCTACCTGTGTGTGTTAGAAACACAGGATGTCTGAATATTTACGCACCTCACCTGCTGGTGCGCATGCTCCCACTGCCACGCCTGCCCTCTGCTCCCCGGTAGACATGCTTGTCCCGACGCATTCTCTCTAAATGTGCAAAAGGTGCATCACTGCCGTGCAGCATGACGTGCATACAGCGCCGTCAGCTCAGACAAGAGGAGAGACTAAAAGAGACGAGTTTTCTGAGAACATGCACGTTCCTGCAATAACTGACGGCACGCAGCACCTGACCAACCAGTGGTCAGATGTGGAAGAGGTGGCATCCAAACAGAAATCTAGATAAGGAACAGGCACAAGAAGGAAGCAGTCAAAACCAGAGGAGGAGTGTGTTGTTGGAACAAAAGACCTTCGTGGACATAAACGTCCCAGCTGCTGTTCACGAGACAAGAGAGAATAATTGTGTCTGGACGTGGACTGGAGATGGTAGTTTACAGCAGCATCATCATCCTTCATTAAACTCAATTCACTTTATTTATAAAGCGCCACATCAGGACCGGAGTCGTCTCACGGACCTTCGCACAGTAAACAACACAGGTCAGGTCAGGGGCCTCATTCGTCAAGCTTGCTTACGCACAACACGGGGTCGGAAAACTGCGTGAGCAACTTTCCACTAACTGAAATGTGTTAAAGAATCACTGCATGGCATTATTGGCATAGTTGGCCTTGTTGGTGTATCGATTTTGGCCGGCCTGCAGCAATTAGTGTGATTACAGAGTAGAAGTATACTGTATACTGCAGAGACACTCCTGCATCACGTGTCACAATGCATGTGCCGGCACTCCTGGATGACTATGCCAATGGCAGGATCCGGATGGAGAGAGTGTTCAGAGATCACACAGATGTCCTGGCACATGATGATGACTGATCAGCAGATTTAGAGCACCAGAGCACCCTCCTGAACCTCTGTACTAAGCTGAGCCCGGTGTTTGGTGTGTATTAGTAAAAGGCTTAAACATTACCAGTCTCCTCTGCATGGTCAGTGTCTCCCTCCTGCTCCGCACGATGCCACGCACGCTTGCTGGTCCGAGTACTGCTGAGATCCTAACGGCGAGTGGTGGGAGATCAGAGGTGCCAGGGCCTCCGCCAGTGGCAGACACACTCTGGCGATGGCAAGCCATCTTTTTTTTGCCTCCACATTCGGATCAAATCTTTTTTTAATATCGTCGTCGTCGTCGTCTTCCTCCGCTTATCCGGGTCCGGGTCGCGGGGGCAGCATCCCAACTAGGGAGCTCCAGGCCGTCCTCTCCCCGGCCTTGTCCACCAGCTCTTCCGGCAGGACCCCAAGGCGTTCCCGGACCAGACTGGAGATGTAACCTCTCCAACGTGTCCTGGGTCGACCCGGGGGCCTTCTGCCGGCAGGACATGCCCGAAACACCTCCCCGGGGAGGCGTCCAGGAGGCATCCTGACCAGATGCCCAAACCACCTCAACTGGCTCCTTTCGATCCGGAGGAGCAGCGGTTCTACTCCGAGTCCCTCCCGAATGTCCGAGCTCCTCACCCTATCTCTAAGGCTGAGCCCGGCCACCCTACGGAGGAAACTCATTTCGGCCGCTTGTATCCGCGATCTCGTTCTTTCGGTCATTACCCAAAGCTCATGACCATAGGTGAGGATTGGGACGTAGATCGACCAGTAAATCGAGAGCCTGGCCTTCTGGCTCAGCTCCCTCTTCCCCACGACAGATCGGCTCAGCGTCCGCATCACTGCAGACGCCGAACCAATCCGCCTGTCGATCTCCCGATCCCTCCTACCCTCACTCGTGAACAAGACCCCGAGATACTTAAACTCCTCCACTTGAGGTAGGACCTCTCCCCCGACCCGGAGGTGGCAAGCCACCCTTTTCCGGTCGAGAACCATGGTCTCAGATTTGGAGGTGCTGATCCTCATCCCAGCCGCTTCACACTCGGCCGCGAACCTACCCAGCAAGAGCTGAAGGTCAGAGCTGGATGAAGCTAGGAGGACCACATCATCCGCAAAAAGCAGAGACGAGATTCTCCTGCCACCAAACTCGACACACTCCACACCCCGGCTGCGTCTAGAAATTCTGTCCATAAAAGTGATGAACAGAACCGGTGACAAAGGGCAGCCCTGGCGGAGTCCAACCCTCACTGGGAACAGGTCCGACTTACTACCGGCTATGCGGACCAAACTCACGCTCCTCTGGTAAAGGGACTGAATGGCCCTTAACAGAAAGCCACCCACCCCATACTCCTGGAGCGTCCCCCACAGGGTGCCCCTGGGGACACGGTCATAAGCCTTCTCCAAATCCACAAAACACATGTGGATTGGTTGGGCAAACTCCCATGACCCCTCCATCACCCTTGCAAGGGTATAGAGCTGGTCCACATTTCCACGGCCAGGACGAAAACCACATTGCTCCTCCTCAATCTGAGATTCAACTATCGATCTTTTTTTAATATCCGCCATGGATCTCTCTGAAGAACTCACAGCATTGGCGACTTCAGCAACGCTGTGCCATGCCGTGGGTTTTCTCTTATTTGCTATGCCACTGCTGTGACCTCCAAAAAGCACTTCCTTTCATTTTTACACCTCACCCACAAGTACCTCAATTTCTGCTTCAGTGAAATAGCGCTTCCTTGATCTTCCTTGATCTTCCTTGATCTGCGGTCGCCATCGTTGATGATGGAGCGCTGCAACAGCCGGCTTATGTATACGCATGGGATCCACAAGGCGCTTTGCATTGACCATTTATGGCAGAAAGTGGGCGTGGTGAGGGCGGGATGTGATCCAGAAACACCTGAGCACATTTCTAGGTAGTTTGTGACTTATAATATTTATAAAGATGTTTTATAGGTCACAAACCTACTTGGCGTAAGTACTTTTTTTAGCTGCTGAGCTTAAGCACGGTTTTAGTAAGGATTCTACGCAATGTTTTATCAATGAGACCCCAGGTCATTAAGCCAGTCAGTAAAAATGTTTCCTATATAAGGAACCCAGCAGGTCGCATCGAGTCACTGACTAGTGTCAGAGTCTTTACAGCAATCCTCATACTAAGCAAGCATGCAGCGACAGTGGAGAGGAAAACTCCCTTTTAACAGGAAGAAACCTCCAGAGGATCCTGGCTCAGTATAAGCAGCCATCCTCCACGACTCACATAACTTTTTAGTTTTCTAATGTTTCTGGTGTTTGAGCACAAAAAAATGTGCTTACAAAACTTCCTAATGAAAACTATTAAACAACGTTTTATATGTCCCATTGTTTTTACATGAGTTTCATCCTGGGCTTCAGACCTAACAAACTATAATAAAAATGTGTCTGTTTAACAGGTTAGGTGTCCAAGGCGGATGTCTGAGTAGAAGCAGCTCTGAAAAGAGCTGCTGTGTCTGTAATCACTCGCAGCGTCGCAGAAAGGTTTTGACTTGAGGTCAAAGGAGACGGTTTCAAAAGAGGCTTCTTTCCTGATCTGGCCGAATCGGAGGTCAGCTGGAGACTGAACTACTCGGGAAGTCATTCTTGTTTTATTAAACTACTTTATGATTTCTGGTAAAGTTTGGCAGATCAGAATTTGACGCGTTTCTGAGTCTTTACCAACATGTGTAAACAATGATGAACGTGTTAAATCAAACACACACTGATTTGTGATATAAATGGATCACTGTAAGAACAATATTCATTTAAAATTCGTTGGTTTAAGCACAGATTTGTCAAACATTTGATTTAAACATCTTGTTCATTCATCACATGTGATTATTGAAATTATAAATGTAAACTCATGGAGTCTTCACTTACTCAGAGTGAAGAATGTTGTCTGGCTTCTGAGCAGAGAGCGTAGGACCTTGAGACAGAGCGTCTATTTGAACGTTTGTCTTCATGGAATGTCAACACGTGCTGAGCAGAACCTTCTGGGTTTAGAAGGCCACATAGAAGGTGGATTTATTTCTGTAGATGAAAGGTTATGTTGATCAATACATTGGTGAAAGTTCTGAATCCCTGCTCTTACCCAAATTACCTAGTTTCATCATCAATCAAATATTAATAGATCAATAATATTCATACTTCATATTTATATGGAATATCACATCCTATTGATCATTCATTAAAGTAACTGCTTACATCACGTTACACCAGCTTAGACTCTATTAACCCTCTCAGGCTCAAAATAAGTTGTGAAAAAAGGACAAACAGCTAAATCTTTCAGGGGTACTTCTGAGTTAAAAATGCTCATGAAATACGTACGTGAAGTAACCAGGTAGGTAGGTTTTACCGCTGCACATCTGCAACGCCTGCCCCCAGAGGGTAAATACCTGGATGGTGGGAGCTTTCTTCAGCTGAATGAAGATAAGACTGAGATCCTCATCTGTGCCCCAGACGAGCTGGTTCCCAAAGTCAGAGACTCTCTTGGTCAGCTTGCTTCCCACACCAAACCTTCTGTCAGGAATCTTGGTGTGACCTTTGACCCAGCCCTCACCTTGGATTCTCCCTGACCCGTCTACAGGTGGTTCAGAATGCCTGTGCTCGGCTTCTGACCAAGTCCTCCAAACACACCCACATCACCCCGCTTCTCCTCCAGCTTCACTGGCTGCCAGTCAACTTCAGGGTTCATTTCAAGATCCTGGTTCTGGTCTATAGGGCCTTACATGGACAAGCACCATCTTACATTGGTGATCTTCTTAGTCCCTACACCCCCAGCTGGTCCCTGAGGTCCAGTGATCAAAGCCTACTGGTTGTGCAGCACCAGGCTAAAGGTCAAAGGTGACAGATCATCTGCTGCTGTGGCCCCCAGACTCTGGACCTCTCTCCCCCTGAGCCTGAGATCAGTGGACTCAGTGGTCTCCTTTAAACTCACCTGTTCAGGCCTTGGTGGGGCCTTCATCACCCTCTCCTTGTTCTGCTCTTATTCTGCCTTTCCCGGGGTCCACTGATTTCCCTCTTTCCTGTTCATTTTCTCTTCCCTTTCCTTACATTTTTAATCACAATTTTTTTCTCTCATTTTAAACATTTTCTAATGATTTTTTAAAATCTTTTAAATATTTTAAATGTTTTGTTTTTTTGTGAAGTGCCTCGTGATTTTCATCTTGAGAGATATAAAAAAATCGTTTTCTTTCTTGGATGCTGCTGCAGTTCAGATGAGACAACACCAAAGTCGATCATCGAGCTGCAGCCTACGGTATCCTGGTGCCAAGAGCACTTATGGACATCCTTCTGCTTGAACATGGTGTTCATTATTGCCAAATTTAGATTTCCAAATGTACGTAATCTTTCTCACCTCAGACATGACCCAGCAAACATTCGGACGTTTAATCAACGTTGAAAAGACTTCGGGCCGGCCGACACGTCCCGTCATGGTTGAAAAATAGTTCCAAAATGAAAGTTGAACTGACGTCTTTTCTGGACGTGAATTACACGTAACAATTATACACGTAACTACAAATCTGAGTGGAGTTTTAGGAAATGTTATGTTCAATTTTTTTTTAATTTGGACTGTCCAACCACGACCATTTTTGGCCGTGGACACGACGTTGCCGTCGGAACAATATTTGCTGGGATGCTGTGTTGAACTACACGTACCTAATTGTCAAAATAACAGTTATACATATAACTGTAGGCATGTACAAATGTATCTGAATGTATTTTTAAGACATGTTCTGTTATATATTTTTTTTACAAATTCGGGCCGTCCTAGCATGACCATTTTTGGACGTGGACACCACGTCAGCGTCGGACCAATGTTTGTTGGGGACCGTCCTTGTCTGCATATTTACTTTCGTTTAATTTGCACAAACGCAGGTGAACTGTTTAATTTTGGTGTACTAAAATGACTAGAGATGATTACCGAACCTAATATGGATAAATGTTTATTTAAACAGACATTAAAACGTTTCTAGTCAGTACTGTTTGGTTTAGGTCTTCTTTCGTTTTGTATGATAAATAATTGATTAATTGCCCTGCCACTACTGTCTTCTTGAAGAATTTTGTTGTGATTAAAACACTTCCAATTGTTTTTGGTTTGTCCTTTACCTAAATAGAGTATATTTTGTGCATTTTTGTAGTTTGTTCCAGTGTCTTTGCATAAGGTAATAAAAGTGCACAAATACGACTTGATGAAAAGGAGAAATATAAACTCAATTGCAAAAGGAATTTGTAATCTCCTCTATTCTAGTCACAGCAGAAAAATAGGTTAAGTGAAAACGTTAAACTCATTTCATATTAAATATTCTTTTTGACATTTTTAAAAGTTATTTATTATTTTAACACGAATGTGGGAAACACGAGCACCGAGTTGATCGTCATGCTGAAGTTTGTTAGCCTAGTGAATTTATTTTTTAGTCTGGTCTGTGAAACAAGACTTTGTTTTTACTCAGATTTTCTTTTAAAAGTGAACATATTGCCACGCCTCCTTTGCCGAAACTCTACTTTTCTATTGGCTAAGATTGCTGTCTCCTGCATGCATCGTCCAATAGGCGCCTTTATCTTTCAACTCGTGGGTGTCCTGTCCTCTCTCTTGGCTACTGTCTGCTGCAGTTCCAAGCTAACGTGCTCTGTGTTTCAGTCTGAAAGAGCTCCACAGTAAGTATCAAATAATACTTAGTCATTGGTATTTGATGGTTAAGTAGACGAGGCTGTATGGAAACGAAATGAGATGCATACGTTTTTCGTAACATCCTAATAGAACTCCATTGTTTTAGAGTTTTATCCCGTTTTTCTTTGTTCGGCAAAGCTAGCCTTCTGATGCTAATAGTTAGAGTATTAGGTGGGGTCTTGGTCTGTCTCCGACCATTTTGGTGTCTGATAATCATCAGACATTCGTTTACATTCTGAATGTTTTAATAGCCGTTGTAGTGACTAAAACAGGGTTATTTATATATGTACCATTCAAACTGGTTAAGTAGTAGCATGAATGAAAGGGTCTGCGAACGTTATTTCAGAGTCGGGGCTAGCTGAAGCTAGCGGCCGGCTCTGCGTCACATTAAAATGGCGTCTGTTTTATAACCCCCACCCCCTTCAGGGCGAGCTGTTGGGGTTCTGTGCTAACCGATGGTGCTAACGGATGTTTACTTACGAACCTACGAATTACTACTGTTAGATACTTGTATCCGAGCCTTCTAGGTCCTTGTGTTAGCGGGCTAGCATGACTTTGCTTCAGGGATTGTTGAATGGAGCGAAATGGGGGCAGTGCTTTCTTTAATAGTGTTTGATTTGTAGCTATAAAGTTAAAACAACTGGATGTATTTATTGATAATGTGCAGCGTTATCTTCTATATTCTATCGTTATTCTACTGTAAACATGACATTTCTCCCATTGTTTACGGCATCAAACACGGTCTTTTTTCTCTTTATTCGTGGTTTTTAGTGGTCGAAGATGACAGTTCTAGACTACTGCCTATGTGTATTTATACATGTACCTTTGGTTTTTTTTCTTCCAGTTATTCTCAAGCGCTGGTGCTGCTGTAACAAGCACATTTCTCCACTGTGGGATCAAAGTCTATTCTATTCGTTTTAATAAATAAATCACGACAAACATTGTATTTTTGCTAATAATTATACTACAGTTCTGTATTTTTCTGTGATATCACCTATTTAAAATGAACCGTGCCTAATAAGCGTGTTTAAGCGTGTTAATATACTGTAAACATGAGCAGAACTGTCGTAACATGCTGCGGTAGGAATATTCAACGAGGAAGTATGGATAGTCAGAACACCGGCCGGACAGAGAATGCTGCTGTAGTGTCCTTGGGCACTTTTACGCATGACACGATTAGTCGACTACTAAAATAGTCGTTTGTGGCAGCCCTAAAGATGTTGCAGCAAGAAGAGGCGGAGAAAAAATAAAATGGCCAGGGCTGCACGTAAAATATTTTCTACAATTTAAAAAATATTTTTCAATAATTGTCTATCGATCGACATAAAAAACTTTTTCTCTATATTATCCAGCCTTACTATGTCATTCAGTGTTTTAGTACTAATTGGGGGGAAGGGTTTCCACACGTCCTGCTGCTGTCTCTCACCTGTATCAGCTAATGGAGGGCTCTAGTTTTATTGCGCCGTTTGTGTCAGCGGACACGGTAAGGTCGGGGAGGGGGGCGGGGCATGACGCTTAGCCTGGCGAGTGGCCAAGCAAAGCCTGGCGAGCCGCCAGGCTTATAAAGCGCTGGGGGAAACCCTGCAGTGTGACTTTGAGTTTCTTCAAAAGATTATCTACATGGGCGTGAAGGAGAGGGAGTCATGGAGCCAGACACCAAAGTATTTGTATGTGTGGACCACCTCTATGATGTTTCCCTCAAGAGTGGTCGTCACTGAGGGCATCCTTGGAGGTCTTTAGAGTTAGAAACCAACATTAGCTTAGTCTTGTCATCATTGAGGACCAATTTTAACTGCAGAAGTGTTTGTTGGACCTCATTAAAGCTTTCTGTAAGAATTCAACAGCTTTAGTGGGGGGTGGTCCACAACAGTAAATTATTGTGTCATCAGGGTAAACGTGCTAATTAGCATCTGACACGTTTTGTCCTATGTCATTAATATACATAATGAACAAAGGGTCCCAAAACTGAATTCTGTGGTACTCCCTTGTGGACACTCAAAAATTTAGGACAACCCATCACATTTAACACATTGAGTTCTGCCCATCAAGTGGTCTGTGAACCATGAAATAGCCGTATTGTGATAATATCATATCGTGAGACATGTACCGCGAATCGTATTGTATCGAGAGGTAGCCCTAGTCATTCAAGTTTTCAATTCAAGTTTATTTATGTAGCGCCAAATCTCGACAAGAGTCGTCTCAAGGACCTTCACACAGTAAACATTCTAATACAGGTCAGTTCATTAAGCCAATCATAAAAAAATATTTCCTATATAAGGAACTCAGCAAACTGCATCGAGTCACTGACTAGTCAGAGTCTTTACAGCAATCCTCATACTAAGCAAGCATGCAGCAACAGCGGAGAGGAAAACTCCCTTTTAACAGGAAGAAAGCTCCAGAGGATCCTGGCTCAGTATAATTTAATAATTAAATAAATTATAAAGCCCTTATTCAAAGGTATTGGCTCAATCACAACTTGGAACATTTTTGGACAGTTGAGTGTGGAGTGAACTCGATGTCAAAGATCATGCTGCACATCCCCTTTCATATTTATTTATTGTCATTCAGTAGCATGTTAGAGACTTGGCAGAATGCTCAACCTTGTGGCTGCCGTTCTTAGTTTGCATTTTATTTTTGGTGCTTTTACTGTAGGGCTGGGGGTAAACGATTATTTTTAAAACGATTATTCGGACGATTATTTTATCGAATAGTCGACTATTCTAATGACTATTTAGAAAATTAATCTAATGATTATTTTTCTATTGCACAATTAACAAAAACCAGAAAATCTCAAATAAATTCCTCAAAAAAATTGATAAATTCTTACTGTAAGAGAATAAACACTACAGGCCTTCCATTTTGTATAACACTGCGTTTATTGTGTTGGTTGGTTATGTTCTGGTGACGTGTAGAACTTGGGAGTGCAGGCTGCTGCCTGAGAGGTGGTAGAAGATGGAGTGTCTCCATGCTGCTTTGTTTTGGTCACTTATGTGCGTGAGGCGAGTGGTCTTACGGGTTAAACCAAACTCCGGTGATATTTTACACTAAACCGAAAACCCACAACACTCTAAATGTAATAAAAGGGAGATCTACACCACAAAAAAGATGAACTCCAAACCAAAACGTAACAGCTTATCCCAACGCAAGAAGCTGTTAGCGAAGATGCTAACAGTAGCTTTACCAACATTAAGTTCAAGTTACCAAGTTTAAATAAACCCAAAGCACCCAGCAGCAAACAGACAGCACGGAGGAGAGACTGCTACCACCAAAACAGCTCTCCTCATGTCTGAAAGAAGCTCCTTAATGAAGGGAGAAGCGCTCCCGGTGATTTTCTACATCTGCGATAGACACGAAGCAGCGCATCTGACCCCGGAAGTTGTTGTCCGTTGCCGGGAGACGAAGGGGCAAAACAGGAAAATAATCTAGTAGAGGACGGACATTGTTCCGGGTCTTCGGTATTTGGTGGAGATGTTAGTGAAGGCGGAGAAGAGGGCGAACTAGAGGAAAAACAGGCAGATTCCTCTTCTATTTACAAACTCCTGGGGATGCAACAAGTGGGCGCGGTGCGTCGACTTCCGGATCTGACGTCGACAAATTTTTAGAATCGAGCCGTCGACTTCGTCGAGGCTTCGCTACAGCCCTATTTTACTGACATAACCGGTTTAACTATGTTTATCTTGAGGCCTTGGGGCGATTTTATCTAAACACTCAAAGATGAACATGAGCTACAGAAATATTCACACAATATTTAATGTGACTTTAAAATATAGGTGAAGTGACTACTTGGTAACAAACACACATAACATTTCTATTGTTACACAAAAATAGACATGAATTGAACAACAAAGACAACTTGAGTCACCAAAATTGTACACAAACAGCAATAAAACAAGCAAAATTGAAAAGATGAGATAAATTAACTGGAAGTAGATGCAAAAAAAAGAACAAAGAGCACCAAATGGCCACAAAGAGAATAACAGTTACTTAAATGTAAAACAAAGGTGCACAACAACCACTGAGACATGCATTGAAGAACATAGCACAAAAGTCCAATGGTGCATTTGCAACTTACTATGCAGGACACCAAAACAAACATGTTTGACTTTTGCATCGTTTTGTGCTTTGCTATAATATTATTGGGGGCCTTTTAAATGCATCTGATTGTGTGTTTTCAAGTGGTAATATTTCATCCAGACTGTAATTACTGCCCTTTTTTTTCCAACTCGGAAATGGGTAGAATGCTTTCTCGAGGTCAGGAGGAATCTGTGCTGGGGGGGGGATGCTCCAGTAGAGGTAGATGCTGAACCAGATAGATGAAATGATTTTAAAATCTCAGTTTCATCCTGAACTGGGACAGAGTTGTTTCGGACTAATTTTGGAAGAGCATGAGAAGCTAATGCCGGGGACACACCGGCCGCGGAAGCGCCGAGAAGCGAATCGCTCACGAAATTCGGCCACTGCTCGCCGCTCCTCAGTTCAGATCAGACGCGCCCCAGTCGAGGCGCGCCTCGACTCAGCTGTAGTTTTTCTTTTAAACACTTGGTGTCCTCCATTTCCTCTCTGCCTTTTCTCAGCTCTTTTCCTCTACGTTTGAGTGTGTGTGTGTGTGTGTGTGTGTGTGTGTGTGTGTGTGTGTCTATGGTAGTGTTGTCAAAAAAATCGATACCCAGATATAAATCGATACTAAAAGTGGTATCTAAATGAGATATTCCATCCCTGTGGTATCGATATTATGGACTATTATACACAGCCTTCTTCAAGTACACCGACACGCACAACAGCCAGATGCCGTAAAGCAGCCTCCGCCTCCCAGACAAACAGAAGAAGAAGACGCCGCATGGCTACATAGCAATTTCCCACGCGAGTTGTCTCCGATCCAAGTTTTGTCTGCCAAATAAATAAACAAAAACATAAACAGCGAATTTGGGAGGCGCTTCACAGCCCAACTTAATTAGCATACCAAGTCCGACACGTAGTTGTATATTCACGCTTATGTGCTTAAAGGAAAACTCCCGTTTATTGCAACCCGGACTTAATTTCTAGCATGCAGTACGTTTGTTTACTCACGCTGACAACTTTGGTGCTACTTGGATTCCCCGGGGTATTTACCGTAGGTCCATCGCCGAATCGCCGTCAGCGTATATCCATATAACGGGTGCGGACGGGCACCCATGGTGCAGCCTCGAAATAAGACATTATCTGCACCAAAACATCTTCATGTCGAAAGGTTTTGTTAGGAATCATTAACGTGATTCCCCTGTTCGTTTGGAGCGAGTCTGGGATTTCTAGGCGTAAACAGACTAGCTGCGGCTAATCTAACCGGCGCTTTTAATGACGTCACTGCCGTGCGCCAGTCTGTTTTTATTAAGATTACCGGTAGATGTACCTTTGTCCTACTGTGGAGAAATTCGTTTTCTCCCTTTATTGACCAACAGAGTTGTTCAGAAGTACAGAACAAAACATATGGCATTACATCTTATGACAAAAATGCACCTTAAACAGAGTTTAAGCAGCAAAACATCACTCTGCAAATAGTGTTTATATAGTGAGACAATTCATGATTTAAAGTGTTAACTTTCACCAGTTTTTGTATGCACGTTTTAATAAATGCTGATACTTGAAAGGTTTAAGCACTTAATACACTTAATTCTTAACATTTAATTTTTGTAATATAAATTGAGGAATGTTATTTTTTGAATAAACTTGTTCGATAAATGGGTGTTTTTAAATAGTATCGAAATCGAGTATCGAGTTTTTTCCCCAAGTATCGAATCGAGTTTGAAATTTTAGTATCGTGACAACCCTAGTCTATGGTATGAGTTGTTTCTGCCAGTTGAGTCTCTTGGAACCCGCTCCAATTCTGCAGCTGTATCCTAGCAGTTTCTTCCGAAACAAATAATCATGTTTTTCGGGGATCGTACAGCTCCTTGTGTTTCTCAACTTCCATAATTAATTTAAAGTCATCCATCTTAACTGCTTGCCTCAGACTTTCTGCCCCTCTGTCCTGTTTGCTCCAGTGAAAAGACACCCAAAACCACACATCCCTTCACGTGGTCACACACGCACACAAGTTCGATGTGTGTGTGTGTTCGTGTGGTTTTTCTGCAGTGTCTGATTACGAACACATTTGACTATTGGGGGATTTTATTTTGAAATGCTTTATTTTGTTAACTTTACCGGCCTGCCTCTTATGTCTAGGTTTGACTTCCTGCCAGAATTGACGCGATTCACCTGCGGCTTGCGAAAAAAATGGAGCTGACGCCAAAATGATCGCTGCACAGTGCGGGCTGGAGCGCCGGCGCGAGGCGATTCGCGGCACTTCGGCGGCCCATGTGGTCTATAGAATAGCTTAACAAGGGCGCCGAATGAAGGCGGTCCCATTTTCGCGGCGCTTCCGCGGCCGGTGTGTCCCCGGCGTAAGATGACAGATAAAGACTTAATCACTTTCTAAAATTTCTGTGGGTTATTCAGGTTCTCAGTTGTGACAGATAATAGTCTGATTTGGCCATTTGATGAGAGTGGTACATTTATTTCTTAGTAGCTAAAGATGGCCCAATCAGAGGGGAGATTTCCTTTTCTGGCTTTGGCCCTTGCCATGTTACGCTGGTGGATAATATTTGACAGTTTGGGGGAGAACCGGGGATCTTCTCTTTGATTCTGAGTTTCCTGAAGGGGGCATGCTTATTTACAGTATCCATGAAAGTCTCCTTGAAGAATGCCCATGCTAGCTCGACATCTGGCAACAAATCTATAGACCCTTTTATTACCTACGTCATCAAAAGTTGTGCGCGCAGCCTGGCAACGAGAGTGAAGGCTTCCTCATTCACACTCGATACTAAAACAGCGTTTTAAACCCTTTGTTTTGAAGTTCTGAGCACATAAAAATGTCGGGTTGTTGCGTGTATGGATGCCACAATAGCTTCTCTTCAAGCAGTGGACTGAAACTTTACAGAACTCCGAAGGGAGCACATCCATTTCAACAAAATCGGAGGCGTCTGTGGCTGCAGGCCATCAAAAGGGTAACTGCAGCCTTTTCTGTTTTTCCCATCCTAACACAAAGCTCAACTTTGAATAAAATTGCTGCTGCATGGCTGCAGCATGACCAAGTCTGGAACATCAAAATGACAGAATTAAACCAATTTATACGCTTTATTTCATGCTTCAAATTAACATTTCATTCTAATTCATCTGTATTTTCCCACTGCATATTAGTATAAACTGTATTTCTCTAAAATTAACACGATTGTACTCTGAGCACGCTAAAAAAAGAAACCTATGCTATACTCACCCTGCCATGCAGGTGCGTAGTTCTCTGGTTTGTTTACTATGACCCAAGCCTCGTACATAGCAGTCTTGTGTCCTTGTCTTGAGCTAGGAAAGACTTCTGCCTTCGAGACGCAAAACTCAGAGTCTATGTCGTGATATTTTACTTTCTGTACGTGGCCACAGACAACATAGTTGTATGCATCTAACGATTTGTATGCCCGTAGCTTCTCACGTGTGTACTTACTGGGCTTCTCCACTAAAAACGTATATATATCGGGCCACTGGACATCTGGCCACGCACCTACATCTTCCACCCATTCCGTAATGCCACAGGGATCCGGGAGTCTGTTGCCATTCGTTAAAGTGAGTTTAATAATATAACATTCAAGATTTGCCGGTGATAACCCCGCAGCGTATCTTTATAAAGCCTGACACAACGCAATTCTCTGTTGCCAAGCTGCGCGCGCATTCTCGCTGACGTCATATTGTTTACAAACAGTAAAAGGGTCTATTAGCGTCCAGTTAACCAAAGACAAATCCTTATGAAAAGCTTGTTCACTGAATTGTTTCAGATTTCTCTTGTAAGTTATGTATGTTTTAGATTTAGGCGTTTTCGTGCTCCTACAAGTGGCAACAACACAATGTTCGCTTAAATTGTTGCAGAAAATGCCCAAAGATGAGAATTTACGAGGAACATTTATTAAAATTAAGTCAATCAAGGCGGACTTATCAGGATTCTTAAGCTTGGGCCTTGTGGGTTGGTTGACCAACTGGCTAAGATTTATGGAGTCACAGAAGCTTTTGAATTCATCTGAACCTGCATTTAGCCAGTCCCAACTGTAGTCACCAGCCAAGTAGGAGTTCATTATAACTGAATTTGGATAAGAGCTGTTTTAAGGATGATAATACATCCGTGGAAGCAGATGGAGGTCTGTAGCACCCAGCAACAGTTTGGCAATTTCCACATTTAAAGCCAAAGACTCCATTTGTTTACAGACCGACTCAGACAAGACTATGGATGCTTGATGTAAATAGCTACACCCCCACCTTTGTTCAGCCGGTCGGTCTGATAACCACTGTATCCTGCTGTGTTGATGTCCTCATTAATTATGGGTTTAGTCAGCCAAGTTTCAGAAACGATTACAAGGTCTGCAGCTGTTGATTTAATCCAGATTCTGACCACATCTGTCTTTGGCAACAAGCTGCGCTCGTTCAGATGAATAATTTGGAGACCAGACAGTTGTTGGAAATCAGCAGGACTCTGTACGTTGCAGCTCAGGTCCAGGGTTTGGTTGCACTCTTCCACATAATGGTAAAAGTAAAACAATCATCAATCTGTGTTTCACTTGACATGTTGAGGTAGTCATAGCGTATGTTGAATCCATGCGGCGAGTTTTGTTTAGTGAGAGGTTAAGATTGTGCAAAGCAAGAAAAGGTTTGAGGTTGGATACGTGACCGCATTCACGGCGAGTGGAAATCCGGGGAGAAAAATAGCATTTAGAAAATCATTAACAACAAGGTGCAGCCAAATCTATATGTTCTGTGAATCTGTTGTTGGTGTAGCTCAGACTGATGTACAATTCTTGTCCTCCTCTCACAGAGACGGGCACCAACGGTCTTCCATAAAGGACCCACTGGACGAAGCAGTCGCCAACTTTTCTAGAGCAAAAATGGTAACTTGTAAATGTTAGATCATGGGTATAAAAGGGACGGCAGTAGCTCAGAGAGTAGAGCAGGTTGCCCAGCATTTAGACGGTTGCAAGTTTGATCCCGGCTCCAACCAGAGAATGCTGCTGTTGTGTCCTTGGGCAAGACACTTAACCCACCTTGCCTGCTGGGGGTGGTCGGAGGGAGTGATGGCACGTGTGTTCAGCAGCCATCGCCTCTGTCTGTGCACCCCAGGGCAGCTGTGGCTACATTGCAGCTCATCCCCACCAGCGTGTGAATGGCTGATTGTATTGTGAAGTGCCTTGGGGGGTTATGGAACCCTAAAGAGGCGCTATACAAATACAGACCATTTACCATATAACAGCGAAGAGCATTGTGGCTTTTATTTTTTTATGTATTATTAGAGAACTGGTACCAGCATGTATTTATTCCAGTCTACCTGGGTTTGTTAGCAATCTATAGGCTCGTATGTTTAGTTGGACCAAACCAGCCTGAATGATAGTTATTAATCAACGTAAGGGAAGGCAGTGGTATGTGATTCGTTTTAACAGAACCTTTTAACTCGTTATTCAGGTTGCCAGATGCATGATGGGGTTTTATTTGTTGTTCTGAATAGCCTGGAACCTTTTCAGACCTGCATCAGTAAAACATGTTACGTATTCACATCACGCCACATTCAGCTGTTAATTAGCTTTGAGTTTTACTGAAATGGTCAATAAGGTCATTCCAAGTACTTATCGTGAAATATGTCAACTTGTCAAGTGTAGTTGGCTGGAAACATGTCACACAACAATTTAAAAATGTTTTTATTATTTTTTTTTTCCAACCACTAGCCTCCTCCAATGCGCCACCGATCAATGCGTATCTTTATGAATGGAGACCGCCATGTCATGGCCAAACACTCTGCGGTCTATCCAACTCAGGAGGAGCTGGAAAGTGTTCAGAACATGGTGTCTCACACAGAACGTGCTCTGAAGGCAGTATCCGACTGGCTGGATAAGCAGGAAAGGGGAACCTGTAAGTCTGAGTCTGAATGCACAGAAGCCGACAAGGACAGGTGAGGAGGCATAAGCAGGTCAGCCTTCTTGGTGGGTTATTGGATAATAATGTTGGTTTTGTCTTTCAAAAGTGAGCAGAAAGATCCGGCCACTCGCACTCTGCGTGGTGTCATGAGAGTGGGTCTGGTTGCTAAGGGTCTGCTACTGAAAGGGGACCTGGACCTGGAGCTGGTGCTACTCTGTAGAGACAAGCCTACTGTCACTCTGCTGAAAAAAGTGTCTGAAAACCTGGTCACACAGCTCAAGGTGAGAACGTCTTTGTCCTGTACCCAAATAGGTTTTGTTTAGGTTTACTTTTATCTTTCAGAGCCTTGCTGATGTTGACTTTTAAGGTCAAGTGTAAATATTAAGATACAATCTCTAATTTTTAAGTAAATGCAGGAAAGGTTTATTTTTGCACAAAACATTCACACCACAGGTATTCTAGTACCATTTAGATAACAATTGCTCTTTATGTGCAAGATTTGAAACGCATTCCACTTCAAACATTTGACAATCGAAGCCAATGCAATCTCCTTGCAAGTTGAAGGTTTAGATGAAGCTAATATTTTTCATAACTCTGAAAGCTCAAATGGCTCAAAACGGTTCAAGCACAGATAAGGTTCTACAGTCACCTCTGATGCTGCCTCACTTACTGAGGAAGAAGAAATCGCATTAGGGAGGATGCTAAAGATTTTGTTTCTAATAGAATTAATTTTACTTGTAAAAAATCCCATAAAGTCGTTGCTGCTGAGGGCTAAGGGAATAGATGGCTCAGAGCTATGATTCTTAAACCAGGGGGCCAACTTACTGTCCCTAATTACCTTCTTTTTTAAAGGGGGCAACATCATCTAATGCCACACGTAAAGAAGAAGTAACATGATGAACTAATGCATCAATTTGTGAGGGGCTAGAACTGAAAATATTGCCCTCTGCTACATGCAGGGTCCGAAATTAACACTCGCCACTCGCCAAATGCGAGCAAATTGCTCCATTTGGCGAGTAAATTTTTGAGCTCTACCTACCACCTGGCGAGTAAATGTTTGCACCAAATTAGTTATGTTTATCAGTCATCTTCCATGGATGTCTGATACTCCTCCCGCCTGCATGCAACGTACACAAACGTACGTGAAACGTGAGCGCCGCATCCAACGTCATTTCCACCTATCCCATTCAATCAGTTTATCAAGTTAGCGGTTAGCTTCGTGTTAAAACTAGCGGTGAAATGTGGCGGTTTTTAACTGGAGTCAGCCAGCCTTCCAAAAGAAAACTCGTCGACCTGGAAGAAAAACCACCAGGACCAGTGGCAACCAGAAGATTTTGTGAAAAGTGGCGAACTGGAGATGGCGGAGTCGTGAGACAACGGCTACATTATGATGGCCACGTAGCGTTGCTGCCTTTCACAGACAACTGTCCCTCGGCATTCTTCAAATATCCAAAAAATGCCCGTACTTACCACTTTGTCTTCTTTGAGGGATAATAAATGTCCCGAGTGCTGCCGTCTCCTCCTGCCATTATTTCAGCTTTAGCATAAAGAAAGTTTTGGTCGTAAACAACAAAGCGCGCATGTGCCGCCGGCAACTTCAGCAGATGATACGGTGGCTGGTAAGGGTCACCGCGCCTACACC
>SSNQ01000457.1:1190888-1204523 GCA_006942095.1 Nothobranchius kuhntae | reverse complement strand
GCATCTCCTTACACGATAACAAGCGACTCACCTTGGTTCAATAAAGGGGGAAAGGTGTTGCACCAGTGCTACATCTAAAAATAGGTTATCGAGTCTTTTCATCGCACGTGCAGCATATGTCGCTCTGTACAGCCCTGTGCGATATAAAATATTATATTTTTATTTGTTTTGATTATTTAAGTATTGAAATAATTCGATGTAAGTGACTTGTGGCAGCTGGTATAAGCACACATATTATATAAGGTAAGCAACTGCAACTTATGAGTTTTACCGTTTAGTTGCAGTGTGTAGTTTCCAGCCACTAGGGGGCAGTACATTCGTGCATTTCAGGGAAGTTTACACCACATCTCCCTGACTGTCGCCAGTTAAACAGTAACTGTTACCTGTGGAGCAGGAATCATGCACCGTTGGCGTGGCTCTGCAGACTTTGATGGTTCTTCAGCTAATTCAGTAAGAGAGTGCAAGGCCAGTTGTAGTTCACGGATCTGCTCAGGGGCTTGCGCCTGCCGATGATGGACATGGCTGGCAGGTCTGCTCATTCGTGTCTTTTCCACTGGGATGTTCTAAAACCCTAACCCTGTTCCCTCCAGCAGCTGGGGAGGAGAAGGCCGAACCTCCTCAGGCCATGAATGCCCTAATGAGGCTGAACCAGCTGAAACCAGGGCTCCAGTATAAGCTGATCTCTCAGACTGGTCCGGTTCATGTTCCGGTCTTCACCATGGCCGTAGAGGTCGATGGTAAGAACTTTGAAGCATCTGGTCCATCCAAGCGCACCGCCAAGCTTCATGTAGCTGTGAAGGTGAGAGCACCTTTACACCGTCCCTCCTCCTCATCAGCTGGTGGGACTGTCCTAATTACGCTGTTGTTCAGGTCCTGCAGGACATGGGCCTGCCCACCGGAGTGGAGCTGAAGTCTGAGCCAACGGTGAAGGTGGAAGAGGCGACTGTAGCGGTCACTGTGGAGGAGTCCAAGCCTGCTGTAACACCGAGTCAGACTCCTGCTGCTGCTGCAGGAGCAGCTGCTGCAGACCACACAGACGCTGTGGAGGTTTGTGTTGGCACCAGGCGCTTGACCTTTCTGCTGACGTGATTTCTCACCTGGCTTTTTGTTTTGTGTCAGGCCGTTCGCCAGCAGGGACCTATTCTGACTAAACACGGTAAGAACCCGGTCATGGAGCTGAACGAGAAGAGACGGGGCCTGAAGTACGAGCTCATCTCCGAGACTGGTGGCAGCCACGACAAGCGCTTCGTCATGGAGGTGGAGATAGATGGACAGAAGTTCCAGGGTACTGGATCCAATAAGAAGGTGGCCAAGGCTTATGCTGCTCTGGCTGCTTTGGAGCAGCTCTTCCCTGAAGGATCTGCACCCGATGCGACTAAAAAGAAAAAGGGGCCTTCCATGGTAGGTGCTGCGCAACAACTGATCACAGGCTCAGAACGTGGTTATGTGACGTTTTTGAGTTGGTCCTTAAAGCTGCAGTATCAAATCTACAGAACCAGCTAGCTCTTATACAAACGGTCACCCCTCCCATCAGCTACCGTCCTAGCCCCCGATAGCGCTAACCACCAGTCTCCATTTTCTGGGTCCAAACATCTTTTGTTGTCCGTTACTTTTGGGACTCTGGTAGTTTGTCCTGAAGCGGTAGCAGCCGGCTGTTTCTCCTCCTGTGATGTTACTGAGCAGAGAACTTCTCACACTTGTGGCGTTGTGCTGCTGAATACGTGAGTGTGACGAGTGGAGGACCAGGGAAGTGCGGCGGTTCGGTGAGACCCAACAACTGAAGTCCCATGGTCATCATCACACTGCGTTTGACCCACCCCCGCGCAGGGCTGCAGCAGTGGCTGTGCTTGGGAACCATGTGGTGCTTTAACCCCCCCCAATCCAACCCTTAAGAGCGTCAACCAGGCAGGCGTTGGGTCTCATTGTTGAAGTCTTCGGTCTGACCCGACCGGGAACAGAACCCCGGTCTCCCGGTCCCGGGACAGGCACTCTAGGCCACTGAGCTTCATTAATGCTTTTCCATTTTTAATCTCCACCGTATGTTTGTAGCCGTACTGTGTTAGAGTGCTGGTTAACGCTGGTGCAGCGTTCTGCATCGTTAACGGCGTGGTCTCCTCTGTAGCACGCTGCAGGCTTTGGCATGATGGGTGACCCAGGTGTACCCAGAGGCAGAGGCAGAGGAGGGCGAGGTCGTGGGCGAGGCAGAGGCTTTAATAACGGAGGCGGTTACGGCCAAGCAGGTAAAATACATATGACACCTACTAATTTATTCTCACTGGTTTGTTTCCTTCCATGTAAACCGTAATCGCTCACATATGCATTATTATTATTATTATTATTATTATTATAGCAGCAGCAGCAGCTCAGGAGTAGAGCGGGTTGTCCAGTAATCGGAAGGTTGCAGGTTTGATCCCAGCTCAGACCAGAGAATGCTGCTGTTGTGTCCTTGGGCAAGACTCTCAACCCCCCTTGCCTGCTGGTGGTGGTGGGAGGGACCGGTGGCGCCTGTGCTCCATTGGTGCGCCCCAGGGCAGCTGTGGCTACATGGTAGCTCCTCCCCACCAGCGTGTGAATGAGTGAATGAGTGAATGTGAAGCGCCTTGGGGGGTTATTAAACGCCATACACATAACAGCCATCTTCCTCCTGATGAAGTGAGACTAAAGGTGTGCTCTCCTCCCTGCAGGTGGCTTTGGAACGTTTGGCTACGGGAACAGCGCTAACTCGGGCTACAGTGAGTCTCTGCCCTTTTCTCTCCCATTCCAGTTAGATGAGTGTCCCAGCAGGACCAGCATGCTGGGCTAACTGGTTTTACATTTCTCTGCTGAATGTGCTCCTCGGGATTTTCTCCTTCTTCATTGTGGCAGCCTGGTTTGAGGACTGACCTACCAGAGCGTGACAGGAGCAGAGAAATCTAAAAAAGAAAGATTTTTATCTTAAAAAGACCAAATGTGTCATTGGCCTGCAGAAAAACCAAATCAGATGACCAGAGTCTAATTTTTATTTCTTCTTTCTCTGCCCTGTCTCACTCTTTAGGTGACTTTGTCTCAGACTGCTATGGCTACCACGAGTTTGCGACATAAACTTCCCGGTGTTAAAATGACATAGAGAGTTAGAAATGGACAAAATGCTCAGTAGGATCATGAACTTCCTTCACCATCAAGTCCAGCACCCTGGAAGTCCCAGCGCCGTGTTCTTTCTGTGGACACACCTGAACTCCTCCCACTTCAGAGCACATTCACAACCGTGTGTTCATCTGGAGCCGTTGTGCGCGGTGGCGCGTGACCCGCAGGACAAGGGCAGCCCCCTCGTCTCCGTGTTGTTTCTTTAACGTGGACTTTAGGTCTCGAGTGTTTTACTAACTGTGATGAAGCTGCTTTGCTTTTATAAACCTGTCTGGCTCCACTCTGACGGCGTGATGGCGTCTCAGAGTTACCAGCGCACGCTGTTTTTTTAATAAATGTGACTTCATGACTCTGTTGAATTTTTGATTTAATCACGAGAACAGTGAGGAAATGCGTGTCTTAAGCGTGTGCCGTGCTGTTATTCCCTAGATTACTACAGCAGAGGTGGTGCACATGCAGGAGCCGGGGCCTCGAGCAGCCCAGCAGCTGGTCCTCCTTTCAGCACAGCAGAAGCTCCGCCTCCGGCCTACGGTTCATACTATCAGGACGACGGCTCCTTCTCTGCCCCTTCTGGCAACAAACCACCCAAAAAGAAACCTCCAATTCCAAAAGTTGGGAAGGCAGCACTTCCAGGTCCAATAAGAGGAAGCACAGCAGCTGCAGGAGGCTATCAGCCAAGCAGCTCACTGGGACAGGGCCTGTATAACCAGTATGGGCCGGGCAAAAAGACCTTCAACCAGAACCAAGCCGGTGCCGGTGGTTACACTTACAGCACGGCCTACCCCAGCCAGGTGACGGGAGGCGCTGGAGGTAACCAGGACTACATCTATGATGGTGGGTTTGCTTCATCTTTCACACGTCCAGGTGTGTTTTTGTGTAGCGGTGAGGGAGGATCGCCTTCCTGAGCAGCCTCAGTTCAGAGAAACGTAGAATATTAACACACACACACACACACACACACACACACACCCCACCCCTCTCCCGGTCCGCATTAAGCACGTTTTCTGGGTGAATCCTGACCTAACTTGTCAAGTTACAGTGGGGTGTGAAAGCTTGGGCAGCCTTGTTAGTCTTCATGATGTTCCTGAGTAACTCGCCAGTGGTTATAAACACGTCAGGTAAAGATCTCATGTAGGACACACACAGTGATGGGTGAGAAGGTAAAGATCTCATGTAGGACACACACAGTGATGGGTGAGAAGGTAAAGATCTCATGTAGGACACACACAGTGATGGGTGAGAAGGTAAAGATCTCATGTAGGACACACACAGTGATGGGTGAGAAGGTAAAGGTCTCATGTAGGACACACACAGTGATGGGTGAGAAGGTAAAGATCTCATGTAGGACACAGTGATGGGTGAGAAGGTAAAGATCTCATGTAGGACACACACAGTGATGGGTGAGAAGGTAAAGATCTCATGTAGGACACACAGTGATGGGTGAGAAGGTAAAGGTCTCATGTAGGACACACGCAGTGATGGGTGAGAAGGTAAAGGTCTCATGTAGGACACACACAGTGATGGGTGAGAAGGTAAAGATCTCATGTAGGACACACACAGTGATGGGTGAGAAGGTAAAGATCTCATGTAGGACACACACAGTGATGGGTGAGAAGGTAAAGAGCTTATGTAGGACACACACAGTGATGGGTGAGAAGGTAAAGGTCTCATGTAGGACACTGATGGGTGAGAAGGTAAAGATCTCATGTAGGACACACACAGTGATGGGTGAGAAGGTAAAGATCTCATGTAGGACACACGCAGTGATGGGTGAGAAGGTAAAGGTCTCATGTAGGACACTGATGGGTGAGAAGGTAAAGGTCTCATGTAGGACACTGATGGGTGAGAAGGTAAAGGTCTCATGTAGGACACACACAGTGATGGGTGAGAAGGTAAAGGTCTCATGTAGGACACACACAGTGATGGGTGAGAAGGTAAAGATCTCATGTAGGACACGCAGTGATGGGTGAGAAGGTAAAGGTCTCATGTAGGACACACACAGTGATGGGTGAGAAGGTAAAGATCTCATGTAGGACACACACAGTGATGGGTGAGAAAGTAAAGATCTCATGTAGGACACACACAGTGATGGGTGAGAAGGTAAAGATCTCATGTAGGACACACACAGTGATGGGTGAGAAGGTAAAGATCTCATGTAGGACACACACAGTGATGGGTGAGAAGGTAAAGAGCTTATGTAGGATCGGTGGGTTGCCGGTTCAAAATACACACAGCCACTCCACCAACGCCGGTGGCTTGTGTGATTGAGCGGCAGAGCGGGCTAATGGCTCACTGTGAAGTGCTTTGGAGTCCTGTGGGAGGGTGGGTGGAACTGGTACTTCACTGCAGAACTGAGAAGATTCCTTTTTAGTTTTGGTTGGAGCTTCATTCCTGTGATTGTTTTGTTTGTTTTGATTCTTACTGACCTTTCCACATCTTCCATGTAGGCTTCAGCGCCCTGTCCACTTACAACCCCCAGGGAGAGAACAACCAAGGCTTTGGGTCCAGCCACTCTCAGTACCAGCACTCCGGCTACAGCCGGGACGGCAGCATGAGTTACCAGTACAGATGAATCATCAGCCCCCAGAGTGTCCCACCCTCGCCGGCCGGCGCGTTGTTCCCATGTTCCTCAGTGCTTTTGGCTTTAATGTAGCACATGTGGACACAGTGAGATTCGTGGATATTTAATGTCGAGAGCCGAGTTGTGGTTTCATTTGGTGGTCCTTCAGTGGGTTAGTAACTTTTATTTTATTCCATCACTTCCCATCTCTAGATGTGATTTTAATTTGGTTCCTTTTTTTGAGAATCGACTTTTCCTCATCTTTGTTGCAACAAAAATACCCAAATAGTTCTTTTCTGCAGCTGCTTGCTTGTAATTTGTACTTATTTTCCAATGTTCCTGATGTGGTGCAGGTTATTTTTTAATAGTTGCAACATTCTCGTTTATTCTGAGTCCTCATCGCTGCTCAATTTAGTGTTTGAACTGACTGGATGTATTCCTGTTATTGTGGAACAAAGTGTATTAATAAATGACTTATTTTGAATTATTAGCTTTGATTCTGACTGTGTGAGCATCTACAGTCTCGGCATGAATGAGTACAAATGTAATCAGTAGCTGAATGGACAAGGGAGCAGAATATTCCCACGGCTGGCTTTTATTGAACACCTGTTCAACTCCAGAACATGAAATTAAAGTGGGAGTCGAGGCCTGGGCGGAGACGTATTTCATCCTCACTTCCTGTTGTAGAAACACTTCTGAAAGGGGTGTGGCCTGGTGGACCGAGAGCGGCACTGAGGCAGTGGTAGACCACACCCCCCTCAACCCCGCCGCTTGTGCTGTCGGGAGTTTCTCAGTCTAAAAACGAGTCGTTAAGGAGCACGTGCACAAAAGCACGCACTCACACAAGACTTACTGCTCAGGAGAAGAGCAGACACCGATGCCGCAGCATTCTGGAGGATTTCCTGTTTGCCGCGGTCATTGAATGAAAAGGGGAGGAGGGCGTTTGTTTTGAAGGCAGCGAACGGCTCAGAGTGCTAATGTGTCATATCGACAGGTGAGTGGCTGAGCCAGGTGGAGGTGCGGCAGCCTCACCTGGAGATCAGTGCAGCGCAGACACGTTGTCATTTGCTGATAACATATTTTTCAGCTTAGCCATCAACCACAGCTGGTTCTGCATGAGTGGAGCAGAGTTCCAGAGAGAGGGCTGCATGGTGGCGCAGTGGTTAGCACCGTTGCCTCCCAGCACGAAGGTCGCAGGTTGGAAACTCGGCCGCGGCCCTTCTGCGTGGAGTTGCATGTTCTCCCCATGCATGCGTGGGTTTCCTCCGGTTTCCCCCTCAGATCACAACATGCCCTATAGGTTATAAACTGTAAGTCGCTTTGGATAAAAGCGTCTGCCTAATAAATAAACATAAACAGTTTTAACCTGAAGATGGAGATAGAATTATGGTAAAAGAAAGAAAACAATATTTTATATGAATCCACTGAAGATAAAAATCACAAGGCACTTCACAAACACAAAAAAAAAGCATAAAAAAGATTTTAATAAATTATTAAAATTATGTATAAAATTAGAGAAAAAAAATGTAAGGAAAGGGAGAGAAAATGAATAGGAAAGGGGGAAATCAGGAATGATCACACATGTCTACAGCACCGTTACACACATACAGGTTATCAGCTAAAGTTAACAGAAGTGTTACTTTCTTTAATCATTTCGGAGATGATCTATAGATTCATCTAAACCTTCGTGGAGTGAAACCTGATGCTTCTATGCCTTTGGTAATACATGCTATATGTTATTTTATATATTTATTGTGTGGTACGTTGGTTCAGCGACACCAGACTGTCGTGAATTAGAAGGCAGATTTTCTGGTGGTGTTGAGCCTGTTCTTCATTTGTCTTGACCAGATCCATCATTTGTAGATGTCTGTAGGTATTAAAACCACACACATCACATATTCATCACCTGGAAGGAGGATGTGTCATTCATTCAGAGGGCATGTCAAAATAAAAGCATGGTCAAGCTCTTATTTTAGTGACTATGTAGAGACAAAATTCAAATGAAAATATGAAACTGGCTAACTGCACATTTCTGTGTGAACAGCAGCGCGTGGTCTCTGACATCATTTTAGGTAATTATTTTATTTTATCAAAAGCTTTAAAAGCCCCTTCTTCCTGCTACTCGTGCTACGTCACATCCGGTCTCTTTCAGGTCCAACATGGCGGACACCGGTGTGGCGGAGGCCCTCCTAAGGCAGATTGAAAAGGTGGACGGCGGGGCGGACAGCCTGGAACTGGCCAGCAGCCTCGGGGTGGATCACCAGGTCGTCGTGGGAGCCGTGAAGAGTCTCCAAGCGCTCGGTGACGTGAGTGTTTCCGCCTGAGAGCAGCGGAAGTTGGGCTGTCGCTGTCCACAGCGTGATGGTGCAGCGGACTTACAGAAGGGCTAGCTAGCTCGGGTTAAAGCGGGCAGGTGAGCTGACTGTGTTCCTGCTGCACAGGTGATCTCAGCCGAGCTACGCTCGTCCAAACACTGGGAGCTGACCGAGGAGGGCACGGAGATAGCCGAGCAGGGCAGCCACGAAGCTCGGGTGTTCGGCTCCATCCCTCCGGAGGGTCTACCACAGGCGGAGCTGATGGTGGGTGTTCATGTGTTCTGGTAGTAAAACACTGATCTGCGGTCTTGTTCTGGTAGACGACCAACAACGGGCAGGAATAGAGCTAATTCCATTTTAATAAGACACAGTGAGAAGATACCAACGATGTTAAAGGAATAGAGCTAGTTTAATGTTCTAGATGTTAGGAGCAGTGGTCCCTCGGTGAGGGTGGACCTCTGTGATCGTTACTCTAGCCTGGGGCTCTAGAGCGGAACAATCAGAAGGTTTTATTGTGTGTGTGAGAAGTAGCTTCTTGTGTATCGCCTTTCAGAGTCAGCGGACTCCAAAGCGCTTTACAGTACATCATTCATCCATTCACTCGTGGTGGACTGAGCTACGGATCACACTTTTGCACATATATATATTAGTGATGCACCGATATGTAAGTTTTTGGGCTGATACCGATATCTGATATTAAGATCACTGCCATGGTCGATAACCGATATTTGCCAATACCGATGTCCTGGCATTAATGATTTTATTCATCCATCCATTCATTTTCATCCGCTTATCCGGAGTCGGGTCGCGGGGGCAGCAGCCTCAGGCGAGAGGCCCAGACTTCCCTCTCCCCAGCGACTGGGGCCAGCTCCTCCTCCTTCTGTAGGCCGACTCGTCCCCGTCACAGATGAGTGTGATGATGGTGGTGTCATCCGCAAACTTGACAGACTGGTGGTTGGAGGTGCAGCTGTTGGTCTACCAGGAGAGGATCAGAGGGGAGGGAACCCACCAGGACGCTCTAATATCAAACACGTTCTAGTGAACTTTGTACCTGTTGACACAAGTGCTACAGTCAGATGGAGGTAGGCACCTAAAGCCAAAGATGACTTGTGCTCACAAACGTGTCCGGCTGAAATAGTCATTTTTCCTACACGAGGCTCTTGTTCAGCATTCCGACATGTTCTGGAGAAAGGCTCGCTCCATTTTCAGAGCAGATGTTTCCAGCATCTTCCGGTGGGGTGGAAGTGGCAGGGATTCACAGAAAGGAGTTGGCCAGCTGAGCTAAGTGTGGCTACATCTTTTCTGTGCACGCGTTTGGAAATGACTCTCACTCCATCTTCACTCCCGTGTTCCAGTCTTCTCTCGGGAAGTGGCGGGACACGCCCAGGTACGCCTCTGTTGTACGGCTGGTCCTCTCTTCAGCCGCCAGGGTCAGGGAGCAGTTAACCGCTCCGAGGGTCTGGAGTCGGGAGAGGCAGAGGTGGGGCTGAGGAGAAGATGCTAGATCTGACCTCATTGACTTTGTCCACAAAGGAAGTTCTCACGGTCTGTAACAGAGTGGATGGAGGCTGTAGGAGAGGCAGGAGAGACGGTGCTGCTGATGGTGTTAAACAGCACCTCGGGGTTCCCTTTGCTCTGGGACACCAGGTTGGAGAAATAGGAAACCCTGGCGTCTCTGACTGCAGAGTTAAAGGATGTCAGAAGATCCTTCAGGTGCAGCAGATGGGGGGGGCACTTTATTCTGCTGTTGTCATTTCTCTAATACTAACAGACACTGATGCTGAACTTCTCCACCTCATGTAGAAACTTTCCTTTGGGAAGATTGGCTTCAGCAAGGCCATGTCCAACAAGTGGATCCGACTGGACAAGTCCACAGAGGGAGGCCCCAGGATCTTCAGGACTGTAGGTTTCCTTTCACCAACTCGTAGGTCTCTGTTGTGTCCGTGCACCGTCCAGATGTTTGTGCATGTGGTGCCTCAGGTGGAGAGCGTACAGGACCAGGTCAGAGAGACGCTACTGCTGGTGCAGAAGGGCCGTTCCACTCAGCTGGAGGAGAAGGAGAAGAACGAGCTGAAGAAGAGGAAGCTCCTCTCTGAAGTGTAGGTTGTCCACCAGTAGGTGGTAGCGCTGTGTCATCACAGGGCCTGCTAAATACCATTCTAGTAGTTTTAACAAACGGCCACGTGTGGGCTCTGGCACCTCTCATGCCTTCAGTAGCGTGCTTCTGTTGCAGCGTCTGCTTGTGAAGTCGGAAGTCCTCAGACTGCAGAGCTGCAGGAAGCAGCCGTACGTCAGCAAACCGGGCCGGCTGGCCTTTTCAGCAGTCCCTCCGGGGCTGAGAAGGCACCACTAGATATTAGAAACTGGACCTTTTGGGTCTCTGGCGGGAGGTCTGTCTGAAGTCGGGTCGTGGGGGCAGCAGCCTGAGCAGAAGGGTCCAGACCTCCGTCTCCCCAGCCACTTGGGCCAGGTCTTCCATGGGAATCCCACAGCATTCCACGGCCTGGGTCTACCTTTAGGTCCCCTCCTGGTTGCACGTGCTCGGAACACCTCACAGGAGGTAGGGCTGGGCGATATGGCAAAAATAGAATATCACGATTTTTCCAATATTTTATCACGATTTCGATTTTATCACGATTTTTTATCCATGAATAGCATAACTTCAATTGCGTGTTAAAGAAGAGAAACATTGAATAAACAAACATTTATTCATATTAGGGATAATCAGCTCAGTGCTAACACACTTATATTTTAAACTCACACCAGAGATGATAAAAGCCCTGAGAGAAACAATTACAAACATCAGTTTTTCTCGTTTTGTGATGCATCAAATCAAATCAACCTTTAGTTTAAAAGCACCTTACAGGCATGAGACGTCCCACCAAGGTGCTGTACAGTCCAAATACACCCGTGAGACCAGCAGGGGCTAAGGGACCGCTCTGTCCCCTCCGGTCCTCAGCCGAGCTCGGGGAACCCAGAGCAGCAGCTGGTTGACGGCCCGGAGTGCCGGACCAGGAACCCTGCAGCACCTCTGGCCCAACCCGTTTATTGACTTGAACACCAATAAAATCAGGTTCAGACGAACAGGCAGCCGGAATCGAGTCGTGTGTTCATACGTTCTCTTGCCTTCCAAAGATCTGGCTGCTGCAAGCCAGCAACCGTAGCCCAGACGCGAGGTGGTGAAGGCATGGACAACAGTCGAGTCAAAAAGGACTCGACTTCATCCAAACGCCTCCGATGACGGAGGAAGTACAGCGCTGACGAGCATCAAGCAGAGACCGTAGTCCATCCCAGCTCTCAGGATGCACATCAAGGCCAGAATAGCCGATAACCGAGTAACCAACACACTTGGGTTAAGTGGACTTCCTGGTGTTTGAGTTACAGGTGTTTGGGATAAAGCCCTAAAGACTTCACCCTTTCATAAATAACTCCAGATGTTCATCACCTGTCTCATGTTCACTGTCGTCTACATTTCAGGACGGTGAAGTCTTACTGGATCACCAAGGACAGCTCGTTCAGCACCACCGTCTCCAAGCAGGACACGGAGCTCACGCCTGAGATGATCGCCACGTGAGTTCTGATCCTTAAAGGATGGCCGTCCTGTCTGGGCTCTGCTGCCGCTCAGTGATGGTGGACAGGCCGGCAGACAGGACACACAGACATCCGCTCAGACATGGGGACCAGTCCAAAGACTCGGGCTCGGTCCTAAAGGCAGAGCGGGACAAAAGCAGCTTCTCTTCAGGCGACGGTCGTTGAGATGACGTAAACGTGAACTGGTCCTGGACTCGTAGCTTGAGTGGAGCTCCAGAGTTTCTCTGGTCTGCGTTACGAACCTTTCTAGAAGAAACGTGATGTTTAACAGCTGCAGCGTTGTCCTCCGTGTGTGTGTCCGAGTAAGGCTCGGTCCAGAACCACTCCGGTGTTCTCGTTGGCACCGTGGAGACATCATTTGTTCTTCAGACATTCGATCAGCCTCTGAATCAGACGCTTGAATCCCACTCGTTCGACGACGTAACCCGAGTGTTTGTAATCTGGAGGAGGGTTAGGGTGAGGGACTAGCTGGGTGGGGAGGAGCGATGCGCGACTATTCAGCCTTTAGCAACAGCTTGGCCAGGTTGAAGGGAAGCAGCGGCTGAGACAGGAAGAGGGTTGTTTTTCACAAGGAAGTAACAAGTAGGAAGTAGGCTTTGGGTGATATGGGACCTTTAAAGTCCAGGAGAGTTGGTTTCAGCGATGTTTGAACACTCTTGTGTCGCAGCGGCAGCTGGAAGGAGAAGAAGTTTAAGCCGTATAACTTTGAGGCCATGGGCGTGGCCCCCGACTGCGGCCACCTGCACCCCCTGATGAAGGTGCGGACACAGTTCAGGCAGATCTTCCTGGAGATGGGGTGAGTCGTGGTGAATTCCAGCAAAACCATCCCAACAGTGTCAGAAAACACAACGAGAGGCGTTTTTCTGCTGCAGCTTCACGGAGATGCCAACCAACAACTTCATAGAGAGCTCCTTCTGGAACTTCGACTCCCTGTTCCAGCCTCAGCAGCACCCGGCCAGAGACCAGCACGACACCTTCTTCCTGTCAGGTGAGTGTCTGTGTCCTCGGTCCAGACCCGCGTGTGAGCATCACTCACCCAGAGGCCCGTCTTTCAGAGCCGGAGCTGGCACACCAGTTCCCCTGGGACTACCTGGAGAGAGTGAAGAGGGTCCATTCTCAGGGAGGCTACGGTTCACAGGGGTGAGTCCATCAGCGTCCACGTCTCCTGGTTCCATAGCAGGTCTGATCCTACAGCCCCTCCTCCTCTTTCAGGTACAAATACGACTGGAAGCTAGAAGAGGCTCAGAAGAACATCCTCAGAACCCACACCACGGCCGTCAGCGCACGCATGCTTTACAAGCTGGCCCAGCAGGTGGGCAGCGTGCCCTGGGAGGGTGGTGATGGCTGCAGACACACTCACACCCCCTCGGCATAGACAGGTGTAGGCCACACCCACAGAGTGGATCAGCTCTCTGGTGTTTTAGCGGAGTTACGGCTCGTCATCCATCACATGTTTGTGGTTATCAGGTGTGGAGCGGTCCAGGGCGGCAGTCTGACGCTAACGATGGAGGCCCTCGGGCTGGTTAGTGATGTCATCAGCAAGATGAGTCACTCAAAGCATGTTTGACCAGGATGTAGACAAGACCGTAATGTGAAGCACTTCTAGTGTCTCTGGTTACAGAAGGGTTAACAGACATCACACATGCACCGCGGGGGTTAAAGGTCACCCACTTCCCTAAAGGCTTCGCTGTCAGAGCGGACAGTGCCAGGAAGTCTGAAGACCAGAGTCCTGATGTAGGGTGAAGTCCTGATGAAGGTGCTGCCTCGCCTACTACTGGGGGCAGCAGTAGCTCAGGTGGTAGAGCGGGTTGCCTCATGATCGGAGGGTCATGGGTTCGATTCCAGCTCCCACCAGGGGTATCCTGCTGCTGTGTCCTTGGGCAAGACACTTCACCCAACTTGCCTGTGTTAGTGGTGGTCAGAGGGGCCGACGGCGCCAAATGGCAGCCTCGCCTCTGTCAGACCTCCCCAGGGCGGCTGTGGCTACAAGTAGCTCACCATCACTAGCAGTGTGTGAAAGCGTCTTTGGGGGTCTAGAAAAGCGCT
>SSNQ01000457.1:1165515-1185454 GCA_006942095.1 Nothobranchius kuhntae | reverse complement strand
GTTCTATGCATTATTATCAGCTGATGGAACAATTAGGTGGAGACGTATGCTCATAGCTTTAGGACAAGCTACTTACAACCAATCCCATCTGTCAGCACGGGGGTGGAGGGCTGATGATTTGGGATCTCTACTGTGAGTCCATAAGCTGTAGTTGGGTGTGGTAAGAAAACACTTCTCCTGTCATGAACATGTTCTACGCTCCTTTCTGTTCAGATGTGGAACCTGCGGGTGGTCCGCTAGAACGTGAGAGCAGATCCAGCAGGGTTCGGGTTCATTCACTCATTCACTCATTCATCGTCTCCGTCCACCAGGAAACTTTCTCCCCTGTCAAGTATTTCTCCATCGACCGGGTGTTCAGGAACGAGACGCTGGACGCCACCCACCTCGCCGAGTTCCATCAGATAGAAGGAGTGGTCGCCGACTACGGAATGACTCTGGGAGACCTGATGGGAGTTCTGCATCAGTTCTTCACCAAACTAGGTACAGATCTGCTGAGAAGGTTCTACTTCATTTATCCTAAAGGTGGATTACATAAAACACTCGCTTGTTCTCCTGCAGGAATTACCAAACTTCGCTTCAAACCAGCTTACAATCCGTACACCGAGCCCAGCATGGAGGTGTTCAGCTACCACGAAGGTGAGGCTTATGGACTTCTAGTGCCTCGGGCTGAGCTGGGGACTCAGACAGGACTCTCCTCCTCACCCATCCGGAGTTTAAGACAAGTTCCAGCATGGAGGTCGGTGACGGGGACCTGGGCTAGAGCATGGGGCGTCTAGCCTGGATCGCAGCTACGAGACCAGCTCATGGCCACTTCTCTAGTCACACCACCTCTGAGCTGCTTTTGATCCAAAGAAAGGGTCTGAATGATAAAAACGCTTAAGTTTCGTACTGAAGTTCAGTAACGATTCCCAGGTTGTTAGCATCGGGGGTCTGCAGCATCAGTAGGAGTACTTTAGTGTCCCTCGGAGGGGAAATGGCGTTGTTGCAACAGCTGGAGGAGCGAGGACAGCAGCAGCCCCAGCGATCACACCAGAGCATCGCTGTGGGATACGATCATAACAATAGTGGTAGTAATGTTGCTCATGTTAGTCGTGGGAGGTTACAGATGACCGGCTTCCATACCAGCGGTGACCGTTACAGAGTCTGAAGCTGCTCCGGACGGGGCATCCTGCAGGGGGTGGGACTCGTGCTCCAGCATGGATGACTCTCTCGTACCGCGTCCAGACAACAGCCCCGGACAGAGTTGGACCTCTTTACCAACCTGTCCAGCTTCTTCCTCTCTCTCTGTGATGCTGCTGCTCATAGAAGCTCTTCCGGAGTGTCCCGTTCACTCCAAAGGACTGCAGTCTCAGGAGGTGGAGCCTGCTCCGGTCCTCCTGTAGCGCCTGTGTTGTGAGACCAGTCCAGATTATCGTTCAGGTGAACGAGTCCCTCAGGTAAAACCAGCTAATAATAATAAATGAAAAAAGAAAGAAAAGCCTTAAATCAAATCAACTTTATTTATAAATGCAACTCAGAGTGCTTCACAGATTAAAATGGCCCCATATTCCCCTCCCAGCCCCCCTCCCCAGGTAGAAAACTACTGACAATTACACTTCCCCTCCCGCACCCAACTTCCAAGGTGGACATACAATCACCCAGACACACACACACACACACACACACACACACACACACACACACACACAACAGAGTTCAGATGGGTCAGGTAATGGACGACACATCATCAGCGGAGCCATCTGCCTCAACAGTAACAGATCCACGGCAGCAGCCCAGACACCGGCCCATGACGCCCAGGGAGGGAGGGCGGAGACCCCCCACCGCTGCCCGAGGAGCACCGCCGACCACCGGCCCCAAGGCAGAGGGCTCCGCAGAGGAAACACTGGAGGACTAAAATATTAAACATGTAAAATAACAAGCTAATGTGGATAGAAAGTAAGTGATCAAAAGTGATTATAAAGATAGAAACATAATCATGTAAAACACTAAGATGTAAATAAAATAATAAAATTAAGTTATAGAGATAAATAGGTATATATATAACAGATTCAGTTAAACAGACTAGATAAATAGTGATCAGTTAAAAGCTACGCTAAAACGGTGGGTCTTGAGCCTACTATTAAAAGCCTGGACGTTCCCTGAGGTCCTCCGGCAGCCCGTAGTAGTTGAAGGACGCCTCGCCGTGGGTGTGGGTCTTAACTTTAGGGATAAGTAGGAGACGGCTGCCAGAGGAGCGCAGAGACGGCGAGGGTTCATGTAGTAAAAGCAGTTCTGAACGATAAGAAGGCCCGAGACCATTAAGACACTTAAAAACCATTAAAAGGACCTTAAAAATATCCAAGTCAAGTTCCCGACCATTGGTGAGTTGGATGTGCACTTCAAAGGATTCTGAACCCGGCTAGGTGTACGCACGGACTCCACAGACAAAGTATGGAAGGAGATGGTAGATCTCCACTGCTGTACTGGTGCACGTTTCCAGTTCACTATCCTGATGGTAGTTTCTTTGCATCCCGATGTGATCCATCTCCATGCGGTCCTTTTCTTTTCTGTTGCCGCCGGCTTCTTCCCAAATAGGCATAAACCGTTTTTGTTCCTGCACACATTAACGACGGCTCCGCACTCGTAATGCTTGTCGGGTAACCATGCACTCGGTAGCCCGTGCCCCACCCCCCAGGCTGGCCTCAGAAACCTACCGGGAACATCCCACAGCAGTGTCCAACTTGATTTGATCCACCAGATCATCTGAGGGGAGTTTGACTTGTTTTCATGCGTACATTTATGAAAACTGTTGAGGATGTGTTTAGAACGTGCCTTACTGAAACTGGAAACTGATATATTCCTGTATTAAAGTCTCTTTCTGGAGTATTTCTCTCATCCGATGGCAACATCTAGTGGCTGACAAGCATATCACACAACCAGTCTCAGTCTGTCTGTCTAAGATGGCGACTTCACCTTTCTTGTTTCTGAATGTGCTTCTGTAGCGACAAACCGCTAAAACACGCTGTTCCACCAGTATTCTCATGCCGTGTTGTGCTCTCATATATTTATGTTTGAGACACTTGTCTATGAAAAGTTCATCAACTCTGCATCAGCCGAGGTATTCCTTAAATTTGAAGCACGTAAGCGGTGGTTTAACACTGTTGGTTAATTCTGGAAAAGGGTAGAAAGCCTTCTCCGGGTCAGGGATGAGGTCCTGCCCCAAGTGGAGGAGTTCAAGTAACTCGGGGTCTTGTTCACGAGTGAGGGAAAACCGAAGCGTGAGATCGATAGGTGGATTGGTGCTGCGTCTGCAGTGATGCGGGCGTTGTACCGGTCTGTCGTGGTGAAGAGAGAGCTGAGTCAGAAGGCGAAGTTCTCGATTTACCGGTCGATCTACGTTCCTACCCTCTACCCTTAGAGATAGGGTGAGAAGCTCGGTCATCCGGGAGGGGCTCGGAGTAGACCCGCTGCTCCTCCACATCAAGAGGAGCCAGTTGAGGTGACTCGGGCATCTGGTCAGGATGCCTCCTGGACGACTCCCTGGTGAGGTTTTCCAGGAACGTCCAACCAGGAGGAGACCTAAAGATAGACCCAGGACACGGTGGAGGGACTATGTCTCTCACCTGGCCAGGGAACGCCTTGGGATTCCCCCAGAGGAGCTGGCCCAAGTGGCTGGGGAGAGGGAAGTCTGGGCCTCTCGCCTTAGGCTGCTGCCCCCGCGACCCGACTCCGGATAAGCGGATGAAAATGGATGGATGGTTAGTTCTGGTTGGTGCTCAGTTTCCTATTGCACAGAGCTCTGCGGCGCAGGGGGCGTGCTTGGCAAAATAAATAAAAATAAAAAAGACGTATTGCTTACATTATACCACAGTGCATGATGAGATCATCGCTTTTACAGATTTCTGAATAATCATACATCATTTCTGAAAGTGGAAAACTCGAAAGCTACTTTTAGTAATGTGTTACAATACTGTTACTGGTGTAAAAATGCTGTAATACTGTGTAATACTGTCATATTACTTGTGTAATATTGTCATAACTGGTGTTGTAGTAAAACTGGTGTAATATTGTGGTATTACTGATGTAATACTGTCATATTACTCGTGTAATATTGTCATATTACTGGTGTTGTAGTAAAACTGGTGTAATATTGTGGTATTACTGATGTAATACTGATGTAATACTGTCATATTACTCGTGTAATATTGTCATATTACTGGTGTTGTAGTAAAACTGGTGTAATATTGTGGTATTACTGATGTAATACTGGTGTAATATTTGCCCGCCAGGCTTATACAGCGCTGGGGGAAACCCTGCGCCAGTATTACACCAGTACTACACCAGTATTACACCAGTACTACACCAGTATTACACCAGTACTACACCAGTACTACACCAGTATTACATTAGTAATCAGGGTTTCCAGCAGCGGAACGTGCCCCCCCCCCATCAAAGCCGCCAGGCTGAACTCATTTTCTGGGGGAAACCCTGCTGGCGCATTACTTAGCTCGTTACTTTTGCAATGCGTTGATCCCCGTCTTTACTCTCGTGGATTATTTTTTACTTTAGCTGTTTTTGCGCACTAATGTCAGAATTCCAGTCACATTCTTATATTTTCTTTTTCCTGCTACAGTGCACACATATATAATTTTACTTTTTTAACTAAAGGTTTTTTCCTCCTCTCTCCTTGTCTTCCTTCATTCATACAAAATGGACTCCTTTTTTTGTAAATTTAAGACTTAAACATCTTTTTTTTTTTACCACAAACGTTTTTCTAGCTTTGACCTGTTGTTCCCATTAAAACCAGTAGGAGAGCATACATTTACAACTAACGTCACTAATTCCTGGAGATCCCACATAAACTTCTAGGTTGTGTTTGTTTGCGTCTCTTTTCTGGTTTTCTTTATTTTAATGGAAGAATCTTTTGTCTTCCAGGGCTAAAGAGGTGGGTGGAAGTAGGAAACTCTGGTGTGTTCAGACCAGAGATGCTGTTGCCCATGGGTCTGCCTGAGGACGTATCTGTAATAGCCTGGGGCCTTTCTCTGGAGAGGTGAACACACACACACCCCACACACAAGTGCTAAAGGGCTCCCATCAGACACGCTTTAGGGGGAATTGGTTCATCTAATGAGAATACATCATAGTCTAATTTTTTGTGGTGAGTATACTCTGACAAAGATAAATTGATCATGACTGGCTCAGTTTTAAATTCATTCAGTTTTACAAAGTTGTCAGTCAGCTAGCCAACCCCTCTCATCAGCAGGGCATTGGTCGGAGAGTGAAAGAGCTTTGGGGTTGTCCAGAGCAAGGTAGATTTGACAGTCGTCTGCGTATAAATGGTAGCTCAGGCCATACTTTTCTAGAATTTTGCCCAAAGGGAGGATGTAGCTGGAGAAAAGGAGAGGCCCAAGCACAGAGCCCTGAGGCACTCCCCAAGGGAGTGGGCGCCATTGAGGAGCATTGACCAAGCTGAACCTTGAAGACTCTATTGTCTAGATAAGAGGCGAACAGATTTATTTATTTTTCTTCCGGCTCTTGGAGAGTTCAGATGCTTTTTTCCTCCTCTCCTCCTGTCTTATCCCAAGGCTCGTTGTCTGTCTTTGGGTGGACGGCGCTTCTGCATTTTTTCTGGAAACTGGAAATGATTAAAAATTGATCTGGTCAGTTGGTCTCTCAATGCGATTGACAACATTTTTTCACCGATGAGAACGGGAGAAGGGGCTCCCGGGTGCCCCTCTGGGACAGCCAGCTGGGCATGTCATGGACTCCTGGAAACAGGGAACCTGATCTGCCTCTCAGCTGTCTGTAGAGGATTCTGAAGACGTCTGGATATTCGTGGTGTTGGTGTCAGGTTTCCTGCTTGCCTGGCCTGTTTATTTTCTTTAGGTCCTTTGTGGCGCGCTACATTCAGGACTTGAAGCAAACATTTGTCTTTGCCTCCATTAGAGTGATTGTAATAACTGTAGACCGCATAAAATGTCAGCATTTTAACGCCCAGTCACCAGAGTAAATGGGGTTTTGTGCACCGCCGGCTACTTCCGCACCCACATCTGCATTTGGTGATGTAGATGCAACATCATGTGAAACCCAGCAATGGCCTGAGGAGATCAGGGAGTCCTTCAGTGGGTAGGAGGAGCTCTATCCAGTATCCGAGCTAGCACGTTCCCGTTTGAACTGACAAAGCCTCCAGAGGAGAACGGAGATGTTCAGTTGTTTTCATTCAAATGTGGAGTTACAATGACCTGGATGACTGAGGACCTCCACCAATGGAGCGGATGACTCCCAGTGAGGTAACTGATACGGTGGTAGGGGAACCCTTCAGAATGAAGCTCAGATCTTCCCGCTGTACAGAGAGAGAGATTTATTACATCAGGCCTACCGTATGACGCCACTGCCTTTAACCTCCTCGTGGACCCGTGTCCACATTTGAGGACACGGGTCCTTGCACTTTTTATTCTGCTACTTGGACCATTTTGTTGTTATTTATAGACACTTTTTGTCTTTAGCTTTTTAGGATTTTTGACAACATTTTTATTTGATTAGATTTTTATTGTATTTTAATGTTTGTACTTTAGTTTCCGGTAATTACGGTCGACTAATCTGAAATGGCTGGACGTGTTTTTTAATTACAACAAATACAAGTCTGGGTCAAGTTGTTTCTGTCAGTGTTGAGATATGAAATATGGTAAATGAGCCACACTTAGTCTGACTCCGAAGCACTTTACAGTGTATCATTCATCCATTCACACGCTGGTGATGATGAGCTACAGTGCAGCCACAGCTGCCCTGGGACACACTGACAGGTGATACTTACCCAACTTTCCGTTTCTCCTGTCTCACCATGGATGCCCTACTTTAAATTCTCACCCCACCATGCTGGCCAGGGGAGCATGCTCTCACCTGCTAGTTAGCTTGTTTTAACATGACTTAATGTCCATCACATGCTGTTGTTTATAAATGCTAGATTTCACGTACCGTGTGTCAGGAAGCTCCTCTCCCCTACATCAGGTAAAGCTGCTCTGGCTTCTTCTGTCTTCAGTCTGCTCCCAAACACCAGGAGCTGCAGCTGCAGTTCTCTGCAGCAGCGGTACGAGCGATGCAAGCTAGCTGCAACAGCGTCCCTACGCCTTGTTGGACCCATTCAGCCGGCAGCGCGTTGAAGCACTAACGCTGTTGTTGACTCGGGTCGGTGTGACTGCATCATAGCAAATGTCGTGCTTGATGGATGCCCGTTTGGCCCAAAAAGGCTTGCTTCATAAAATAAGAGAAGGCTGATGGAGAATGGGAGATGGAAGCTAGGGTACAGAACTGATACAATTTCTTTGCACATTTTCAGTGGTTATACGGTAATTGTGACCGTCATATGGCGTATGCCTGCGTTCACGTAGACTACACCGCTGGTTCTGATGCATTTGGTTGGGTCTGACCTGTAGTTGGAGTGTTTTCCTACCAGTAGACCTCGGCTTGTTTGCTGCTGCTCTAAATAAAAGCTTCTGCTAGCAGAGCTAGAGGATCAGGCTTGGTTTAAAGACTCGCTGACCTGGGTCATGGCTTCACTTAGTGTGATCTGGAAGCTTTAAGGCTGACGGATTTACTACCGAGCCAGTTCCCTTGGGTTTGGCCAAAGTAGCAGAAGCCAGCGTTGGTCTGGGCGTGCGTACACACAAGAAGTCAGAGTAGATGCGTCATTGATCTGGTGTTTGTGTCAGAACGACGACATCACCTAAATGTTTAAGTCTGATCTCATACCCACAGGTCATGAGCCAAGCCTCCGTTACCATGGTGATCTGGCTGGAGCAGCTCTCTGATTTTTATTTCCCTCTGCTTTGACTTGCAGGCCCACCATGATTAAATATGGCATCAACAACATCCGAGAGCTGGTGGGACACAAGGTGAACCTGCAGATGGTTTATGACAGCCCCTTATGTCGACTGGACTCCTGAGTTTTTGCCCACTTCTTGTCAATAATTTATGGGATGGAGGCGTTTTCCGGCCCAGGTTCCTGATATCCACACCTGTATGAGACAGCTGTTTAGCTGTGAAGCTTCTTCTGATGGTCGTGAAGTAAAGGCTGAGGTTTTCAGACCCTCTGATGCTGATGCTGTCAGCACTCAGCTTGTTTTTGTACATCATGTTAGCCAAATTACAACATTAAATGATTCTGTAGAAACGCCGTGCACCACGTCATTCTGCCTCCTTCTACAAATACATTAGCTAGGAGCAGAATGTTCACCGTCCCCTTGAGTGTGTGTTCTTGTACTTGGTTTCTGCTGAGGACCATCATGAGAGTGAGGACATTTTTCTGGTCCTCGCTTGGTTTTATAAACTAACTCGTTGGTTTTAGAGGTGTGGTGTGAATTAAGTTTTAGTTGGGGTTCGGGTTAGGCATATACGGTCACCTTTTGTACGTTCTTGCTGTGTTTGTCTTCTAATTCCATGTTTGGTTCTTTTTTAAACACAGATGAGGTTTTTCTTTACCTTGTTGACGGTTTCGTTTGCGGCTGCAAACTTCCTCAGGCTGATGCTGATGGTGCCGTCACTTCCTTCTTCGTTTATAGGCGGGCAGCAGAGGGCGACAACGTCCTCTGCTGCCCGCCTATAAACGAAGAAGGAAGTTACGCCACCATCAGCGTCAGCCTGAGGAAGTTTGCAGCCGCAAACGAAACGTAGCGGGAAATCAGGTAAACAAAAACTGCTGTTTTAAAAAAGAACTACAGAATGGAATTAGGACTGGTAGCTAACTCCACTTACTTCACATACAACAACACAATACACAAACAACTGGAAGGCGTCGCCATGGGTAACACGTTATCAGCCACCCTGTGCGAGTTTTTCATGGAAGACCTGGAGCAGAAAGCCATAGCCACTGCCCCCCCAAACTGCTGAATAAAACTATGGAAACGCTACGTAGACGACACACTGGAAATCATACCAACAGGACCAACAGAAACACTAACACAACACTTGAATAACATTGACGACACGGGCAGCATAAAGTTCACTTATGAGTCAGAAACAGAAGGCAGCATAGCATTTATGGATATGAAAATCACCAGGCAGACCGACGGGACCCTAAACATAAACACATACAGGAAACCAACACACACAGACCAATATCTATTATGGACATCAGAACACCCCACCATACACAACATGTCAGTAATCAGAACATTATATCACCGAGCAAACATGGTAACAGAAGAAAGAGACCGTAAACAAGAAGACAAACACATACAACACGCTTTAAAGACCTGCGCATACCCGACATGGGCGATAAACAAAGGAAAACAACAAACAACAGAAAGAAAAGAACAACCTAAGCAAAGAACCAGAAACCCAGAAAGACAAGAACCAGAACCAGTGATAACCCTACCATACATCAGAGGCATAACAGAAAGAATAAGAGCAACAATGAAAAAACACAACATAAACACTCCAACAAAGCCATACACAACAGTTAGAAACAGACTAGTACACCCAAAAGACAAGATACCAGCTGGACTTAAATGTGGAGTCGCTTACGAAATCCCATGCAAACTCTGCAATAAAACATACATAGGAGAAACCGGACGCCAACTCAACACACGAACAATAGAACACAGAAAGGAGTGCGAGAAAGAGGCAAGTAGAAAACACACAAGAGCGGCAAAACAAGAAGCAGAAAGCACAATAAAAAAGTCAGCCGTAACAGATCACTGCACAATAGAAAACCATGTAATGGACTGGGACAACACAAGGATCATAAACACCGAACAACAGAAATACAAAAGGAGGAAAGAACCACCATAAATCTGGTCATGTGGTAAGTAGCAGCTACGCTAGGAGGGAGGAGACTGATTTGTGGTCATGCTGATTACAAACGTTTACAAGCTGATGAATCTCAAAGTACGTGACTGGCGTGGTCGAAACACCCATCATTACTTTTCATTTAAATAGAAGTACAACATAAGTGTGATTCAGGGTCTTAGGCGAGTTTTAGCCCTGTTCAGGGACCCATGAGCCCACCAGAAAGGGAGGAATCTTAGGCTCCCTATTAGGTCACGGGGGCAGCAGCCTAAGCCAAGAAGCCCAGACTTGCCTCTCCCCAGCTACTTGGGCTAGATCCTCTGGGGGAATCCCAAGGTGGGCCACCCGAGAAACGTAGTTCCTCCTGCATGTCCTGGGTCTTCCTTTAAGCCTCCTCCCAGTTGGACGTGCCCAGAAAACCTCACCGAGGAGAAGCCCATTGGTGTTATTGTGTACCACTTGTGTACTATTCGCATTCTATATTCTTCCCCTAGCTGGCATCATTCAGTCTTTCCCAGACATCTCCTACCACGTCTACGCTGATGATATTCAGCTCTATATGTCCTTTGTGCCACACCAGTTGGACACTTGTACTCTGCCTGACCCAGATCAGTAACTGGCTGTCCAGCAACTTTCTTGTCCCCAATGCTAACAAGACAGAGACCCTGATCGCTGCACCCCCGGAACTTCAGCCAAAAATCGAGCAGGAAATTGCCTCTTTCTGCCCATCAGCCAAGGCCAACATTAGAAACCTAGGAGTTATTTTTGATCCAGCTTTAAGTTTAGACTCACACGTCAAAATTTCAAAAGTCCGTAAACTGGTTTCTACTGCAGATCTGGAAAAAATCATCCATGCCTTTGTGTCATCACGCTTAGACTACTGTAACGCTCTTTTTACTGGTCTCAGCAAAACCTCCCTCTCACGCCTTCAAGCCATCCAAAATGCAGCAGCCAGACTCCTAACCAAATCCAGCAGACGAGCTCACATCACTCCAGGTTTACAGTCCCTCCACTGGCTCCCGGTAGAATATAGAATACAGTTTAAAGTTTTAGTCCTGACCTATAGAGCTCTTAACAACCAGGCTCCAAGCTACCTATCTGAGCTTTTATCCCCACACACCACCTCTCGGAACCTCAGATCCACATCTGAAAACCTCCTGGCTGTTCCTCGAACCAGACTAAAACCAAAGGGGACAGGGCCTTTCAGACTATTGCACCCAGACTTCAGAACCCCACTTCAGACTTCAGAAAATGTGTGCAACTTTAAGTTGACTAAGGACCTGGCTTACGCACATGTTGGACAAGGAGAGCACCTGCAGTGCTGCTGCTGAGAAGGATACAATTATCCTGCAGCATTATCACTTGTACTGCTTCGTGTTCACACACACACACACAGCCTGAAGCGCAGAATATGGAATGCAGAATATCAGCAGGGGGACAGATTGAGACAGAATGTCATGTGTCCTGTCACTGTGACCCGATTGATCATGCACCCTGGCTACTTGTGCAGGGGAGATCTCCGTTTGGGTGACTGGTTAGCGTGTGTGACTTTCACCCGGCAGTCTGGGGATCAAATCCCGATTGGACCATTTTTTTTTATACCCACCACAGATCTCTCTGAAGAATTCACAACATTGACGGCTTCAGCAACGCTGGGCCACTCCGTGGATTTTCTCTTATTTGTTTTGCAAAAGCACTCCCTTTCATTTCTCCACCTCACCCACAGGTACCTCAACTTCTGCTTGTGTAAAGTAGCGCTTCCTTCATGCTGCGTGATTGGAGATCCAGAACCGTCTTCTTTAGAGCTTTGTTGTCCTGGGAGATCCGATCTAATCCTGCAGTCAAGGAGGAAACCGATTCCCGCAGAGACGTGTTCTCAGCTGCGAGCCGCTCCACCTGCTCCTGGCTAAACTCCAGAGATGTTCGGAGGTCCTGGAACTCCTTGTGAAGCCGACTGGAATTACCCCGACGCATTCAGGCATGCAGATATTTTAAACGTTACGCACGGAGAACATCACAGAGGTAACAACATATATCAGGAGAAGATTCCCATCAGCATCATCTCGGACCTGGACACCAGGACCAGCGCCCCGAGGAACTGTGAGAGCAGCGGAGCGTTTGTGGTTCATGGCAGCAGGTAAAATGCTCCTATTGTAAGTGAAATCGATTAATTGTAACATTAATAAGTTGCTGTGCACACTGGTCAGCTTGTTTAGATGAAATATTAATGAAAATTAAGTAGTTTTTATTTCTTATCTGAGAAACGGTCATGACTGTTAACTCTGCCCGTCTAAATGAGAACAGACGTGCCGCTGACCTGTGCTGTCGGTGTTTCTGTTCCTGCCTGTACCCGATATTAACAACATGTTTAACCAGGGCTCATCCAGACAGAGCAGCTCCTGCTGGTGGAGTCTGGCTGGCTGCTTGATCGTGAACAAGCACTGCCGCGCTTACTCTAGTGAGATGTTTCTGGCAGTAATGAAACGTCTGAGCTCCGTTTGTTTCCTTTCAGGTCCTAAGGATCCACGATGTTGGCTGTAGACAATTCCTGAAAATACCAATCCCTTTCAGTTTCTCCCTGTAAGGAATGCGTTCATCGTTTCATCCATCCTTGTGACTCTTTTTCTGCTTCAGCTGCAGCTTCCCCTACCAACGCGAGTCCTGCACCTAAAATGGTCCTAAGGAGGTGTAGATGACATGCAGGTCACGTGTCAGACAAGAGCCGGTTGATTGTTTATTTTTGCAGACCCACCTCCCCCCTTTCCCTTACACGTGTCTCTGTTGGTATTTTAAACAACTAAAAACATTTCTGATGAAGTTTTGGTATCAGGAACGGCGCTACAGCAGCAGCTGGAATGCCGCACCTGTAAGGAACCGGCATCAGTTGCTGTCAGGACGCCACCCAACAGACTCGGTGCTATGGTTGGGTTAGATCGAGTAGTGAATGTGAGAGCTGAGCGTGTAGCACTTTTTCTACAACCTTAGACACAAAAGGACATTGGGATTGGATGGAAATTTGCTTAGTCATTGTGATCCAAGCCAGGTTTTTCAACAGCGGTCGGATCACCGCTTTCTTAAAGGCTCCTGGAAACGCTCCAGAGGACAACCCCTAACTTCAGATGTTCAGAATAAAGGGACCCACTACAGGGAGTACCCCAAGCAGCAATGCTGGGGGCGAGAATCCCGTAAGCGCCGCAGGGATTCATAGACCCGATTGGTTTGTCAAGATCTTGACGGGAGAGATGGTCAGAATCGGAGAACAGGCCCTAAAAGAATGTTTCCAGGAAAAAATCCTGAAAATCAGTGCACAGACCTAAGGGTCCTACAGCCCCCCAAGGTGCTTTACAACACACTAAAGTGCCCTAAAGGAAAATCGTCACACACACGTAGGTTATTCGTCTTGGTTTAATACATATTCTGAAATAAAACCTATTAACGGCTCTATTTGAAACACCTGCTCTTCTTCACTTGTGAGCTGAAGCAGCTCGTCCGACTCAAACACCAGTTTGATCCAGAATTAAGTTCACAGAAAGTTCATCCTGGTTGGGGTTGGGTTAGTGGCCTCGCTAAGCTCTGCTGATTGTTTAGTGCTGATCACGACGTTTTTGGGAAGTCAGACTGCTTGGAGCTTCTCAGAACCTTCACTTTGCCAACAGCCAAATCCCAGCAGCACCGGGATTATTCTTCTCTGTTAAGAACCGATACTCCGCCTGATACATGGCTGCTATAAGCTGCTTGTTTGGCTGGAGCAGAATCCTTGTCTGCGTGCGACACCTGCGATAAGGACTACCAGATTAAGGAGTCTAGTGTGCGTGGAAGCCGAATTACAGGAACCCTATTAAGTCTTCCTCCCACGCTAATCCCTTGGCACCTTGAAATAACATTTCCCAGAACTGTGTAAGGCTGTTGAATCATACAGGTGGGAAGCCGAGAGAATCATTTCCTCACACGTTATGTAAGGAAATAAGTTTCAGAAGAAGAATCCAAACGTGGCTTTTACTACCCTAACCCTAAATGGATTAGGATGAAGGAACAGATGCTCAATCTCAGAAGCTTAGAGATAATCCCACCAAACAGGAAACATTTTCTCAGCATGTGAGGTCGAGTCTAAAGAAAAACTATTTTATCTACAAACATCCGCTCTTCGCCTTTTTGTTCTCAAAGTTCCTCTTTCCAGGTTTTCTGTTTCTACGCCTCGACGCCGTCAGTCACCAGGCAGACAGGTGGCATCCTTCAGCGCCGTGCTGATCAGCCTTTGTAGTTGATGCTGTCGTTCACAAGTCCCTCGGGACACTGACCGCCTTTGTTGTTCCCGGGCTGCAGGAGTAATCCTGAGGACTGTGGCTTGTTGGGCTGTGAGAGTGTGGAAAAAAGGACGGGAGGTAGGGAATGGCGGCCAGCAGCAGCGGGCTGGTCAGGGGGCTCTCGTCCCGAGACAAGGGGATGACCACGTCGTCCTGGTCCCACACGTGGAAGGCGTTGTGGGCGAAGGGGTGGGTCAAAGGAGGGTGTCCGAAGGGCATTCCGTGCTGTGGGTTACCGTCGGGGCTCTTTTCTTCATCTCCGGCCGGGCCCAAGAGACAATCTGGAGAAAGGAGAGAGGTGCAGCTCAGTGACCATCAACACCCACCTGTATCACCTCACCTGTCCAGGTTTGTCTAAAACACTCAAATTCAGGAATGGTGTGCTATGACTGGCCTAGATCAAATTAGCAAAACGCTGAGAAATGTCCTCGCACGCATTCGTGGGATGGAGGTGATAAGCCCCGCCCCTTTTGAAACCCTGGAGCTTTCCACAGAGCCAGTATTTAGATCGGTTTCCTGTAAGTGATGTCACACGTCCCACTTCTACAGAAACATGTTTCTGCTTCCGACAGCCCACACCCAACACTTTCAGATTATTTTCTCCAACTGAAAGGTTTGAAACATAATCCACCCATGTCATGCTGGTTGTCGGACTCAGAACTTTTACCTGTTTGCTAGCAGAAGGTGAGACAGGTGTGTGGTTACTATGGTGAACTTGACAAAGCAATAACAAACCACTGGAGGTTACCATGGTGACCCTACTGTGCCAGCTGCAGCTGCTTTAACAGTTCTTTAGATTTTAGTCCTGTTTAAACATAAAACATTGACCTGGTTTTTTCTTTTGGCCACGCCCACCGACCCAGATGTGCTAAATAATGCTACAGGTAGCTTACCTGCTATGTCGATGGCCAGGTCCTTGATCAGATGTCCCACTATGGCATAGGCAACCCCTACAACCACCAGGGCAGCCATGAGCAGGTACAGAACCCCCTTCGGTAGCGGGATGAGCTCCTTCACCGGGGGCTTGTACTGCTTGTAGAGGGGCTCTTCGGTGGGATACGGAAACACCTGGCCACCGTGGGTGGAGTTCCAGCCGCTGACGTTAAAAGCATTCATGCTAAAAGTGGAGAAAACCCAGAAGAAGCTCAGGCAGTCCGTCCATGAGGAGGAAACCTCTCAGCGTTTACTGTCCCGCGCGAGCCGGTAACTACACACGGTAAGCCCCGCCCACCTGTAAGCAGCTCGGCCTGCAGCCGCAGACCTCCAGAGCTGACAGACCGACAGTGAGTCACGTGATCAGAGCCTCAGCGGTGGGGGTTATAACAATCTCCGCCACCTGTCTGTGGGCACCTCCTCTATCTGGAGCTCTTAATCCTGCTGAGATTATAATCTGGAGGATTTGTAAACATTTACACAAAGCTACTGCTTAATGCCAGAAAAGTAGGAGGAGCAGGAGAGAACCTTCTGGGTAGGGATGTAAGAAGATACGCGTGGCATCACCAGAATGTTTCCAATACACATCCCTAATTCTGCGTTCCCACAGATTAGAGAAGGAAACGTTGGTTCCTTAAGTAAACCCACCAGATTAGCTGCTTAACTCCGTCCCTTCAAAGTGGCGGCTTTCCACATGAAGCTGGAGGATGGAGGCCGCTCCCATCCCTCCAGCATCACTGGATTGAACAAAAATCATGCTGAGGGCTCCCTGTCCAGGATGGGAAGTAGAAATGAAAACTTCTGGGTTCTGTTTGTGGATTTAATCTCACATTCACGAGACTAAACCATCGACCTCCATGACGACGTTCCTAAAGACCAACCAGCCGCATCAAGATCCATCTCTTGGGAAGCTCAGGTCCAACTCGGGGTTTCGGGGAGAAGTCCTGGAGGAGAAACCGGACATCCTCCTGGGTGATCCCAAGATCCCAAACTCCAGAGGATGATTCCAGATCCAACATCTGATTTGGTTCAGCAACATCACAAATAGCAGCCTGTGACGCGTACGAACAGGAAGTGGATCAGAGGCCCCGCCTCCCTGCGCTGTAGGGTCAGGCTGAGGCCCGCCTCCCCGCGCTGTAGGGTCAGGCTCAGAGGCCCCGCCTCCCTGTGCTGTAGGGTCAGGCTGAGGCCCCGCCTCCCCGCGCTGTAGGGTCAGGCTCAGAGGCCCCGCCTCCCCACGCTGTAGGGTCAGGCTCGGAGGCCCCGCCTCCCCACGCTGTAGGGTCAGGCTCGGAGGCCCCGCCTCCCCGCGCTGTAGGGTCAGGCTCAGAGGACCCGGCTCCCCGCGCTGTAGGGTCAGGCTCAGAGGCCCCGCCTCCCCGCGCTGTAGGGTCAGGCTCAGAGGCCCCGCCTCCCCACGCTGTAGGGTCAGGCTCAGAGGCCCCGCCTCCCCGCGCTGTAGGGTCAGGCTCAGAGGACCCGGCTCGGAGTTTTCATGTTTACTTTTGTGGACTTGGGAGAAAAAATTCCTCTGAAAGCATTTGGAACATTTCCCAGATTTATTTTTCTTTCATTTCAAATTCCAACATTCCTCATAAACTCTAAAGTGGATTATCACACACACACACACACATGCACACGCACACACACAGGGACCTATTTGTGGACAGTGAAGGCCTGCAGCCCTGTGATGGCTCTGCCCAGGATCAGAGCATGGATGTCGTGAGTTCCTGGAGGAAGAGAAACACGTTCAGAGGGAGCAGCTGTTCCGTGAGAGGTGGAGCTCAGACATACCACTCACCTTCGTAGGTGTTGACGGCCTCCAGATTCATGACGTGGCGGATGACATGGTACTCATCTGCGATGCCGTTTCCTCCCAGCATGTCCCTGGCCTGCCGGGCGATGTCCAGGGCTTTCCCACAGCTGTTCCTCTTCAGCATGGAGATCATCTCTGGCGCGGCTCTGTTAGGAAGCACAAACATCTCCTCACAGAGAAGGTCCAAGACCAGACCGGCTCTGGGTCACTCAAGCTCCTTACTTCTTCTCATCTATCAGCCTGCCGAGCTGCAAACATGACTGAAGACCGATGGAAATCTCTGTCAGCATGTCGGCCATCTTCTTCTGCATCAGCTGATTCCTGGCGAGAGGAACTCCAAACTGGATCCTGTCGAGTGTGTACTGACGGGCAGCGTGGAAGCAGAACTCTGCAGCACCCAGGGCGCCCCAAGCGATCCCGTAGCGGGCGTTGTTCAGGCAGCCGAAGGGGCCCTGGGGGGTGGGATAAAAGCTGCTGAGTCATTCATCTGCTAATCAAACCAGATCACCCCCCACCCCCAACACACTCCTCACCCCCAGGCCGACGGCTTTAGGGAGCAGGTTCTCCTCAGGAACCTCCACATCATCCATCAGGATCATCCCGGTGGCCGAGGCCCTCAGGGAGAACTTCCCCTCAATCTTGGGAGTGGAGAGACCCTTCATGCCCCGCTCCAGGATGAAGCCTCGAATCTTCCCATCATCACACCTGGCCCACACCACAGCCATGTCGGCCACGGGAGAGTTGGTGATCCTGCAGGTGGAGGACAGGGGTGGAGCTTATGTTTTTATTCTAACATCCTACTAAAGTTCTAAACAGCCCAAACTCCAAACGTCTGAGTTGTTCAGATGTAAAGAGCTCCACCTAGTGGACAAGCGATGTTGTAGTCCACACACCAGCAGAAGTAAAGCTGTGTGCACGTTTACACCACTACCCATGAACACGTGGTTTATCACTTCTTATGTTTCTGAGTTAAACTCATGAAGTAGAATCTTACACAGATCTAGATCTAAATAGATCTACTGTAGATCTATTTAGATCTGTTTAGATCTGCCTAGATATACAGTAGATCTGTCTAGATCTAGATCTGTCTAGATCTATGCAGAACTAGATCTAACTAGATCTAAACAGATCTACTGTAGATCTAGGCAGATAAACTGATCTAGGCAGATATAAACAGATCTAGGCAGATAAACAGATCTAGTGTAGATCTAGGCAGATCTAAACAGATCTAAATCTAGGCAGATATAAACAGATCTAGATCTAGACAGATCTAAACAGATCTACTGTAGATCTAGGCAAATATAAACAGATCTAGATCTAGGCAGATATAAACAGATCTAGATCTGTCTAGATCTAGGCAGAACTAGAACTAACAGATCTAAACGATCTACTGTAGATCTAGACAGATATAAAAAGATCTAGGCAGATAAACAGATCTACTGTAGATCTATTTAGATCTGTTTAGATCTGCCTAGATATACAGTAGATCTGTCTAGATCTAGATCTGTCTAGATCTATGCAGAACTAGATCTAACTAGATCTAAACAGATCTACTGTAGATCTAGGCAGATAAACTGATCTAGGCAGATATAAACAGATCTAGGCAGATAAACAGATCTAGTGTAGATCTAGGCAGATCTAAACAGATCTAAATCTAGGCAGATATAAACAGATCTAGATCTAGACAGATCTAAACAGATCTACTGTAGATCTAGGCAAATATAAACAGATCTAGATCTAGGCAGATATAAACAGATCTAGATCTGTCTAGATCTAGGCAGAACTAGAACTAACAGATCTAAACGATCTACTGTAGATCTAGACAGATATAAAAAGATCTAGGCAGATAAACAGATCTACTGTAGATCTAGGCAGATATAAACAGAACTAGATCTAGACAGATCTATATCTAGGCAGATATAAACAGATCTAGATCAGAGTCTGGCACCACCAAACAAAACCAAAGTGACTAAATGACTAACAGACTGAAGCTCCTCCCACTCACCAGGTCTTGGAGCCGGTGATGCTGTAGGTCCGACTGGACGGGTTGAACCGGGCTCTCGTCTCCATGCTGCTGGGATCACTGCCGTGATTTGGTTCCGTCAGGCCAAAGCAGCCCAGGATCTCCCCACGAGCTGAGACACCCAAGGGACAACGTCTGATCTATCAGCTGATCCGTTTAAACAGCAGAATGAAGGCAGCATGTGATGGATGTGCATTGTTTTGGTTGTGACGAGGGACATATCGGCATCAATATCAGTACTGGCCAATGTTAGTCATTCTTAACATATCGGTATCGGCCAATGTTAGTCACTTTTAACATATCGTATCGATCCGATGTTAGTCATTCTTAACATATCAGTATCGGCCAATGTTAGTCCTTTTTAACATATCGGTATCAATCCAATGTTAGTCATTCTTAACATATCGGTATCGGTCCAATGTTAGTCCTTTTTAACATATCGGTATCGGCCAACGTTAGTCCTTTTTAACATATCGGTATCGGCCAATGTTAGTCCTTTTTAATATATCGGTATCGGCCAATGTTAGTCACTTTTAACATATCGTATCAATCCGATGTTAGTCAGTCTTAACATATCGGTATCGGCCAACGTTAGTCCTTTTTAACATATCGGTATCGGCCAACGTTAGTCCTTTTTAACATATCGGCATCGGCCAATGTTAGTCCTTTTTAATATATCGGTATCAGCCAATGTTAGTCACTTTTAACATATCGGTATCGATCCGATGTTAGTCCTTTTTAACACATCGGTATCGGCCAATGTTAGTCACTTTTAACATATCGGTATCGGCCAATGTTAGTCCTTTTTAACATATCGGTATCGGCCAATGTTAGTCACTTTTTAACATATCGTATCGATCCGATGTTAGTCAGTCTTAACATATCGGTATCGGTCCAATGTTAGTCCTTTTTAACATATCGGCATCGATCCGATGTTAGTCCTTTTTAACATATCGGTATCGGCCAACGTTAGTCCTTTTAAACATATCGGTATCGGCCAATGTTAGTCACTTTTAACATATCGTATCGATCTGATGTTAGTCATTCTTAACATATCGGTATCGGCCAATGTTAGTCACTTTTAACATATCGGTATCG
>SSNQ01000457.1:1141423-1165443 GCA_006942095.1 Nothobranchius kuhntae | reverse complement strand
TTTTTATTCTAACATCCTACTAAAGTTCTAAACAGCCCAAACTCCAAACGTCTGAGTTGTTCAGATGTAAAGAGCTCCACCTAGTGGACAAGCGATGTTGTAGTCCACACACCAGCAGAAGTAAAGCTGTGTGCACGTTTACACCACTACCCATGAACACGTGGTTTATCACTTCTTATGTTTCTGAGTTAAACTCATGAAGTAGAATCTTACACAGATCTAGATCTAAATAGATCTACTGTAGATCTATTTAGATCTGTTTAGATCTGCCTAGATATACAGTAGATCTGTCTAGATCTAGATCTGTCTAGATCTATGCAGAACTAGATCTAACTAGATCTAAACAGATCTACTGTAGATCTAGGCAGATAAACTGATCTAGGCAGATATAAACAGATCTAGGCAGATAAACAGATCTAGTGTAGATCTAGGCAGATCTAAACAGATCTAAATCTAGGCAGATATAAACAGATCTAGATCTAGACAGATCTAAACAGATCTACTGTAGATCTAGGCAAATATAAACAGATCTAGATCTAGGCAGATATAAACAGATCTAGATCTGTCTAGATCTAGGCAGAACTAGAACTAACAGATCTAAACGATCTACTGTAGATCTAGACAGATATAAAAAGATCTAGGCAGATAAACAGATCTACTGTAGATCTAGGCAGATATAAACAGAACTAGATCTAGACAGATCTAAATCTAGGCAGATATAAACAGATCTAGATCAGAGTCTGGCACCACCAAACAAAACCAAAGTGACTAAATGACTAACAGACTGAAGCTCCTCCCACTCACCAGGTCTTGGAGCCGGTGATGCTGTAGGTCCGACTGGACGGGTTGAACCGGGCTCTCGTCTCCATGCTGCTGGGATCACTGCCGTGATTTGGTTCCGTCAGGCCAAAGCAGCCCAGGATCTCCCCACGAGCTGAGACACCCAAGGGACAACGTCTGATCTATCAGCTGATCCATTTAAACAGCAGAATGAAGGCAGCATGTGATGGATGTGCGTTGTTTTGGTTGTGACGAGGGACATATCGGCATCAATATCAGTACTGGCCAATGTTAGTCATTCTTAACATATCGGTATCGGCCAATGTTAGTCACTTTTAACATATCGTATCGATCCGATGTTAGTCATTCTTAACATATCAGTATCGGCCAATGTTAGTCCTTTTTAACATATCGGTATCAATCCAATGTTAGTCATTCTTAACATATCGGTATCGGTCCAATGTTAGTCCTTTTTAACATATCGGTATCGGCCAACGTTAGCCCTTTTTAACATATCGGTATCGGCCAATGTTAGTCCTTTTTAATATATCGGTATCGGCCAATGTTAGTCACTTTTAACATATCGTATCAATCCGATGTTAGTCAGTCTTAACATATCGGTATCGGCCAATGTTAGTCCTTTTTAACATATCGGTATCGGCCAACGTTAGTCCTTTTTAACATATCGGCATCGGCCAATGTTAGTCCTTTTTAATATATCGGTATCAGCCAATGTTAGTCACTTTTAACATATCGTATCGATCTGATGTTAGTCATTCTTAACATATCGGTATCGGCCAATGTTAGTCACTTTTAACATATCGGTATCGATCCGATGTTAGTCCTTTTTAACACATCGGTATCGGCCAATGTTAGTCACTTTTAACATATCGGTATCGGCCAATGTTAGTCCTTTTTAACATATCGGTATCGGCCAATGTTAGTCACTTTTTAACATATCGTATCGATCCGATGTTAGTCAGTCTTAACATATCGGTATCGGTCCAATGATAGTCCTTTTTAACATATCGGCATCGATCCGATGTTAGTCCTTTTTAACATATCGGTATCGGCCAACGTTAGTCCTTTTAAACATATCGGTATCGGCCAATGTTAGTCACTTTTAACATATCGTATCGATCTGATGTTAGTCATTCTTAACATATCGGTATCGGCCAATGTTAGTCACTTTTAACATATCGGTATCGATCCGTTGTTAGTCCTTTTTTTAACATATCGGTATCGGCCAATGTTAGCCCTCTTTAACATATCGGTATCGATCCGATGTTAGTCCTTTTTTTAAACATATCGGTATCGGCCAATGTTAGTCACCTTTAACATATCGGTATCGATCCGATGTTAGTCATTCTTAACATATCGGTATCGGTCCAATGTTAGTCCTTTTTAACATATCGGTATCGGCCAATGTTAGTCACTTTTAACATATCGTATCAATCCGATGTTAGTCAGTCTTAACATATCGGTATCGGCCAATGTTAGTCCTTTTTAACATATCGGTATCGGCCAATGTTAGTCACCTTTAACATATCGGTATCAATCCGATGTTAGTCATTTTTAACATATCGGTATCGGTCCAATGTTAGTCCTTTTTAACATATCGGTATCGGCCAATGTTAGTCCTTTTTAACATATCGGTATCAGCCAATGTTTCTCACTTAACATATCGGTATCGATCCGATGCTAGTCATTCTTAACATATCGGTATCGGTCCAATGTTAGTCCTTTTTAACAAATCGTTATCGGCCAATGTTAGTCCTTTTTAACATATCAGTATCGGCCAATGTTAGTCCTTTTTAACATATCGGTATCAGCCAATGTTAGTCACTTTTAACATATCGGTATCAGCCAATGTTAGTCACTTTTAACAAATCGTTATCGGCCAATGTTAGTCCTTTTTAACATATCGGTATCGGCCAATGTTAGTCCTTTTTAACATATCGGTATCGGCCAATGTTAGTCACTTTTAACATATTGGTATCGGCCAATGTTAGTCCTTTTTAACATATCGGTATCAGCCAATGTTAGTCACTTTTAACATATCGGTATCGGCCAATGTTAGTCCTTTTTAACATATCGGTATCGGCCAATGTTAGTCACTTTTAACAAATCGTTATCGGCCAATGTTAGTCCTTTTTAACATATCAGTATCGGCCAATGTTAGTCCTTTTTAACATATCGGTATCAGCCAATGTTAGTCACTTTTAACATATTGGTATCGGCCAATGTTAGTCCTTTTTAACATATCGGTATCAGCCAATGTTAGTCACTTTTAACATATCGGTATCGGCCAATGTTAGTCCTTTTTAACATATCGGTATCGGCCAATGTTAGTCCTTTTTAACATATCGGTATCGGCCAATGTTAGTCCTTTTTAACATATCGGTCTCGGCCAATGTTAGTCCTTTTTAAAATATCAGTATCGATCCGATGTTAGTCCTTTTTAACATATCTGTATCGGCCAATGTTAGTCACTTTTAACATATCGGTATCGATCAGATTTTAGTCATTCTTAACGTATCGGCATCGGTCCAATGTTAGTCTTTTTTAACATATCGGTATCGATCCGATGTTAGTCCTTTTTAACATATCGGTATCGGCCAATGTTAGTCCTTTTTAACATATCGTTATCGGCCAATGTTAGTACTTTTTAACATATCGGTATCTGCCAATGTTAGTCCTTTTTAACATATCTGTATCAATCCGATGTTAGTCCCTTTTAACATATCGGTATAGGCCAATGTTAGTCATTCTTAACATATCGGTATCGCCAAATATCATTTATCAGCCATAACAGTGATAATATGGAATATCGGCCCAAAAATGTCATATCGGTGCATCACTAGTTGTGACCTTTGTCCAGCACGTCCTGAGACGTGGAACCGTTTTCCTGTGGATGTGAGACAGGCGTCCTCACCGTCTCATTCTGAGATTCATGTCTTCAGACATTGGTTTATAGGGTTTTAATCGAGTGTGTCTGAATGCGGCCGTCTCGTTGTAGCTAATCTTCGTCTGTGCTGGCTGCTGCTTTACGAATAAAGTTGGATTGAATACAGACCCACTTAAACACATTTTTAGAAGTGATGCTAAAACTTTTCATTCAAATATTTCATGTATTGATGAGCATTTTGTTGCTTTAACTGGGATTTTTGGCCAGGTTGTTAAACTTTTGGCTTTCCATAATCTAGAATCGGAGCGTTAAAGGCCGGTTTAATTCCTGAGTTTGTCTTTCTGTATAGAGGAATAAAAGCTAGGTTTAGTCGATGGAACGCGGATCATAACGGAGTCTTGTGATGTTTTTATTAGATGACAAACAGAATACTTCAGTAACCAGGAGTGTGGGGTTCCCCATCCTACCCAGCTTAGGGAGGTACTTCTGTTTCTGCTCCTCTGAGCCGTAGGCGTTGATCGGGTGCATGACCAGCGACGACTGCACGCTCATGACCGAGCGATAACCGCTGTCTACTCTCTCCACCTCTCTGGCGATCAGACCGTATGCCACGTAGCTCGTCCCAGCACAGCCGTAACCTTAGCAACAGAGGCAGGAAGAAGAGTTATCATGATAGCCAACATCAGACCCAAAAACCCAGAAAAGGCTTCCGTCACTGGACTGTGGAAGAATAGTCCCAGGAGATTCCTGGTTCAGATGTTTTCAGACAGACCTTTAATAGTTGGACCCAGAATTCCAAGGGCTCCCATCTCGGACACTATGTCTCTGTGGAAAACTGAAAGCAAGAGACGAGACTGATCACAAACAAAACCCATGATGTTGATCAAAGTCCAGCTGTGACTGTGAAAGCTGCGCTCTCCCACCCTCATTCCTGTTTGCCATCAGGATCCGAGGCATGAGCTTCTCCTGGCAGTAGGTTCGAAAGGAATCTCGGATCATGACCTCTTCCTCCGTCAGCTGGCCTTCCAGGTCCAGAGCATCACGCCAGTCAAACTGGACTTTTGCTGACAGGAATCAGAAATTAATTAAGAGCTTTTCAAACATCAGTGGGTTTAAATTCAGTCTGAGAAACCGTAACCCCACGTGGTCGTAAACACTTACGGGATTTAGGGTTGGGCTGAACCTTCTCAGAGTCTGTGAGGAAAAACAAAATACCTCAGTTTCTCACACACACACACACACACACACACACACACACACACACACACACACACACACACACACACACACACACACACACACAGGACTGACCGTGTTGGGCCGCCGGTGCTGCTGTTCTCTGTTCTCTGCAGGTCGTCTTCCAGGCGCTCCTGTCCAGATTCCTCAGGAGACGACAGACGGTGCTCCTCAGAGCCATGGCTGAAACGAGACCGCAGGTTGTGTGTGACACAGGTAAAACGTGGTTCTGAGCTGCGACTCCGCTGGGAATCAAACATCTTCTACGTCTGCCAGGAGCTTTCTACTGGATCAAGTCTGGGAAGTTCTCCGGTCCACCTGAGATCTTCCTGAATGTTTGGGATGAGTGAGGGAACCATCTCTGGGACTAAACGGTGGGTGGGTTAGTGGGACCACACGTGACTGGTCTAAACCAATCAGAAAGGGAACAGGACCTTCCCCACTGAGCTACAGGTGTGCTGCTCTGGTCCGTGTCCTACATCTGATCTAACATGAAGACATTTTACCTGTCCACTCATAGCTCGGCCTGTGGCCTGTCTCTTCTCAGCACACCTGCGTTGGCTCACTAAGCTAACTGGTGCGCTTAGGTAACCCTACAGCTAAACGCTAGCTAGCTGCTAACGCGTGTTTCTGCTGACATTCGAGTAAAATGATCTTTTACGGTTAGTAACAAACAGCAGGTAAACCAGCGCGGGCTGTACGGTACCTGTTCAACAGAAGATAAAAATCCCGGTCCGGTCCGGCTCGTCGTGGCTCCGCTAGCCTGTGGAACTCTCAACGTCTAAACAAACAACGTCATCACGTAACTTATGTCACACTGGAGGCGTTTAGACACGTCGGCAAAATGCTGTCAACCACTACGTTGCTAGAGCAACCAGGTAAAACCAGGTAACAGGTTCTTGTGTCTGCGCGGTGGCACTAAAGCGCGATCAGCTCTACGTTCGTTTAGTCACGATTATCTCCTAAATGTCGTTCTTCCGTTTCATTGCTGATGACTCTCTGACTGTTACTGAACGTCTCAGTTTCAACAGAAGGCTCCTATTGGCTCATTTTGGGGGAGTGAAGTCAGATCCCAGAAAAAAAAACCTCAGAATAGGAACAGGAAATACGGGTGCCATCTTGGACCAGTAGTGATGAGAACTCCGGCTCTTTTAAGAGAACCGGTTCTTACGGCTCAGCTCACTAAAATGAACCTGCTGTTTCGGCTCTCAAACGGCTCCTCACAATTTTTGTTTTTTTAATTAATTTGTCACCTGAAGATGATGTAAAATGTGTGTGAAATGATTGAACAGTCTACAAACTTACATTAAATCAACTTTTTATTATTTCAAAGAAGACTAGGCAGTGTGAAACGTCTCCCCAGCCTCATTAGCGTCTACAGAAGGGATTCATCACTAAATCAAACATATCAGATGTGTTCATGATCTAAAATATGCAGGAAACCTGCTGGAAGCAGACTGCAGCACCAGGTATGTCAGCTAAACGTCGGCCCACTACTCTGAAGGGTCAGAGTGACCTTTCATTAACCCTATAAAGGGTCCTTTTAGCTCATACTGGCCCAAGAAAATGATTAAAAAAATATGAAAAAGAGGGGGTTACGTGATGCACCGAGCCAAACAGCTCCGCACTGGATAGATGTAAATAAGCTGTATCCTGGGGCAGCAGTAGCTCAGGTGGTAGAGCGGGTTGCCTCATGATCGGAGGGTCATGGGTTTGATTCCAGCTCCCGCCAGGGGTATCCTGCTGTTGTGTCCTTGGGCAAGACACTTCAGTGTTAGTGGTGGTCAGAGGGGCCGACGGCGCCAAATGGCAGCCTCGCCTCTGTCAGACCTCCCCAGGGCGGCTGTGGCTACAAGTAGCTTACCATCACTAGCAGTGTGTGAATGTGAGAGTGTGTGAAAGCGTCTTTGGGTGTCTAGAAAAGCGCTATATAAGTTCAATGCATTATTATTATTATCCTAGCTCAATTCACTATTAAACTGCCTTGAGAGTTTTTTGGAATGTCCTTGGACGATTTTTTTGCACACTCCGCCTCAAGCAAGAAGAAGAAATGGGCAAACGAGGGGCCAAAGCTAAAGCTAGCAGCAAGGCGAGGGCTAGCAATAGCCTTGAAAATGAGCCCATGGAAGATACTGACGGAGGGGTAAATATGGTGGGGGAAGCTATGATTGTGGATAAGGTGACTGCTAACATAGCAAAGATACCAGACACTAAGCTGTTGGAAGTCATTAAGCCAACAAACGAGCTCGCCAAGAAATTTGACAAGCTAGTAGGAAGAGTGAGAACGGTGGAAAAGCGAGTTTCGGATTTGGAGGATATTACAGCCTCAAATGAGCCGTGGATCACTGCCTTGGAAAATCAACTTGAGAAAGCGAGGGAGCGATTGGAAAACTTCGAGAACCAGAGCCGCCGGCAGAATGTGAGGATCGTTGGCTTAAAAGAAGGGGTGGAAGGCAGCGCGCTGTTAGACTTCTTCAGGAAATGGATACCAGAAGCTCTGGGGCTGCAGCAGGGAACCAGTATCACAATCGATCGGGCACACCGCACCGGACCACCGATGAGGCTCGCCAGCGCCGAGGGACCTCGCACAGTGTTGGTCCGCCTGCACTACTACGCTGATACACTGAAGATCCTGCAGGCTGCAAGAGCCAATGGTATCGTGAACACAGACGCAGGGAAGGTGTCTTTCTTTGTGGGCAGCAGTAGCTCAACAGGTTGAGCAGGTTGTCCAGTAATCGGAAGGTTGCAGGATCGGTCCCGGCTCCGGACAGAGAATTCTGCTGTTGTGTGCTTGGGCAAGACACGTAACCCACCTTGCCTGCTGGTGGTGGTCGGAGGGACCGGTGGCGCCTGTGCTCGGCAGCCTCGCCTCTGTCAGCGTGCCCCAGGGCAGCTGTGGCTACATCGTAGCTCATCACCACCAGCGTGTGAATGGATGAATGATACACTGTAGTGTAAAGCACTTTGGAGTCCTTACTCTGACCCCGGGTTTCCACGGGAGCCGTCAGCAGCACATTACTGCAGCAGCACGTCTTGCTCGCGTAAGCTGCTGCTTGGCCCTTCCCACGAGACGCGAAGCAGCAGGGGAGCAGCTGTCACCGACCGAGCACGAAGTCACACGAGTGACTTCGTCAGTAAACACAACAACAAGCAGGAGAAAACTACAACATGGTTTGTGTTTTATGTTCTGTCCATTTTATAATCGCCAATACGGACCTGAAAAACAAAGGAGACCGCTAGCTAGGTGATAACTTCTCATGGGGACGCACAGTTAGTAACTTTTTTTAAAGTAAAGCAACCGGAAGGCAGTACGTTCTTTATTCTGAAAATCTCGGAAGCTTCTCTCCATTTCCGCGTCCGATTTCCTGTCTTTCCTTCCCCAAAAATGTCGAACTTGACCCGTTTCAGAGGCGTCGCGCGTAGAAAATAGAACCGGCGCGTAAAGGCCGCGACATGCTGCTCCTGAGACGCGGCCGACTCGCGCTGCTGACAGCTCCGGTGGAAAAGGTTCTGTTGACCACAGCCGTTCCTATCAGCAGCTATGACGTGCTGCTGCAGTAACGTGCTGCTGACTGCTCCCGTGGAAAGCCGGGGTGAGAGGTGCTATACAAGTGCGGGTCATTTATCATTTATCATTTCTATCAGGACTTCTCCGCGGAGGTAGCAAGGAAAAGGAAGGAAACGGCAAATGCGCGGCGTGCACTCCGAGAAGCAGGGGTTAAATATTCCTTTCTGTATCCAGCCATCATTAAAATATACAACCCTGATGGATCCAGCCGCTCTCTCGGGAGCATGGAGGAGGTCAAGGATTATTTGGAAAAACTACCAGGATCCAAGTAACCTGACGGTGCGCAAAAGAGGAACTCTAACGTAAGCAATAAACATGAGGCTCAGTAAAGTTGTTGAGCAGCTAGACTAGGATATAAATTTTATTGTTGTGGTTATAAGATGTTTCCTGTGTGGGGAGGGGATGGACATGTGTCCTCTATAGCTGTACTTCAATGTAGGGTACACCTAGTTATTTACTTTTTTTTCTGTTTGTTCCTTCCTTTCTCCAGTGGTTTCAGGGTAAGGAAGGGGAGAGGCTCCCAGCTTTTGTGTTCGGATTTTGCTGGGAGCTGATTTGTTAGTTTCATGTTCGAATGTTTCCAACAAAAGTTACAGTCTGGTCGAGGATAAAATGGTTTTAATATGTTAGCAGCACTGAAGTTATATTTTTCTTCATATGTCAGTTAAGATAAGTACTTGGAATGTTAAAGGGTCCAATAGCGTGGTTAAGAAAAGATCCGTATTAAACCCTCTAAAGAAGGATTTGGTCCAAATAGCTTTCCTGCAGGAAGCCCACCTGACAGATGATGAGCATACAAATATTGTCAAGGTTGGGTTGGCCAAGTATTCTTTTCATCTTATACTGCAAGTAGAAGGGGGTGATCCCCCTCATACACAAAAATCTTCCCTTTAATGCTATAGATACTTATAAAGACAAGGAAGGACGGTGTACTCTGGTGAAGGGGAAGTGACATGGTGAGACTATTTTGCTGGGTAATATACACGCTCCAAACACACAGGATGAGGGGATATATGGAGATTTGTGATCATTTAGTAGACATGGATTGTGTTAATATAAAATACTAGCGGGAGACTTTAATTGTACGTTATGCCCCAAACTGGATAGATTTCGCTCACAATCCACTACGACAACAAACTCAAAGGCTCTTCTGCAAACTATAAATGAATTTGGACTTGTTGATGTGTGGCGACATCACAATCTAGTTCTCAACAGTACACATTTCATTCTAATCCTCACTCAACAGCCTCTCGTATAGACTATATTTTTATATCAAATGTATCAATCACTTAGTTGAGAAGGTGTATATTGGTCTTATTGGTCTTTCTGGTCATGCCCCAGAGGCTTTAGTCATTCGACCGCTGAGAGAGATTGAGCGATCAGTATCATGGAAGATGAGCGCATTATCCTTGATGGATAAGAAATGTATACAACTTATAATGGAGCAAACTACAATGTTTTCAGAAATGAATGATGAAGACGGGATGGATCCGAGTAATACATGGGACAGCTGTAAGGCATACATGAGAGGGATTATAATTGCTCATACAAGCCACACAAGAAAGCAACAATAAATAAAACAGCAAGAAATCAGAGAGGATATTAAGGATTTGAAGAAAAACTACTATGCAACCAGATCATCTGATACACTGAATAAGCTCAAGGCTAAGAGGACATCGTTGTACAGTTTGATCATGTGGAAAGCTGAAAGAGATATTCTTTTTGCTAAGCAAAGATTTTTTGAAGCTGGTAATAAACCTAATCATTTTTTGACACGGTTGATAAGGAATGCTCCATCTAGCTCCTAGCTATTATAGATGGTAACAATGCAAGGCATACGGGAAATCGGCAGATTAATGAGTGTTTTAGGGAGTTTTATTCTAGCCTGAATGGTCAAGGTCAAGGTAACTTCATTAATACCCGCAGGCCAATTTGATTATGGGTCTGAAATGGATATAACAAGACTGAAATCAAGGTTTTTCCTAAATGACTTGATGTTTCCTCAGCTGTCTGAAGATCAAGCTGGTTTGTTGGCGTCACCTATAACACTGGCAGAGGTAGATAAAGCAATGAGCTTTCTTCAGTCGGGTAAAGCGCCAGGGGCAGACGGGTACCCAGCGGAGTGTTTTAAGGTGATGAAAGGGAGGCTTAACAGTTTATTACTAAGGGTAAATAATAAACTTCCAGATTCGATGTATAGGGCTAATGTTGTATTAAGATAAAAACCCAGAGCTATGCTCATCTTATAGGCCTATCAGTCTTCTGGGAGGGGATTATAAAATACTTTCAAAAATACTGGCTTTCAGGTTAGAAAAGGTATTGGGCTCTATAGTGACGGCAGACCAAACAGGGTTTATTAAGGCGAGGAACTCTTAGTAAAATACTAGACGGCTATCTAATATTATTCATTTCATGGATTTTCATAAGATGCACGGAGCAGTTGTTTCCATGGACGCTGAAAAGGCATTTGATAGAATTGAATGGGAGTGTATGTTTGATATTATGAAACGATTTGGATTCAGGCCACATTTCTTACAGTGGGTAAAATTTATATATAAAGCTGCATGGTGGTGCAGTGGTCAGCACTGTTGCCTCGCAGCACGAAGGTTGCAGGTTCGAAACTCGGCTGTGGCCTTTCTGCGTGGAGTTGCGTGTTCTCCCCATGCATGCGTGGGTTTCCTCCGGGTACTCCGGTTTCCCCACAGATCACAACATGCCCTACAGGTTATAGATTGTAAGTCGCTTTGGATAAAAGCGTCTGCTAAATAAATAAACATAAACTCCAGTAGCGTCAGTGGCGTCTAATGGATTGTCATCTTCTCCAATTAAACTGGGCAGAGGCACTGCACAGGGTAGCCCTTTGTCACCACTGTTTGCTCTGGCGATTGAGCCTTTGGCCATGGCCATTGGACAAAATCTAAATATAAGTGGAGTCAAAGTTGGAGAGAGACAGCATAAAATTCTTTTATATGCAGACGATATTCCTTTGACGTTGACTAAACCATCTAAATCTCTACCTGTTCTTATTAGTTGTATCAGAGACTTTGGATTAATATCTGGACACAAGGTTAACCTGGACAAATCAGTCATAATGACTCTGGGGACTGAAGAGAATGTTGAACCCGTATATGTGAAGCCTTTCCGCTGGGCACCACTAGGCTTTGAATATTTGGGTGTAAAAGTAACTCCAGATGTGAATTATTTATATAAGTAGCATATCAAAGGGATGATTCAAGAACTTCAGGAGAGGGTGATGAGATGGAGGTCTCTTCAAATCTCTTTTCTGGGTAGAATTAATCTTATTAAGATGGTAATCCTGCCCAAGGTATTATACTGTACAGGCATGCTGTTTGTAATCCGGAATCAGAAGATATTAAATCATCAATAAGGCACTGGTGGATTTAATCTGGGCAGGAAGGAAACCTAAAATCAAATTACAGACATTACAATTACCAAAGGCTGATGCTGCTGATGTTGGCCAGGAAATGCATCACGATGAAGTGGGTAGGGGACGAGCCTCCTTCCATCTCCCTGTGGAATTCACTCATCTTCCAATTCCAATCCAATCCAATGTTATTCATACAGCGCCTTTAAAAACAGCATGTCAGCTGACCAAAGCCCTCATCTTGGAGGTGACAACTCTGATTAGACTTGGAAACTATGTAGAGAAGAACTCTGAAGGAGCTCTGGACAACTGGAAGGGTCCTTTCAGATGGAGTGAACAGCAAAATGGATGATGGACAGCCACCGTGGACATAAATATTTTTGGGTTGTCTTTGTTTCAGTTGAGAGTGGACTCTGTAAAAGATGTAAAATTGCTGCACAAGTTCTGGTGGATGCTGACCAGTTTCTATTATGTTTGCTAAATAAATAAAAATGGAAAGGAAAAGAAAAAGTTGCATCGGATGCCTTTACTTTGCATAGTCCACTCTTCCTCTGAATTGTCAATATTGGTCAAATGTGTCCAAATCTGGCTGCATTTCCTGCTTTAACTCATGTCCTCACCTTTCTGTAACCTGTTTATCTCCCCTTTCTCACCCCCCTTCTCCCGCTGCTCTGCGAGTTTAGTAGCTTGGCAAGCCAGACTGAATAAATATATTATTCGCCTGTCCAGTACCTGTCCCCCATTCCCCCCCCCCCCTCGTCCTGCTCGAGCAAGGCAGAGAGAGAAAAGCAGGGAAAACGACTTTGATTCGGCTCCTCCGAGAATCTCTCTCTCTGATTGGTCACTTCAAAGAGCCGGCTCTAAAATCCGTTTCGTTTGCGAACAACGTCACAACGGACTAGTCTCCCTAGCTTTTAGGCCACCTGTGGCTGCTGGGGGTCACCAGAACCAGGTAAGTATGACAAAGATGACGACGCTTACGAAAAAACAGAAATGCCAAATGAATGCAGTTTCTAGATGATAAAAGCCTTTTCCTCATAACGTGAGAGGCCCCAGATGATGGAAGAGAAGCCATGCGGACGCGGACGGATCAGTATGCAGGTAAAGGAGAACCTCAGCTGTACACTGAGCTGACATCGCTGCAGAAAGCACACCGTGAGAGCGTCACAGACTGGATTAGAGCTGAGAGTGACTGGCTGCTGATTACAGGCTTTACCAGACGTAAAAGCCATTTGCCATTCATATAACTGAGTGAGGACAAGATACTAATAATTCAGCTAATTCCCAACCAAGCTCAGGAGCTATGAGAAGACTGAGGAGTTAAAGACAGTAGCAACAAAAACAGATACAGAATAACGGTAGAGACTTCGCATAGTTAAAGGTTGAATATGGAACACGGATACTCTGGTGACATCTAGTGTTTAGAGGTGGTAGCTGCAACAACAGAAGACATTTTCCAGGGGGGGTATTCCAGAAAGTGAGATTTTTCCCTAAATCAGGCTCCTGGTAGTGTCACAACCTGTCCTGTCTCCCCATTCTGTTCAGTCATGTGTCTCCTGATTGCTCCCACCTGCCTCTCATCTCCCAGTCACAGTAGATCCCAGCTCCTCGTGTATTTAAACCCAGTTCTCCCAGTTCTGTGTCCCTTGTCTGCCCATTGTTTCGATGTCCCACGTGCCATTCATTAAAACCCTTTAAACGTTCCTGCCTGCCTGCCTTCTTCCCCTGCACTTGGATCCTCACCTGCGCTCACCTCACCTGCGTGCCCGTGACAGGTAGAAGCTGAAACTCTTGATAAAGTTTTCTCCTCAGTGAGACCCCCACATGTGTCCTGGACCCAATTCCAACTTTGTTTTTAAACAGTTTTAGTGATGAGGTAAACAACAGGGATCGTTCCTGTTGAAGAAGAGCTATTTAGATTTTAATGATTTAAACAATTATCCACCGGTATCTAACCTACCATTCTTACGCAACATTTTAGAAAAGTTGGGTTTAAATCAACTAAATGATTTTATAAACACTCCTAATGTTTATGTTTATTTATTTAGCAGATGCTTTTGTCCAAAGCAAGTCGCTTTATTTAATTTATAACCTGTAGGGCATGTTGTGGTCTGTGGGGGAAACCGGAGTACCCGGAGGAAACCCACGCATGCATGGGAGAACACGCAACTCCACGCAGAAAGCCAAGTTTCGAACCTGCAACCTTCGTGCTGCGAGGCAACTGTGCTAACCACTGCGCCACCATGCAGCCCCTAGATCTAATATGATATATATTCGACACAGTAGACCACACTGTTCTTTTAACCCGTTTAAAACGGATCGGCCTCTCTGGTGCTGTCCACAGACGGTTCACATCCCACCTCACAGACAGGACTTTTATGGTAAGTTTAGATACCTTTTCCTCGAGGGTCCATGGGATTACATGTGGTGTGCCCCAGGGTTCAATTTTAGGCCCAGTGCTTTTTAACTTTTATATGCTCCCTCTTGGTGGGGTCATCAGGAGACATGGGTTGAATTTCCACAGTTACGCTGATGACACACAGCTGTACATCTCTGTGGCACCTGATGGCACATGGCCAATGGATGCACTTTTAAACTGCATTTTAGACATCAAGCTCTGGATGGCAGAAACGTTCTCCAGCTCAACCAGGACAAAACTGAAGTTTTAGCCACCGATCCTGAGGCCCAGAGAGAGAAACTTTTACCAAAAATGCAATCTCTACCTTTTAATCTTTCTGGACAAGGTGTCATCTTTGACTCTGAGCTGACCTTTATACCTCACATTAAAAATATGACTAAAATAGGCTTTTATCATCTAAAAAACATCGCCAGAGTCCGCCCCATTCTCTCTCGGGCCAATACGGAGGTGCTGATGCATGCTTTTATCACCAGTAGGATAGACTACTGCAATGCCCTGCTTTCTGCTCTTCCCAAAAAGACCATCTCAGGTTTACAACTTTTACAAACTCAGCAGCACGGGTCCTGATGAAGACCAGGAAGCAGGAGCACACTACACCAGTTTTAGAATCGCTGCATTGGCTCCCCATATGTTTCAGGATTCACTTTAAGGTTCTCTTAACCCTCCCACTGTCCTAATGGGTGTGACCCCACGAGGAAAGTTGACCATTGAGCAGGATTGATGGTTTATCCCTTGAGGTCCATGTGGCAGGGGTAGGGAGTGAGCACCACCTCACTTTCCTCGTGGGGTCACACCCATTAGGACAGTGGGAGGGTTAATGGTTTTTAAGTGTCTTAATGGTCGTGGGCCTTCTTATCTCTCAGAGAATGCTCATGTTTTTAAGTCCAGGCTCAAGACCCGCCTATTTAGGTTAGCTTGTAACTAAGTATTTAATATGGTTTTAATACTCGTTTTATATGATTATATTTTAGTATTGGTTCATCATTTATTTATATTTTTATTTTACTCTCCACATGATTTTATTTCTTATCGTACTTTTATCATTTATATTATTGATTCAATGTTTCCTCTGTGGGGGCCCGCTGCCTCATGGGCGGTGGTTGACTGTTGCTGCCTGGACACTCTACTGGTAGTGTTTGAGTGGTGGTGGGGGTCTGTACACGCCTTCCGCTGGGGCGGCCTGTCTTGGTTGCTGTGGTTGACCTGATGCTACCGGGGCAGATGGCTCCTCTGATGGCGTTTCCTTGCCTCACCTTACCTGGCTCATCTGAACTCAGCAACATTTAAAATACAATTTTTACAGATGTTTGTGTGTGTGTGTGTGTGTGTGTGTGTGTGTGTGTGTGTGTGTGTGTGTGTGTGTGTGTGTGTGTGTGTGTGTGTGTGTGTGTGTGTGTGTGTCACTGTTAATGCTTTTTAACTGTCAGGAATTTGGGGTAATTTTGATTCTGAAAGCACTCTGAGTTTTACTTTTGTTTGAAAAGCACTTCATGAGTAAAATCTGATTGATCCTGACCTGCTGCGGGTCTCCGGACCTGCTGCGGGTCTCCTGCCCTGCTGCGGGTCTCCTGCCCTGCTGCGGGTCTCCGGACCTGCTGCGGGTCTCCGGACCTGCTGCGGGTCTCCCGACCTGCTGCGGGTCTCCCGACCTGCTGCGGGTCTCCGGACCTGCTGCGGGTCTCCCGACCTGCTGCGGGTCTCCCGACCTGCTGCGGGTCTCCGGCCCTGCTGCGGGTCTCCGGCCCTGCTGCGGGTCTCCTGACCTGCTGGTTCCTCTCAGAGGTCTTCCACCAGAACACCAGCTCTGCTCACACCCCACTCGGCCATCAATTAACGGTGTTAAAAACAAACCCAGTCTCGGTGGGCGATTGGATGAAACAGCTGTCAATCACAAAGTCTCGTGTTCTCATTGGTCAGAACACTCTTCTTCAGGAAACTCCCGTTAAATGTTTACGGGACTCTGAAGACTTGCGAGCGGACCGAACCGAGCGGGAGCGCCGGGTTTGTCCGCAGGAAGCGGTCCGTTATCATGGAACCGGCCGACAAACCGAACTATGGTGAGTTTGACTCGCTTTGTTCGCTCTGGTGAACTAGTTAGGCTGCGATAAGGTTAGTTACTACTGGTTAGTTGAGCCTCCGGGAGGGCTCCTTCCCACAGGTAGAGCTGCTTCTGGGCTGTTTAGGAACCAGCGGCGTCCCAGCGCTGCCACATTCCTCACACTGGTATGAAGGAGCTGGAGCTCGGTCTGAGGCTCATGGAAACATCTGGTCCTGGTTTGGATCGGCTCTGTTGGGTCGCAGATTCAGAGCAGCAGGCTGGACTGCTGGAGCTTTAGCTGCAGAAACATCATCATGTCAGTCATGAAATCACCAGTTATTATAATTTCCTCCAAGAAAACAATCTAACTTCATCATGTAAACAGGACTATGTTCATGTGTTCATCAGCGTGAAGTTATTGAAGTTATCAAAGTAAACATGCTGGAGTCTGTGGAACACAAAAGGATTCAAAATCCAATAAATAAATAAGACATGAAATAAATATCTGCATGAAGAAATACTCGACAGTCATGCAATCTGACAATGAAATGATGAAATAACAGAATTTTATGTCAAATCTAAGCTCAATATTATGAAATATTTTTCATTCTTCTTTTAAAATGTCTTTATTAATATAACGTTTTTTTTTTCAAAAGTCATTTTTCATCATAATCCAAATGAATATTGAACCATTTTTATTTAATTCATTCAGTTTTTATTACATAACGTCTTTTTAACAAAGACAGCTTTTATTTCATAATAGTGTTTTTTCATGGCTGATTTATTTCATAATCTGAAGTTGATATGTGTGTATTGTTTATTAGAGAACTATTTACAGAGCAGCCTCAGAACTGAGATGAAATATTTTTGATCACAATAGTAAACTATTACATAACCAGTTCTCAGAACATTAATATTTAAGTGCATGAATTAATGCATCTGAACTCATGCAGCAGGAACTAGGAAATATGAAATACTAGAACCATTTTATTTTAATTTGATTAAACAGATTTTTTCCTAACGTTGTTGGTATTTTCCCCACACACAGTTAAACAAAACAATGTTGGTGTGTGTGTGTGTGTGTGTGAGAGAGAGAGAGAGAGAGAGAGATGGAGAGGGAGAGAGAGAAATAATTCTTAAAAACCCGACCAGAGCGGAGGCAGTGACCGACGCATGCCGTTTTCAGCTCTGTCTTGTCAAATGCACCACGTACGTTACGAAGAAAGTAACTTTAAATATTCAACCGAAAAAGAGGCGAGCTGAAGAAAACCTAGGGAGTTCTGAAGAAACGTGAGCAACAGTGAAGCAAGCACAGAGATCCGTGTGTGTGTGCGTGTGCGTGGATGGGCTGTCCTGACCTGCTGCGGGTCTCCTGCCCTGCTGCGGGTCTCCTGCCCTGCTGCGGGTCTCCCGACCTGCTGCGGGTCTCCTGCCCTGCTGCGGGTCTCCGGACCTGCTGCGGGTCTCCGGACCTGCTGCGGGTCGACGGACTGAGCTCCCGGCTGCAGAGGGGCGGGCGCTCCATGTGACTGGCCAATCACAGAGCGTGAAGGCAGTCAGTTACCCAATGAGGATTTTCCTTCAGCATGATTACAGATATTTACGAGTTTTACTCGTTTCATGCTCGTATTCGTCAAAAATGCGTTATCCGCGGCTCATCCCTAGCTGTAACCACCCTGCCCTGCCTGCTCCTCCTTGCTGCCTGCCGGCTTTGATAACAAGCAACAACAGAGTAGGTCCCGCTGCTTCTTCGGGAAACGGCGCAAAAAATAAATAAGTAAAAAAATAATCTATAAAACGGGATCTTGGAGGCGTGGTGCTGGGATTTCAGCTACGCCTATGTAAGGGACACACTGGTAAATATGAAGTCACCCTTATGGATCTGTGGGTACTGTTTAACCAGAAGATTGGAACTTTTTATTGCAGGGATTATGTAACCACCTCGTATTAATTCAGAGACAACAGAAGAGAGAGTCAAGTTTTAAAAGTTTAAAGATGTATTACTAAACAAATTAAACTAGACTAACTTTAACACTAAATGTATGGTGTAACTAAGGTGGATGAGACGGAGAATGGTGTAATGTGGAATGTTGCTCAGAACCAGCAAATCCGAAGAAACGATTGGTTCTGGTGGGAAGTGAAGGTGATGTCTTCGCGCTAAGCTTTGGTTAGGAGATTCATAAACACATTCAACGCCATTCTGTCGGTCTACGTACCCTGAGCGGAAGTCCCCGTCTAGATCAGGCATGCACGTTAGAATGCTCCCAAACTTTAGATGTTTTGGTACACGTAGCTGCGGTGTTGGACGCCGCCATTTCTGTTAGTTGGCGCTCAGCAGAGAAGCTATTGCGCATGTGCGACTCTCGGCAGAGATTGTAATGAAGTGAGATGCCTCACTCGGTCGGAAAAAACACGTCTGGCGACTATTTCGTTTGTTGATGTTTGTCGACGAATCGTGGCAGCCCTAAGGTGTGTGTGTGTGTGTGTGTGTGTGTGTGTGTGTGTTTTTGAGGGTTTGGCAGCGGAACTCATTTGTGAAACCCGTTTCTTGAGGAGCTGACGGATGAATCTGAGACTGGATTTAACATTTCTGTGAGGGCAGATCTGAGGAACAGGCTGGAGAGCTCATGTTTGATGTGCCGCAGTAATTTCAGACTCAGAAGTCTGAAGAAACCTCAATGAGAGGCTCTGGCAGCCCAGCCCTCCAGATTAGATGTCATTAGGAGCCATATTTAGGAGGGCGGTTTGAACCTTTTAGCTTTATTGTCGACATTTCCTGTACTGTAAGGATTGCTTAGATTGACTCTTGCAGCCTTCCACTTAGACGCTCTGGATGAAGCCTCCACCACCCACAGAAACCACGTTACTCCAGAAATGGGTTTCTGCAAACTTATGCCAAACCTGAAATGCAGAAACAGCAGAAGTGTGCAGGGGAGCAGCGCTACAGAAGCATGCAGTGCCTTTTAGCATGTTGGTGCAGGAGGTGTTGTATGCAACCATCATCTGTGAAAGTTACAAAAACACTTTCTGTTGGTTCAGATGATAAATCAGCAGAGACGCACAGACGCCTCCTTCTGCTACAGGAAGTCTCCACGGTGAAGTCTACTGATATCTGCACCATGTTTAAAGATAGAACAGGTGTTAGGAGCAACAGTCACACTAATGGACGGACACTCACAGCTGCAGTGGGATCATTCCCAACTGGTCTCCAGTCCTATCTACTCCGTCATATCTGGAATACATGAGTTTGAACCAAATGAATGAGAGGAAAGCCTGAAGATGTATATTTAATCTGGGTTTGGATTATATTCTCAGAATTTTGAACAAACTTTATTCATACACAAAACTTTTCATACAAAAAGTTGAACTCAAAGTGCTTTACAGATTTAATATCCCACAAATGCCATTAACTAAAATAGTCTAAAACGGCTCCTTCCTTTTACTTTAACAACCGAACATGATTAGAAAACTGTTCAAAACAACACGCTGCCATCTAAATGCATAGGACAAGTTTAACCGTTTAATCGTCACATTTAGCTGAACTGTGAAATTAGCAGTGTAATGATGTGAGTTTACATCTTACTCAGAAACCAGAGAATGTGAAATCCCATTAAATATGAAATATCACCTTAATGGATCTTTGAGGGTTAGGGTTATGTAGTAAATTTAACCAGAAGATCGGATCTTTTTATTGCAGGGATTGAGCAACACTTCGTATTAACTCCAAAGAGAGAGTCAGGTTTAAAATAGTTAAAAGATTTATTTCTAAACTATTTAAACAAGACTAACTTTAAACACTATGTGTGATGATGAGACTAAGGTGGAATGAAGACTGATGATGGTGTATGTGTGAAATGTGTTATCAGAACCAGCAAATCCGGAGATACTGTTCGTTCTGAGTGGGAGAGAAATGGTGTTTCGCTCTAAGCTCTAGTTTGGTGATTATAACACACATGAGACGCCATCTGTCGGTCTACGTACCCAGCGGAAGTCCCCGTTTAGATCCGGAATGTCAAGGTTCAGCTTGGACCCTCTCTGGAACCGAAGCCGGTAGATAATAGGGATGCACCGATGGATCGGCATTTGATCGTAATCGGCCGATAGCGCCCCTATCGGTTTTGATCGGAATTTTCAAAATAGATCAAAGCAGACCAATCAGGTAGGGTTGTCACGGTAACCGGTGTAACGGTAAACCCCGGTAAAAAAAAAAAGTTGACAATAATAATAACCGTCTTGTTTTTTAAAAGAACTATATTATCTCGGTGGATTACCGTGGCTGCGGTGTAGGCGCGGTGACCCTTACCAGCCACCGTATCATCTGCTGAAGTTGCCGGCGGCACATGCGCGCTTTGTTGTTTACAACCAAAACTTTCTTGAAGCTAAAGCTGAAATAATGGCCAAAGGAGGAGATGGCAGCGCTCAGGACATTTATTATCCCTCAAAGAAGACAAAGTGGGAAGTACGGGCATCTTTTGGGTATCTGAAGAATGCCGAGGGACAGCTGATAGAAGACGGCTATCCTGTTTGCAGCACGTGCAGAAAAAGAGTCTGTGAAAGGCAGCAACGCTTCAAATCTCATGACACATCTGCGTGACCATCACCCACAACTCTACAGTCAACGCAAGGCAAGCTAACGTTAGCGTTCTAGCTAAAATGCGTGATCCGAGGATTTGGGTTGAGGGAGAACTTACCTCCGGCAAATGGCACGCCTTTGTTTGACCCTTAACCAATCAGAGTGAGTCACGGTAATATATTAGTGCCCCGCTTGTTTTCACCTGTGTGTGAACAAACATGGCTTCGGCCGCGGCTGAGAGCGACAGCGAGGTTTTCGTTCCGAAGCGGAACGCCTCGTCCGTTATATGGAACTGGTTTGGTTTTTCACCAGATGACAAAGAGCAGCGAAACGTCATTTACAAGGAGAGCGTCAAGGCAAGTGATGGTAACACCACAAACTTGCTTAATCACTTGAAAAGAAGGCATCCCAAACAGTACAATGAGAGCCAGCTGGCAGCTAAAGCTAAAAAGCCTGCGGCTGCAGCGGCTAGCGCTTCTTCCCGGCAGCAAACGCTAATAAACACTCACAAAACTCACCTCCTACGACAGAGACAGCAGACGATGGAACAGCGTGACAGATGCAGTGACGTACCACTTGGTTAAAGAGTTGTGTCCCGTGCGAACAGTAGGAGCGGGATTTAAGAACATGATAAAAACATTGGATCCGCGCTACGAGTTTTCCAGCCGCAAGTATTTTTCGAACACCGCCATTCCACGCATGTACGCTGAATGCAAAGTGAGAGTTGCAGAAAATATTCAGAATGCGCAGTTTTTTGCTACCACAAGCGATCTCTGGTCCAGCCGCACATCAGAGCCGTATTTGAGCTTAACTATCCACTACATGAGCAACTGGGAGCTACATAGTATTTTGAACAAGTTAATGTTTGCACAATACGTTTGCTATTGTCATGTTTGCACTTTAAATATGTTTATCATTTTAATTTATGTTAAGTTACTTGAAAAACGAGAAAAACTGATGTTTGTAATTGTTTCTCTCAGGGCTTTTATCATCTCTGGTGTGAGTTTAAAATATAAGTGTGTTAGCACTGTGCTGATTATCCCTAATATGAATAAATGTTTATTTATTAAATGTTTCTCTTCTTTAATACGCAATTGAAGTTATGCTATTCATGGATAAAAAATCGTGATAAAATCGAAATCATGATAAAATATTGGAAAAATTGTGATATTCTATTTTTGCCATATTGCCCAGCCCTATCCCCATGTTGAAATGACGCTATGCATTACGGGGCTCCCAGGGGCAGATAAGAGTTGGTCTCTCTCCGAGAATAATTATGAATTTAACAACGATTACTGCCTGATGACATTTTCCCACATCTGCAAAGCTCACTGGAAGGACACAAACCGAGGACAATATTCTCCTGATATAGGGTTTATTACTCAAGTAAGGGTAAAAAAGTATCTGATTAGAAGGCTACTCGAGTACTGAGTATCATCTGAACTAATATTGTTAAATGATGACATCAAACAGACATAAAATAAGAAGTTATGGGCAATATTGGTATTTTAAAGACTAAAGGGGAAATATGTAAACAAATAAACAACATAATTACAAAATAACACATTTTAGGCTAAATTTAGACACAAACTGAGGACAATATTTCCTGACATACAGGGTTTATTTAATTGTGTGAAAATGTAGCACGTTTAAAAAAATACTGCAATAGTACCGAAAACCGTGGTAATTTTGGTCACAATAACCGTGAGGTTAAATTTTCACACCGTGACAACCCTAATACAGACCATTTTAGATTAGGTTACATTTCCTTTATTCCCAGATTATGTAGTTTGTAGCACTCATTATAATGTTGTAGAAAATTTCTGGCCAATCCACGTGATCGGTATCGGTGATCAGCATTCTTTGATATCGGTATCGGTGATCGGCAGCAAAAAACCTGATCAGTGCATCCCTAGTAGATAAGCAGCGGTTGCCGACCCAAACCAGTCTTGGGATACTCCCAGGTCACGACAGTTATTATTGGCATCCAAGACCCTGAAGGGGTCGTGAGGTTCAGCTTTTATTCTGAAGGAACCGTTGCAGCAGGTGGAACATGCAATAGGTTTTATCCAGCTTGTCATTAGGTTCTTTCAGGCTAAAGAGGAAAGTTACGGATTGGCCGGTCCGATAACTTCTCTGGAACGCTTTGAACTGAAGAAAGGTGACGTGGGAAATGGTTTTATATTTTGGATGTTTGGATTTACTGTCGAATCAGAATTTGACCAGCAAAAAGGGGATTTAACAAACACCACAGAAAAAATGCCTCGCGTCAGAAACGAAGGTTCTGATTGGATCAGACAAAAGGAAATGTGTCATGTGATGTTAGCACGTGTGTTAGTGCGTGTCATCAGTCTAGTGTCTAGTGCAAATGTTTAAATTACTTGTAACAATACTACTGATCACAGGATTATAATATCAAGTAATTAACATTCTCATTTCACAGATTGATTGAACATTGGGCTTTGTTGTTGTTTGTTGTTATTGGGACTAACAAAGTTGTTGATTATGTATTTAAAGAGAAAGAGTTCTTCGTCGTCTTTCTTGAGTTTTAAAGGGCGAAACAGCAGAGAGACCTTGGCTCGTATCTTGTGGATTAGGCTTGTGTCAGAGGCTTTGTCTCTGCTTGAGCAGGTGCCAGCAGAGCTTTTAGGTCAAAAACAGGACAATTCATCACGCTACAGCAGCATATGCTGATTTCAGAAACGGATTGCTGAAGCTGCTGAATAGCTGAAGTGAAGCTGAAACTAAGCTAAACTGTCAACGTGAGCTGAATGTATTGAAGAGAAGCAAAAATCACCAACATGTGTAATAAAGCTCAGAATATAGGTGAAGAATGGAGTAAAAATGCTAAACAGCAGAAAACTGGAATCTTTGAACATTGTTTAAAAACTGGACAGTTGAAATGTTATAGCTGGCATTTGAGTGAGAACAGTTTAATGGTTAAATTTTCACAATTAGCTGAACAGTTGATTTAGAAACATTTGCTGATATCTCAAACTGATAGATTAACATGTTCAGATTGTGTAAATGATGGATGAACTGTTGGATGGATGGATGTTAGATGGTTTATTGGATGGATGGATGGATTCCTTAGTCATATTTGAGGGTGTGTA
>SSNQ01000457.1:1126799-1132692 GCA_006942095.1 Nothobranchius kuhntae | reverse complement strand
GTGAGGATCAGGAGTTACTTCATCACTCTCTGGTTTAGGAGTCTTAACTCCCCACTGAAGACATATTTGTAAGTAGCCTTCATCCCTTCTTCTTCTCCAAGAGAGGCTAAAGTTGCTGTCACGTGGTTTTGAATGCATCTTATTGTGACATGAACAGAAACGTCCTTTATGTGGATTTGACCGTGAAGACCACGAGGCACCAGAACCAATAAGAACAAAGGCAGTGGTGACATGGTTCATCCACCCTAACGCCGATGAAGCAATACACACACACACACACACACACACACACACACACACACACACGCAACAGCAAAGTGAGCAGCTGCTCTTCATCACTAGGCCGACTCCGAACAGAACACTCCGGTTTTCTCCTTGAACATCTCAGGTGTGTTCATGCTGTGTCGTGGTTCTAATTCCACGCTGTCGTTCTTTCTAAAAACACACCGAAGATGTTCAAAGAGAAATACGGACAACAAGGAACGAAGGACTTCCGCCGTTTGGAACGATTACACCAGAAACGCGCACGTCTGAGGAACCACCTTCGCTTCAGTCTAAGATGCCGGGATGAGAACATCACACCCACAAGCCCACAGCTGAAAACACCGATCCGGACCAAGACAGCACAGAACATAATGGAAGAGCACAGAGAGCACTGCTCAAGGAGAGGATAAGGAACGTCACAACCAATCAGAGGCGAGTGGAGGACGAACTGGAAAGAAGACACCTGGACTTGAAAAGGAATTACAAACTCGATAAACAAATGCAGGAACTACTTAAAGGACACATGATGGAAAAACAGGAAAAGAGTTCATAAAAGTAAAAGAAAGACACATAAAGAAGTTAAACTCATCAGCAAGAAAAAGAAAATAAATACAAGATAACACACAAAGCTCATGGGTACGTAACCTTTCACAACACGGACTAACAGAAGCAGAAGAAAGTATTAAAAACAGGTTTAAACGTTGCAGTCACACCAAAAGAAATACCATGTGATGAATTCATCGTAGCAACAGAACTAGCATGTCAACAGATCACAGATGAGGGGAAGGAAGCAGAACTCAGAAATAACGTAGTTGGGATGTTAAAGACAATCAGCCATGACCGCTTTATCCAAACATGAACAGATAATTATTCTACCGGCAGACAAAGGAAGAACCACAGCGGTTATGGACAGAGGAACATATAAACTACAGATGAACCAGATGCTAGAGGACAAAAATACACACACAATACTTAAAGACCCAACAGAAAACATTAAGAAAAACATGAAAAATAACATAGGCCTCTACAAGAAAAAGGCAAAATAACAGAAAAAATGTACAAACACTGGATTCCTACGGCTAACCCAGCTCACAGCTGCGTACATCCAGGTGCTGATCTGACAGCAGGTGTGCCTTCAACTGGCCACAGTCTCTGCTTCTGTTATTGTCCGTTTATTTGGCACCAAATGCAAGTATACGTATTCTAAAATACTAGACCACTCTGAAAAATGCAGTTTGATCTCAATTCAATTCAATTCAAGTTTATTTATAAAGCGCCAAATCACGACAAGAGTCGTCTCAAGGCACTTCACATAATAAACATTCCAGTCCAGGACAGGTCATCAAGCCAATCAGAAATAATGTTTCCTACATAAGGAACCCAGCAGGTCGCATCAAGTCACTGACTAGTGTCAGTGACTATACAGCAATCCTCATACTAAGCAAGCATGCAGCGACAGTGGAGAGGAAAACTCCCTTTTAACAGGAAGAAACCTCCAGAGAATCCTGGCTCAGTATAAGCAGCCATCCTCCACGACTCACTGGGGATGGAGAAGACAGAGCAGACACACACACACACACACACAACACACACACACACACACACACGCACGCACGCACGCACGCACGCACACACACACACACACACACACACACACACACACACACACACACACACACACACACACACACGTGATTTCCTAGTAAATATTGTATTTGGTGAGAGATAAACTTTATTGTATTTATCCTAGTGGATCTATAATTAAACGGGTAAACTAGTAGTAGCACATCCAACGTCAAGGAAAGTAAAAAGTTATTATCAGGAGAGAGAGAATGTTTAAGTGGTTAGCAGCAGTGTGCTAGACGATGGCCCCCTCCATGAGGCCACCACAGCTCAGCAGAACATCGTTGTAGCTTCTTCTGGGGAGAAAAACACTTAGAGAGAAAATAAAGTTAACAGCTGAAATAGCAGGAAATAGTACAGTTAAAGAGCAGATAGTAGAAGAAAGCAGTAGAGTGTGGCCCTGTACTACAAGGATCTGTACACGATTCCTAACAACATCCCAGTTCCTGCATGGCAAGCATCCTCGGACATGTCAGCCACTGGGCATGTTTGGGATGCTCTGGATCGGCGTGTCCCACTTCCTGCCAGCATCCAGCAACTTAGCACAGCTGTTGAAGAGTAGGGGACCTCCATTCCCACAATCAACAACCTGACCGACTCTGTGTGTGTGTGTGTGTGTGTGTGTGTGTGTGTGTGTGTGTGTGTGTGTGTGTGTGTGTGTCTCAAGCATCAGCTAGTCCATGACTGTACCCACGCTGCTATGAGGGAGGTTCCTCACCAAATCCAGTGTTTTTGTGTCTTTCAGCTTTTGTCTCGTGTTCCTTTGCTGCGTCTCCGTTCTTCGGTCTGTGTGAGCGGTGAGGCCATCGCATGCTCTGATTGCTTTTGGCTGCTGATGCAAACATCCGGTCTGCAACAATGAGCTCTTACGCTTCATCCTGTTCCAGTGTCATGTCTGACCCCGCCCACAAGGTGGAGGGAGTGTAAGCTGCTACATCAGAGCTCTGACTCACGACCTTCGAGCGTAACGATGTGGGGCTGTTCACAGGAGGTTTGCCTCCGGCCGATGTCTTTAATCTGTTAATTAATGGAAGGGTCTGAAGTTACCAAAAGCTTTTTCCAAGTGAAGAAGTGCTGCAGATTACAATAAAGAGCAGCGGCAGCTAGAAGGTTTGGTTTGCATGAATGAACTCAAAACCAGAAGTGAGGTGGAGCTCCTCAGAGACTGGTTGGACTGGTTTTGATTCACTACAGCTGCAGTTGCCTCGCTCCCAGCCACTTTATACCCACACAGAGGGAAGAAGTCCACCAGCCCATAAGCTCTGAGTTGGGGTCAGATCCTGGTAGGAATTCCGACATGCCTACGGAAGACCGTAAGAACGGTAACTGCTGCTTTCTTACGTGTGTCACAAGTTACGCTGTAAGGTTTTATCGGTCAGCTGAAGTACCTGCATGTAGAGGCTAGGTGTGTGTGTGCTGCTGAAGGTGGTGTGTGAGAGCACGGCAGACATGGGTGGCAAGTGCTACTGACACCTTCGATCATCACGGCTGTTTTACGTGGACTGATGTCACATCTGTAGCAACGAGTCACACGTTCTATAAAGGTTATGAACTCCAGGACGTGTATTATCTGGAGGTTCTAATTAGAAAATGAACGGCCTAATGACGTCTGTCTGTTCACAGGTTCTGTTCAGAGACCAGAGGGTAAACTGGTCAGCCGGTTAACCGCTTCATAGTTATGCTGATGACTCGTTTAGCATCTGGAGTAGTCCCTGATGAGTTCAAAAAGGCGGTTATCCACCCTCTCTTGGAAAACCAGGGCCCTCATGTACCAAACGTTCGTAGAAACGGTCCCATATTCCCTCCTACGACCCACATACAGGTGTGTGTACTCCTGGTTTATGAGACGTGCGGCAGCCTCTCGTACGCACGTTCCTCTGGACTCGTCTGATGAGGAATCCCACCTGTGCGTACCCAGGTGCTCATGTCCGGTCACCGTCATTTACATACAGAAACTTTTAACTTTAACTTTTTTAACTTTTTTGGGACTTTAACTTTTTACCAGCTCAGTGGCCTAGTGGTAGAGTCCGCCCTGAGACTGGGAGATCAGGGTACGACTCCTGGTCGGGTCAGACCAAAGACTTTGAAAAAATGGGACCCAATGCCTCCCTGCTTGACACTCAGCATTAAGGGGTTGGATTGGGGGGTTAAACCACCAAATGGTTCCCGAGCGCGGCTGTGTCTGCAGCTCACCGCTCCCCAAGGGGATGGGTCACATGCAGAGAACAAATGTCGCACACACATCAGTGTGTGTGACAACTAATGGTACTTTGACTTTAACTTAACTTTAACTCCCTCAGTTCACCATATTTGGTCACGCTACGTCCTCAGCAGGTGAGGGGATTCTCGGATTCTTCTCCAGCAAAAATAAGAAAAACTTTATTAACAACCAGATTAAGACACTGGCTGCAGAAGCGCATAAAAACCAAACGGGTTGCAGAGGTTTTAAACGTGGTTGGGACAGAGGAGAGGTTCCTGTCAGAAATGAATAAAAATGGATGTGATGAGTCGTGGAGAAATGGGTTCTCGTTGGTATTTAAGGAATGTTCCGTTTGGATTTGGTTTCATTGGGAAATGTTGAGTGAGTGCAGCCCCTGCTGAGTCTGGTTGTGTATGATCGGGGAGCAGAGGAGGTTCTGAGGCGTTCTAGTTGTAAAGTCCGATATGAACTGGAGTCGGATTCGTGAGGTTTGTCTGTCGCGCCACAAAGGGTCCCAGATCCCAGCATAGCAGAAGGATATCTCCCCACGGAGAACACGTTCCCTCCAGAGAGCACGCTCTTTTAAATCTTCAAATAACACAGATTAGCCATGATATCATGTCAGATTCCCATCAGTCAGGTGTCTTTTATTGGTTTTGTCACCAATTATGTGCAAAAGCTGCTTTTCCACCAACATAACTATTCAATTCAAGTTTATTTCTAAATCGCCAAATCATGGCAAGAGTCGTCTCAAGGACCTTCACATAGTAAATATTCCAGTTGTAACGATTACATTTACATATTATTTAATGAACCATAAAATGTGAGATTACACAGGAAGTATGAAATCAATCTGTGGATAACTTAAACCAGAAGATTGGACCTTTTTATTGCAGGGATTATGTAAGACTTCGTATTCACTCAGAGACAAAAGGAAGGGAGTCAAGTTTTAAAAGTTTAAAGATGTATTACTAAACAAATAAAACTAGACTAACTTCAAACACTAAATGTATGGTGTAACTAAGGTGGATGAGACGGAGAATGGTGTGGTATGGAATGTTGTTCAGAACCAGCAAATCCGAAGAAATGATTAGTTCTGTTGGGAGTGAAGGTGATGTCTTCACGCTAAGCTTTGGTTTGGAGACTTGTAACACACATTAAGACGCCATTCCGTCGGCCTACATACCCTTTTGGAAGTCCCCGTTAGATCAGGAATGTCGAGGTCCTGGTTGACCTGTCTCTGGAACTGAAGCCGGTAGGAAAAGCAGCGTTTGCCGACCAGACCAGTCTTGAGATACTTCTGGGTCACGACAGTTGTGTTGGCATCTAGCGAGACCCAAAACGGGGTCGTGATGGTTCAGCTTTTATTCTGAAAGGAACCGTTGCAGCAGGTGGAACAGCAACAGATTTTATCCAGCTTGTCGTTGGTTGTTTCGGCTGAAGAGGAAAGTTACGGATTGGCCACTCCGACACTTCTCTAGAACGCGTTGAACTGGCGTTAAAGATGACGTGGGCATAGTTTTATACTTCGGATGTTTTGGTTTATGGTCGAATGAAAAGATGACAGATTTACCAAACACCACCGAAACCACGCCTCCGTCAGATCTGGAAGATTCTGATTGGATCAGTGAAAGCAATGTGTCATGTCTTTTAACGCTACGTGAGATCAGTCCTAGTGGAAACATTTAAAGTCATATTCTTATTATATTCTATAGGATTGTAATAAAGTAATTAATATTTTAATTTCACAGATTGGTCACATCTTATTATTGACTAACACTTTGTTTGATTAGCTTATTAAAAATA
>SSNQ01000457.1:1121799-1124299 GCA_006942095.1 Nothobranchius kuhntae | reverse complement strand
GTGATTAACAGGTGTTTCAGCCACTGAACCAGGTGTGCTGGAGCACAGACCCGGCTACAGCCTGCAGGACTGGGATTTAAGACTCCTGCTCTAAAATATCTACACACAGTCACAACAGGCTCCACCTTCTTTTCCCAAGCCTCCCTGCAGATTAGTGGACACAATTCCAGGGTGTGTTTGTTGTCTCCAGACAGCATGAGGTCTTATGGAGATAATGAGGGATATTGTGACCAGGTGGAGCAGATACTTTTCAGCAGAAGTGTATGGTGAGGTGGAGCTCCTCAGAGACTGGTTGGACTGGTTTTGATTCACTACAGCTGCAGTTGCCTCGCTCCCAGCCACTTTATACCCACACAGAGGGAAGAAGTCCACCAGTCCATAAGCTCTGAGTTGGGGTCAGATCCTGGAAGGAATCCCGACATGCCTACGGAAGACCGTAAGAACGGTAACTGCTGCTTTCTTACGTGTGTCACAAGTTATGCTGTAAGGTTTTATCGGTCAGCTGAAGTACCTGCATGTAGAGACTAGGTGTGTGTGTAGGCTCCTGTGCTGTGGTTCTGTTGTGGTGGATTCCTGCACAGCTGCTGTTTGACTCAACAGAAGGCATTAATGTGGTGAGGGATCCGTGCTCATAGGAAACACAACACCGCCTCTGAGTGTGAGTGGTGACAACCAGCATGCATGGTTATGTGTTGGAAAGTTCACTTTCTGTATGAACCAGTTCAGCTCCACAGTTCATAGTTCAGCTCCACTGTTCATGATTCTAATAGTTCAGCTCCACAGTTCATGATTCTAATAGTTCAGCTCCACAGTTCGTGATTCTAATAGTTCAGCTCCACAGTTCATGATTCTAATAGTTCAGCTCCACAGTTCGTGATTCTAATAGTTCAGCTCCACAGTTCATGATTCTAATAGTTCAGCTCCACAGTTCGTGATTCCAATAGTTCAGCTCCACAGTTCATGATTCCAATAGTTCAGCTCCACAGTTCGTGATTCCAATAGTTCAGCTCCACAGTTCATGATTCCAATAGTTCAGCTCCACAGTTCGTGATTCCAATAGTTCAGCTCCACAGTTCGTGATTCCAATAGTTCAGCTCCACAGTTCGTGATTCTAATAGTTCAGCTCCACAGTTCCTGATTCTAATAGTTCAGCTCCACAGTTCCTGATTCTAATAGTTCAGCTCCACAGTTCCTGATTCTAATAGTTCAGCTCCACAGTTCGTGATTCCACTGTTCGTGATTCTAATAGTTCAGCTCCACAGTTCCTGATTCTAATAGTTCAGCTCCACTGTTCGTGATTCTAATAGTTCAGCTCCACTGTTCGTGATTCTAATAGTTCAGCTCCACTGTTCGTGATTCTAATAGTTCAGCTCCACTGTTCGTGATTCTAATAGTTCAGCTCCACTGTTCGTGATTCTAATAGTTCAGCTCCACTGTTCGTGATTCTAATAGTTCAGCTCCACTGCTCACGCGCGTCTGCAGGCAGACCCCTGCAGGCAGACCCTGTTAATCGATGCCAGATAAATGAGAATGGCAGTAAAGGACAGCCTTGTTCTTCATCCAGACGGAGCGATAATCATTCACCCATGCCTACGAGGACTACAGAGATATCAGGGCTAAAACAGACCATGAGCTGTTTGATTAAAGCTGTTCAGTCAGAACCCCCAGACTTTACACGTTTCCATGGCAATGCCAGAAGGGCGCTTCATCTCCTGTTTCTCCACTTATTAAATGAAGTTATCATTGATGTGGCTTTCATGTTCTGCTCCAGAGTCTGGAGGTTTAGAGACGGGAGGACTTTGTTTCTGCTGCAGCTGTGAGTTTTAAGGATAAACGTTGGTGGTGGTCATGTGACCCTGAAGTTAACGCTGTAAACACATTTAGCATATAGATTACACACCGAGGACAAACATCACGTTTGTCATTTCAAGCCTCATTCTGGAGTATTTGTCTTGTCCGATGGCACCATCTAGTGGCCGACAAGCATATCACACAAGGTTTCTCCAGTTTTTTTTTAAGATGGCGACTTCACGTTTCTGTTTATAAACGTGCTTCTGTAGCGACAAACGGCTAAAACACGTTTACAAGTGTTGTTCTCATGTCTCTATTTCAGAGTTGTGCTGCTTACGCTACATCACCGTACATGACGAGACTTTTACGGGTTTCTGATAAATCATCATTTCTGAAGGGGAAAACTCCAGAAAGCTGCTTTAAATCAAACATTAGCGTGATTGACACGCGTGACCAGAGTACAAGCTGTTAAATTCAGTCCTTTTACATATGTGTTAATGTTGCTGTTGATGTGTCCTTGGGCAAGACGCTTATCCCACCCTGCCTGCTGGCGGTGGTCGTTACTTAGGAAGCTAACAGCCCAGACGAAGCCATGGGCAGCCAAAGCAGTCACAGGCAGCCCAGTGCTCACGAGCAGGAGATGGTGACACCTCTGCATTCACTGATTTTTACACGTTTACGCCCGGTTCCACGTACTCGGTGATCCTCA
>SSNQ01000457.1:1104299-1121648 GCA_006942095.1 Nothobranchius kuhntae | reverse complement strand
TTAACGCTTTTATTTCAACAAGGAGGAATAAATGATAACAACTCTTTTTTTTGCAGGACAGCCAAAAACATACGATGCCAACTTTAAAGGTCCGATCCAGAACAGGTGAAGAACTTTCTCTCAGAACCATCTTCGTGTTTCTCTTTTCACCCATTCACACTTTTTGTTTTCAGGAGCTGCACGGACGTCATCTGCTGCGTCCTCTTTGTCCTCGCAATCCTGGCTTATGTAGCTGTCGGGATCCTTGGTCCGTGTGTGTGTGTGTGTGTGTGTGTGTGTGTGTGTGTGTGTGTGTGTGTGTGTGTTAAAGTAAAAAGCTTCTTGATGTTTTCCAGCTTGGTCTCAGGGAGACCCGAGGAAGGCGATCTACCCCACTGACAGTCGAGGACAGTTCTGTGGACAGGCCGGGACTCCTCTTGAGTGAGTTAGCTCCAGTGTGGATGGAAACCAGCTGCTGGAACTGGTTTTAGTTACAGTCACCTTCATGTACCGTTCACTTCTATAAATGGTCGTTATGGAGGGTTACTTTACTGGTGCACGGTGGGGTAATCTAGGATACTAACCTAATTGAAACTGGAACTAGCAGCTGGGAAACCAGAGTTTAGTGGTCTTATAACTGGCTGCTGTTAGCAGCAGACCCGTCTGGTTTCACGCGAAACGTCGTCCAATAGAACGGTGGGTTAATCCGTGTACTTTGTTGTGTTCTGCGTTTACAGAAATAAAGGCCTGTTGTTTTACTTCAACATCATGAAGTGCGCCAGCCCCATGGTGCTGCTGGAGTTCCAGTGTCCCACCACACAGGTGTCCTCTAAACCCGTACGCTCACACGTGGGATGTAGGCCCACTGCTTTGCTGATCCTGTCTTTTCTGCTCTGGACCTTCAGCTGTGTGTGGAGAAGTGCCCTGAGACCTCCATGACCTTACTGAAGGCCTACAGCAACCCTAAAGACTTTGCTTATTACAAGAACTTCTGCAAGGAGGAGCTGAGCAGTTCAATGGTGAGCTGCAGTCTCTCATGTTCAGATTTTACGGGAAACAACCGAGCGGGAGTCAAGTTCACCAGAGAAAAGCTTCTGGATCTTCTCCCAGCTGGTTTTCCTAAAAACATAATGACCCTCCGGCCTCAGAAGAGCCAGATGTGTGGTTAAACACAGCTGTTCTTGTTCTGATGTCGTCTTTTCTGTCTCACTCCAAATGTTAGCCTGTTCAAGAGATCCTCAAGCTGGGCCTGTGTCCTGCTGTGCTGCTGCCCAGCAAAGCCAGTGAGTTAGCAGATGTTCCACGGATCTGGAAGGGTGGCTCCCACCTTTGAAAGGGGAATTAAAGTGGTGTTCTCTTTCAGTCACCCGTCGGTGCTTTCCAGCTCTGGGCCTAAAGGGAGGCGTGGTAACCGTGGGAAACCAGACCACGTTCGATGACGGACGAGGGAACAGCTTAAATGCCAACGATCTGGTGAACGGAGTGAAGTGAGTGGGAACGAGGAAGTCTTCTCTGACGGGGGCGTGTCTGCAGTCCCAGCGGCTCACCTGAGGGACCTGTCTGTTCTCGGGTTTCTCTCCACAGGAACGCCACGGTGGTCATGGAGGCTCGTCAGGTGGTGATGAAAGTCTTTGAGGATTTCACCCAGTCCTGGTACTGGATCCTCATGTGAGTTCTGAGGTGGAGGTCCATTACGTCTTGTTTTACGAGTCTAATCTGTCACCCCGAGTTTAACGCGAGCAAGTCTCCTACCCCTATTTCCTGATGGTGGACTGGCTGAACGTTGGCACTCATGGCTCAGCTCTAACCCTCAGCTCGACGCTGAGAGCTCGGCCATTTTATTGGAGAGAGAGAGAGAGAGAGAGAGAGACATTTCCCATAACCACGAAGGGTAGATATGGCTTTTATCTCCTCTCCAGAGCTCAATCTGGAGGCAGGACCGGGTTTTGGTGCAGCGTAAGCACAGCGGATCCCTGCAGTAAACATTCAGCTCATGCACGGAGCTGCAGGAGTTTCCCAGAGCGCTCCCAGAAAGTTCGGTAAAAAAATGAACTCCGTCCCGCTTTGCAGCTCATCCTTTCTCCGTAAATCTGGAGGCAGAACCGACGTTTACTTTTTAAGGTACCGACCGAATTCCACAGTACCGACCGAGCACCGATTCACGTCATTTGAAACGGTGCCTCGTTTCGGTACCCGTCCTTCGTAACGAGAACTTGCCTAGACAGCTGCGCATGCGCAAGAGCGTTGTGTCGTCGGTCGCTGCGAGCCAGTTGTAAACAGAGCAGCATGGTAGAAAGAACGCACGCTAAAGTTTGGCTTCACTTTACTAAATGCGACGAGTGACTGGGTGATGATTAAACCAGAAGCAACGATCCAAGTGAGACATCCTCATCTTAATCTGCTCCGGTAGGTAAATATAATTTGCTTATATGTTAGCTTCCGTTCTGCTAATGGTGCGTTCGCTTTCTCCTCGGAAATTCTAACTTCCCAGTAGGAAAAATCAAATGAAAAAAGACGGCAAAAGGAATGAAGATAAACAGTAAATTTAGTTCACAGTAAAGATGTTTGCTTCAGTTTAATTATCAGCTTATAAAACTACAAGGACGATGTTAAAATACAAACAGTTGTATGTTATTTATCGTGATATTTATCAAATATTGTTATATATTGAGAAAAATATATATTTAATTATAAAAGACAATTAAAATGATAAACACTCAAAAGTATCTAAAATTGGTACCGTTAAGTACCGGTATCGATTCGTAGGTACCAGGAATTAGTGCCGGATCGATTCAGATGTCAAAGGTACCATCCCTAGCTGTGAGAGAGCTAGCGTTAGCTGCGCCCACCTCAAGGCCATTAAAACAAGGCCAGAGGTCCTGCTGCTGGCTGCAGCCCACCTCCTGCTCCCAGCAACCGAACAAACGCCATCTCTCCGTTTTCGTACTCTGGAGTCCATCTTCACATTAGCAGTTCACCGCTACATGAAGCTAGCGGAAACGTAACTCCATCTCCGGTCTCGAAACAGGAAGTAGATTTTGTGGTCTTTACAACAGCAATGGTGATGCTTGTAGCTAGTCTCAGAAAGTTCACTTGAGTTACTTCAGCTTGATAAAAGTAAAGTCAAACTATCGGCTCGGATCTGAAGTATAAAGATGGGATCGGGATCGGAACATCCCTAGCTGAACGGACAAACGCACGTGTCGCACCTGGGAGGAATCAAACTCTGTAATTGTTTTGATAACGAGATTGAAGGGAAATACCGTCTTGTCTCATTAATAAAGTAAATGTGTATGATGTCAGTAATATTTGTAAGCGTGACAGGAACCGTTAGAGGTGTTCTAACAACTGAAGGTAAAGACTTCAGGTGTGTTCATCAGGTTCACCTGCTCTCATCCACCAGCTGGGCGTGCTTTTGGACCACCTGAACGTTGTTTCTCACAAGCGCCGCTAGAACACACGATGCTGACATCAGTCGTAGCAGCTCCACATAAAGGAGCCGTTCTGGTCTCTGATTGGTTCTTTTTTATGTAGCCCTGCCTGTCCTGTTTTCTAATTGGATCTTTGTTGCGTTTTCATCGTCTTTCGTACGTCAGCACAAATGTTGGTCATCATTAGTCATGCTTTAGTCCTTGTTGATGTTTTAGTAACAGATAAATACTTTTGACTGGTTCCAGTTGATGATGTCATAACTGTTCGACAGACTAACCCCCTTCCCCCCACACCTTTGCAGTGGTCTGGTCATCGCCATGGCCGTCAGCCTGCTCTTCATCTTCCTGATGCGGTTCCTGGCGGGCATCATGGTCTGGATCATCATCGCCTTGGTGATACTGGTGATCGGATACGGTGAAAACACGATTTCATCATCTCTAAGTGATTCGGTCATCTTGGCCCAGAGCAGCTGTAAACGGTCCTCCTGAACATGCGGTGTACGCATCAGCGTCTCAGCTTCAGGCGTTCCTGTACAGATGCAGCCACAGCTGGATTACTGTACGGAGGTTTTCTCCTGGCAAACAGTTTCAAAATGTACAAAGCTTTATCGACGAGCTTGAGCACACCAGGACGGTCCGTGAAGGCAAAGACGCCGTTATTCTTAGTAATCGTCTTTCATGGAAACTAAACGGGAATCGTATCGCTGTGACCGTCTCGTTCTTCATGTCCACCGTGAGTGTTGGTGGGGACACGTCCCCGTGTCTCTGGCCAAGATGACATGTCAGAGCAGGTCTTTCTAGTGCACCTCTGGTTCTGGTCCGAGCTCTAACGTCTGGTTTGGGCTTTTAGGCATCTTCCACTGCTACATGGAGTACGCCTCCCTAAAGGGACAACCCGGAGCTAACGTGACGATACAGGAACTGGGTTTGCAGACGGACCCCACCATCTACCTGCAGATCAGACAGACCTGGCTGGCCTTCAGTTAGTACACGTGCCATACCTGGATGACCTCACGCTTCCTTTGGTTCTCCACGGGATGACTCTGGATCTCCTCTGTTTCAGTGATTATCCTGGCCATCGTGGAGGGAGTCATCATCCTGATGCTCATCTTCCTGAGGAAGAGGATCCTCATCGCCATAGCCCTCATCAGGGAATCCAGCAAGTCAGATTCCAGTCTGCTGCTTAAGGCTGTTTGCTACTGATGCCTCTGGACTTCTGTAACCGTCAGTAATTCTGGTCCCTGCAGAGCCATTGGACACATGATGTCGTCCCTGTTTTACCCGCTGTTCACCTTCCTGCTGCTGGTGATCGTGGTGGCGTACTGGGCAGTGACAGCTGTGTATCCTTTAGTCACCACGAGCAGGTGACCCCAACCAGAGGTTGCTCCACGTGCTGTGGCGAACTGCTAAACACCAAATCAGTTTTCTCAAGTTCGTTCTGTAGAGGCAGCATATCCCGTAAAAGTCACAGTTAGCATCCTTCTGATAGAGCAGCGGCTCTACTCCGAACCCCTCAGCTTATAGCAGCCAATCAGGAAGGGTGGGCGTGGCCGGCAGCTGCTCCTCTCCCGTAACGTTAAAGACCCTGAAACTGGTGACCAGGGGACCTCGTTTATCAAGCTAGCTTACGCACAAAACGGGGTCGGGAAACTGCGAGAGCAACTTTCCACGCAAACGTTGGGATTTATGAAGGAAAACGTAGCGGAAAAATGTGTGCAGCTTTAAGTTGACTAAGGACCTGGCTTACACACATGCTGGACATGGAGAGCACCTGCAGTGCTGCTGCTGAGAAGATACAGTTATGAAATCCTGCAGCATTATCACTTGTACACACACACACACACACACACACACACACACACACACACACACACACACACACACACACACACACACACACACAGCCTGAAGTGCAGAATATCAGCAGGGGGACAGATTGAGACAGAACATCATGCGTGTGGGACAGTGTGTGTGTCCTGTCACTGTGACCTGATTGATCATGTGACCTGGCTACTTGTACAGGGGAGATCTCCGTTTGGGTGACTGGTTAGCACGCGTGACTTTCACCTTGGAGTCTGGGGATGGAGTCCTGATTGGACCATTGTTTTATATCCGCCACAGATCTCTCTGAAGAAGTCAGCATTGACGGCTTCAGCAACGCTGTGCCACTCCGTAGATTTTCTCTTATTTGTTTTGCAAAAGCACTTCCTTTCATTTCTCCACCTCACCCACAGGTACCTCAACTTCTGCTTGTGAAATAGTGCTTCCTTGATCTGCGGTCGGGATCGAAATGCTGCAACAGCCGGCTTATGTATATGCATGAGGTCCACAAGGCACTTTGCATTGACCATTTATGGCAGTAAGTGGGCGTGGTGAGGGCGAGATGTGGCCAGAATTCAGCTGAGAACCTTTCTCGTTAGTCTCTGATTTATGAAGCGGAGATTGCGTGCAGCTGTGCGTCCTCCATGTTTGATAGATCACACACCTGCTTGGCGTGAGTACATTTGTTTGCTGAGCTTAAGTACGGTTTTAGTAAGGATTCTACGCCATGTCTGATAAAAGACACCCCTGGGCCTTAACAGAACAGATCAGCTTCTTATCTACGTCCAACCAGGCCATCTACAAGGTGTTTAACGAGTCGGAGTGCACCTACTCCAGGAACAACTGTGACCCGGCTGTAAGTTCACCGCCTCGCCTTCATCGGTCAGGCTGCCTCCGTGTTAAAGGTCGACTGCTGATTATCTCCAGAATTACTCGACGAGCCTGATGAAGCAGCAGTGCCGGGACTCGGAGTGCCTCTTTGCCTTCTACGGGGGGGAGACGGTGTACCATAAATACCTGATCGCGCTGCAGTTCTACAACGTCTTCCTCTTCTTCTGGTGCGCCAACTTCGTCACGGCTCTGGGACAGATGACCTTGGCCGGCGCCTTTGCCTCGTACTACTGGGCCTCGGACAAAACCAAGGACGTGCCTAAGCTGCCCGTCTTCTCCTCCATGGGCAGGGCTCTCAGGTGTGGACGCAGGTTTCTGGTTAGGGTCAGGGTTATGGCTGTGCTCTCATGAGCTACTTGGCTACTGTGTGTACATCTCCTGCAGCAGGAGGTGCTGGAAAACCCTTAGATCACATTGAAAGTGCTTCCTGTTTCAGGTATCACACAGGAAGTCTGGCGTTCGGATCTCTCATCCTGTCAGTCGTTCAGATCATCAGAGTGCTGCTGGAGTATTTGGACCACAAGCTGAAAGGTGTGAAGCGCCGAGTCCAGAGATCTGGAGACCGAGGCCCAGACGTTAAACTGCTGGTTTTTCCTCAGGAGCCCAAAACAAGTGCACCAAGTTCCTGCTGTGCTGTCTGAAGTGCTGCTTCTGGTGTCTGGAGAAGTTCGTCAAGTTCCTGAACAGGAACGCCTACATCATGGTGAGAGAGGTGTAACGGAGCAGGAGCCCCGGCGTCGCACTCGCTTTCCTCTGAGATGAATACAGTTTAGCAAAGAGATCAAATCTGTTATGTAGATGATCAGGTTGCTATGGCAACGCAACACAGGCTGAGCCAATGTGGCTACCCAGAGATGCTACTGATCACACACACACACACACACTGGTCAGAGGTGTGTGTGTGTGCGCGACCGACATGGACGGAGCCTGGGTTGGAACCCGTGACCCTCTGGTTTTAGGGTGAACGTCTATGGTGCTGTCGGCCATGTTGGACGCACCACCTGCCTTGGGCCACCATGGCCCATGTGTAGCGTCCTAGCAGCTGGACGGCTGCCCTGACCTCGGCGCTGTTGGACTCAAAGTTAAATCGTGTGTGTGTGTGTGTGTGTGTGTGTGTGTGTGTGTGTGTGTGTGTGTGTGTGTGTGTGTGTGTGTGTGTGTGTGTGTGTGTGTGTGTGTGTGTGTGTGTGTGTGTGTGTGTGTGTGTGTGTGTGTGTGTCCTCGTCCTCTAGGTGGCAATCCATGGCAGAAACTTTTGTGCTTCTGCCAGAGACGCCTTCATGCTCCTGATGAGGAACATAATAAGGTGACGCTCGCCCCCGACCTGAACCCTTGGGCCGTGTGGGTTTCAGGCTGACGAGGGTTTTCTGCTTTACCCGACAGGGTTGCTGTGGTGGACAAGGTGACCGATTTTCTCCTGTTCTTGGGGAAACTTCTCGTCGTCGGGCTTGTGGGTGAGTCAGCTGGTTAGGGTCTTAGGTGTGTCCAGGTGAGTGGACACCTGCCTCGTTCACTCACCTTTACTGCAGTCTGAGAAGCGTTTCTACTGTTGGCCACGAGTTTGATCTTCAGTAGGAAAATGAATAAATGTTCCACTCAGATGTTCTAAAGGGACCCAGGCGAATGCTCCTGTCTACAGGATCAGGCCACTAGGTGGCACTGTTCATCTAAACATATGAAGGTTTTTATACCGATGATGATTTTGGGTCCTTAAAAGCACCAGAGCAGCTTCTCCTGTCCTGCCAGTCGAAGCGGAGGGTTAACTTTACCCGTCCTCCACAGGAGTCTTTGCCTTCTTCTTCTTCTCCGGAAGAGTGAAGGCGTTTGAGAACACGGCTCCTCACCTGCACTACTACTGGGTCCCCATCCTGGTGAGAATCGGGTCGGTGTTGGCTCATGATGATGGCTTTGTTTTGACACTTCCTGTTCTGTCCACCAGACTGCAGTGATTGGCTCGTACCTCATTGCTCATGGATTCTTCAGCGTGTACGCCATGTGTGTGGACACGCTGTTCCTCTGCTTCTGTAAGTGATGTTCATCCTGGTGGAGATGCTGTAGCTGCCGCTGCTGCTTTGGGCCTGTCACTAATTCTGAGTTGCTGCTAATTGTCGTGCTGTTGCCTGAGGTGACCTTTAACCTTCTGCATTGAGAGTGGCCGCCTTGGCTTGCTGGTGGTTTGACTTTCTCCTTTTTGTCTCCTCTCTTTCCTCACGTCCTTCTTTTCCCTGCACTCCGGACTCTCCGCCTCCGTGTCCTTGACTAAACTTTCATTCATCGTAACACAAACACGCATGAAGGTGAAGATCTGGAACGCAGTGACGGGTCCGCTGCCAGGCCCTATTGCATGTCGCCGAGTCTTGGTGAGGTTCTGCTGAAGGACGCGGCAGAGGAAGCGTCCGTGTCCTCGACGCAGCCGCAGCTCCAGGAGGACCACGCTCAGGACCACACAGCTTAGAGTGAACAGTCGGTCCTGAACGGGCTGCAGACTCGCCTTTGTGATGGACGGTGACGGCTAAAGCTTTTCTTTCCTTGTGTTCTTTATTAGAAGAAAGCAGAAACCACGCTGGCTGGACTGGGCGTGTTGCCGTGGTTTCTGTTTGCCACACACGTAAAGAACAAACAATAGATGTCAATGCAGCGTTTGGCCGTGGGGAGAGCTCCTTCTGATGCTGTCAGATCAGACTTGATCCTAACGGGGCGGGTCTACAGCGTTAGGGTCTACAGCGTTAGGGTCTACAGGGTCTTGGGTCTACAGGGTTGGGGTCTACAGGGTTAGGGTCTACAGGGTCTTGGGTCTACAGGGTCTTGGGTCTACAGGGTTAGGGTCTACAGGGTCTTGGGTCTACAGGGTCTTGGGTCTACAGGGTCTTGGGTCTACAGGGTCTTGGGTCTACAGGGTTAGGGTCTACAGGGTTAGGGTCTACGGGGTCTTGGGTCTACAGGAAGAAATCAGATGGCCTAAAGAGGTTACTAGTATTAGTGTCTTAAGCAGAGTCTTTTACACACACACACACACACACACACACACACACACACACACACACACACACACACACACACACACACACACTTTCTGGCTCTTTAGATCAGACATTAGTTAAGGATTCAGTGCAGATTCTGATCACTGTTGTCTCTTAATTGTGACGTAACTAAGGCATCCATCCTTCACCTCTCCCTCAGAGATGGGGGAGGGGTTAGTTAATGTGGCTCGGGTAGTTAGGATGCCTCCTGGACGCCTCCCTGGTGAGGTGTTCCGGGCACGTCCAACCGGTAGAGACCTACAGGAAGACGCTGGAGGACTACGTCTCTCACCTGGCCAGGGAACACCCTGGAGGAGCTGGCCCAGGTGGGTGGGGAGAGGGAAGTCTGGGCCTCCCTACTTAGGCCGCTTCCTCCGCGACCCGACCCGGATTGCTAAGGAAACCGGATGGATGGATATATTAGAATGTTACCGGCATGAACAACATGTTTTCAGCTAGCTTGTTCTGTTGCTGCTTTACCAACTGAAAACGGGACAAACGTTAGCTTCCCAGCTAAAGCTACAAGTCTACAGGGCTAACCCTAAAGCAGCGACATCAGTAGCTCTCCTGCATTAGCTTAGGGAACCTTTAGGATGTAACGTTTCAGATGCTAGCTATTGCATCACTCGCGGTCCTGCGCGTACACGGCTTCATCCTCCCAGGGTGTCGCACTGGGGCTGCTTGGCAGTGATGATACTTGGGTAAAGGTTTAGGACAGGTGTGTGTAAGTGTGTGTGTCGGGGCCAGCGGAGCCTTTTCTTTGCCGTTTTAACCGTCGGCGCCGTTTCCAAACCACTGTTTAACCTCCACTATGCCACACGTGATTATACAGCAGTGATGAAATCTGCATTTGAGATAAAGCTCTGGTTTAGTTTTAGCCACTGATTAGTGAGTGTGTGACAGATTAGGGTTCTAGTTAGAACATCTGTTCTTGAGTCAAACCCTGTGGTTGAATCTTCCAGTGGAGGATCTGGAGAGGAACGACGGCAGCCCGGAGAGGCCCTACCTGATGCCCGAAAGCCTCCGCAAAATCCTCAAAAAGAAGAACAAGACGGACCCAGCTCAGTAGAGGGCCGGCCCGGGTCTTGGTGAGACGGGACCATTGGTGTCGACAACGGGATCTAAACGAGTTCCGGTTCCCCCGAACTTTGGACTGCAAGCATTTTTAGCTTTGGGTTTTAAGTGTTGTGTTTTAAACCCTTCATGCATGTGTGACTCTGAATATTTGCTGCAAGTTTGTTTTTGTATTTTATCTTCTGAGTGGTTGAACGTGGACCGTGTCTGATGCTGTTGAACTCTTGTAGGACCGGAAGTGTGCGGATTCGTCTCACTCCGTGTTTGTTTGGAGTTCAGATTTCTTATGGTGCAATTTTCAAATAAAAGCTTTGTAAGGAAAAAGTGGCGCTTCGATCTGATTGGTCACGGTTAGCTCCACTCTAAAGGTAAAACACACGCTGCTGAAGCCACATCACCACCTTCCCAGCAGCGCCGCCCTCGTGCTCGACAGCCGACCTAGAGGTCACGACCTCTCACTTTAACAGGAGTCTGCTGTAGGATCCACTGAGTTTCTGGTTGGATCCTAAAGCTTCGTCCGTGTTGCTGAAACTTCTCTGTTACGTCCGACAGGAGGTGTTGAGATGTGAAGGAGGGGGTAACACAAGAAATACGACGTGGAGTTGAAATGGGTTGAATTGTTGTAAAAGGTCCTAAAAGCAAGAGCAAACATGGCGAGCGTTATTAAAATAATGCAAATGAAAAATTCACTGGAAAGTTAACAGTTAAAGACAAATTATCAACCATATAAAACACCTGTTGAAACTTTAAGTCTTACCAAACTGAAGGTGTTTTAAAAACAACGAAGTTGGTAAAAGTCCGAGTTAACATTAAAGCACAGTCGACACTAGGTGACACGTACCAAAGATCCATGTGGATCACTCAGAGTTACAACTATTACAGTTAAAACTCATCAAAACGAAGGGGTTAAAGCCAGAGCGAGGCCTGGAGGACAGAAGAACCCCTGCACTGCTGAAGGCACAGCCTTTTTATCCAGGTGTGGGTCATCAGCAGCCTGGAAGGGGGGGGGGGGGGTCATCCCGGCTCCTGCATCCCACTGGCCCGGCTGGCAGCCGTAACGTCCACAAAAAGGTTTTAATAAAACTAAACGAGCCGACTGAACCGAACCGGAACACGACTAAGCTTGGAAGGTCAAAGGTCAACTGGCTAAAACAATTGGCCCCTAAATGAGGACTTTTGACATTTCTCATTATTTTAAAGGTAATGCTTAAACGTGCGGCACGGCCTTGTTTATTGTTTATTTAGTGTTTGGTGTCACGGAACACGTCGGTCGAGACGAAATCTGTGTGTGTTTTTCCATGCGCGCACGTGTATGTGTGTGTGTTTCCGTGTGTGTGTGTGTGTGTTAGGTAATTCATCAGAAACATGAACACTAATAATCTGACTGGAACATGATGATTTCTCTGGTTCTAGTTAAACGTTTGTGTAATTCACCTGCTGTGTGTCTGACCATCGATGTGAACACATGAATTATTCACAACAGACGTTACGTAACATGAAGTCATATGTAATTGAAGGTGTGTTTAGGCTCAGGTCCTGGATTATTCTGGAGCAGCCTGCTAGTCCTGAGGCTGAGGTAGTCTGACGTGTCCCCGCTTGAGTGACTTGTTCTGCTGGACCTTCACAAACATCCTTATGGTTCTGTAATAAGCACTTAGGAGCTTCATGCTTTCATTCAACCAGCTGGACTTAATCCCACCGTCGGATTAGCCCACCCAACCAATGAATCTGGCCCTGAAGACCTTTTAAAGGGACCGGCCAGCTGAGAGAATAAGATGCTTTATTATTGTGTACGTGCTTCAGGGAAGGTTGTGGGGGAGTTGGTGCATCTCTGTGTTTTAGGTCCAAACGTGTAATTCTACTGGAACAACCAACAGGTCCTGAAATGATTGTTCCACTCCGGTGCAGCAGGTGGCGACACGCGCCCTTTTGTTAGCTTGTAGCAACAGAAGAAGAAAACGGCAGAAGGAGACTGCCATAGACGGGTACCCATAGATATGTATATAAACGTGTACATATATATATATATATGTGTGTGTGTGTGTGTACCACCTCCAGCAGGTGGGGGTGAGGTGTCTAGCCCCACTGCCACAGAGTGAACGGGGCTTGAACTTGCTACCCTCCGGTTGCTCTGTCCTGTTCCGTGTTCGGGACTCGGAGTGTGATTCCGTCCTGTTCCGTGTTCGGGACTCGGAGTGTGATTCCGTCCTGTTCCGTGTTCGGGACTCGGAGTGTGATTCCGTCCTGTTCCGTGTTCGGGACTCGGAGTGTGATTCCGTCCTGTTCCGTGTTCGGGACTCAGAGTGTGACTGAGACAAAATGTTTGGATATCAGCTCGAACACAGAATGGGAACGTTATCTTAAATTATAGCACATGTAGCTAAGACATTTCTAACTAAAACTAAATCCTGATATTCGTTGACCAGACCCTAGCAGCTTGTGTGTGACGGTGACATTCAGGGGAGCGAGATGATCCAAGATTTCAAACCAGACTTCCCAGAGTGGCAGGATGATGGTCTGTCATTTCAAGCCACGCCTCAAACTGGTCCGATGATCTCTAAAGTTGATTTTAGTCTCGCTGCTAAAGTACGGAAGAAATGTGTGAAAAATAAATGTGGTACGTGTTTGCTTTGGCTCTCGCGCAAATATGCTGGAACAACGAACGTTCCACAGCATTCCGGTTCTGCCGTAGTCATGAGTGTTCAAACCTTCTAAAGGCATGTGTGGCTTGTGCTCTGGTGATAAGGAGCCGTCTGTTGGCATTCCTCTCTCTCCGTTGCTGCTTTTGTCTAACTTTAATGTTTTTGCATTCCTGAATCCAAAGTCCAAATTCTGAAGTTAGTCAGTAAGTCGCTGTGGGGAGAAGGGCTCGAGGACCAAATAACAACCCCAATTCTAGAACCAATAAGTGTCCTTCAAACTGGAAAATGTCCAGATTCCAGATGGGGGGGGGGGGGGGGGGGGTTAAGGTGTGTGTGCATGCTTCTCCATCCCCTGTGAGTCGTGGTGGATGGCTGCTTATACTGAGCGAGGATCCTCTGGAGTTTTTTTTCCTATCGGAAAACTGCGTAAGCAACTTTCCACGCAAGCTTTGGGATTCATATAAAAATGCAGCAGAAAACTGTGCGCAACTTTAAGTTGACTTGAGGACCTGCTGCTGAGCAGATATGGTAATGAATCCCAGCGGCATTATCACTCGTATTACCACACAGAATTCATGAATCTTCTCGATCAGTAGACGAACGGTGGAGATGTGGTTTATGGTGGAACGTCTGGGCATGAAGCCAGACTTCTGGGGCGGCGGCTGCTCCTGATGGCTGGCAGAGCACGGGTGAGCAGGATCCTGGTAAAGAGCTTGCTGGGGATGGAGAGCAGTGGGATGCCTTTGTGGTTGCACACAGAGTAGTGAAGGGTCCAGGTGGGGCTGAGTCTTGGCGTGCTGGTTGGCTTGCAGCTTTAGCTTGAGCTGGGCCGGACATTCCATGTGGCCACACCGGTTCTGTGATGAAAGTTGATCCATTCTCGTTGGTTGGGGCCAGGCATGGGTCCATTATCGTGTTGGGCAGTCCAGATTCTTTCTCTGGTAGGTTTCGTAACAGGGGATTTGTCCTGGGTGGGTTGATAGCCCTCCACAGGACAGTCGGTTGGCAGGGCTGCTGCCTCACAGTGTACCGGCACGCTGGGGTCTTTGTTTGTCTGGAACCTACCTTGGAGACTGGCCCACCAAGGGGGACCCTACCAGGAGCAAGCTCCCAATGGTATCGCTCTCCAGGGTCACTGGAACACGCAAGCCCTCTCGCCACAGCAAGGCCAGACCCAAGAGAGAAATATCCCACACGAGTGATAATTAAGGGAAGTGAGTTTATACTTTTCTACACAATTAGCTATAAAACAACAACATTTAAATCTTAAGCAGCCTGTAAGGGTTTCCTGTAAATGAATGTCTGCTTCATGTCGGACCTCACGAGATCCACGCATCTATTAGCACAGAAAGTGTGTGAAAGACTTTCAGCTACTAACCACATCAAACAAGTGTGTGAGGCAGCCATCTTAAAAAATGGGTCTGATGTAGATCTACGGGTGGACAAGAACTTCTCCCACAGGTCTGGGCATGATTGCGCCTGTGTTAGGCTAGGCCTCTGCTCTGTGTGCTTCGTCATCACTTTCTTGCATGTTGGTGATCTGTTTGATTATATTTGTCGCCTTATCAAGTTTGTCAACAAACTGTGTCTCAGCTGTCAGTCAATACCATTAAGATCGCACACGCTTTTCCGCATTAAGGAGCATATGCAGATAGCTTGTGTTACCTGGGACAGGTACGCCAAATTTTTCTCTCCAACTTTTGTTTGTGCCACGCCAGCATGGGAATGCTTGCGGCCCTCAAGCCGCCGTGGACGGAGAAGGAAGCGTGGATCTAGAGCTGGAATCCAGTCCAGGCTAAGAAAACATTATGGGAAAACATCTGTATGGAGTGAGTCCAGATTTGCGATGAGTAAGCGATGCCTCCGACTGGTGCCAGTCTATGCACCACGATGTGGTCCCGTGGAGGCGACAGTGCTGTCCCATGCGGTGCCGCGATCGTGGCTCTCGGACCGGACTTTCCCGTCCCAACGTAGCCGGTTCCATACATCCCGTGAGCGGATCCTCCGAGCTGTCCCCTACCAGGCGGAAAGTGTGAATGGCGCCTGCTCTCCAGTGCGGTGCCAACCTGCCCAGAGCGCATCAGCGGCCCAGTGCGCAAAGACGGCAAGGATCGCCCTGCTGAACGTTCGCTCCATAGCGAATAAAACTTTCATCCTTGGAGATATGTTTAATGAAGAACATCTGCATTTAATGTTTTTGACAGAAACTTGGCAGAGGGAACAAGATCACATGCTTTTAAATGAGTTGTGGCCACCTGGCTGTTCTGTGTTTGGGACCCTGCGCACCGAGCGGCGAGGTGGCGGACTCGCTCTTATCTACAGGGACTGCTTCTCCTGACGGCTTATGAACCAACCCTCATACAACTCCTTTGAGCTGCAAATGGTTAAGGTTGGGAAAACTGACTCATTTTATTGTGTTTTAGTTTATCGTCGTCCTGGTCCTGCACACAGGTGTTTAGATGAATTTTCAGAGTTCTTGTCCGGTGTTATTAAACTTGAGAATGTTTTAATCCTTGGAGATATGAACATTCATATTGATAATCCTTCTTGCAAGACAGCATCAGAGCTACTGAATCTCACTGAGTCATTCCATTTTAAACAGCATGTGTCTGGCTCTACACATTCGAAAGGCCATACCTTAGATGTAGTTTTGTCTTTTAGCCTTAATATAGACCAGCTGAGGGTTGTGGATGTTCATTTTACTGATCACTACTGTGTGTATTTTAATCTGTGTTTTAAATTAGAAAGTAAACCTCATTAAGTAATTTCCCAAAGGCGAATTATAAATCAAACTGCTGTTGAAAATGTCTGCAATCTGTTTGAGTCAGAACGTTTTGATGGTCACAGCGATGCTGATCATTTTATTGACTCATTTAATAGTCACTGTTTGTCCCTTCCAAACAAGGTTGCCCCAGTTAGGGAACAAATATCTTTTACTAAAAACACTATCCCTTGGAACATCAAGCTGGTTAGGAGATCTTGCCGTAAGGTGGAACGTTTGTGGAAATCTACAAAACTTGAGGTCCACGGATTGCATCTAAAAGAGTTGATCTCATCGCTCAACGAGTTGATTAAACAGGCCAGGTCTTGGTACTTTTCTAACCTTGTGAACACGAACAGGAAAAACCCTAAATCCTTGTTTGACACCATCAGTAAAATTGTTTCACCGCCAGCGTCCATGGTACCTGTATTTTCTACTGTGGACTGCAACAGATTTTCAAACTTTTTTGTAACAAAAGTTGATGAAATTAGGGCTAGTGTTACTCCATCCCCTGTCTTAAACTAATACTGGTCACTCAGATAGCTTGTGGTCCTCATTTATCCCTGTTACTGTGGAGGACATAAAAGCTGCTCTGGAAAAGATGAGGCCTTCTTCCTGCCCATTAGATGTAGTTCCCTCATCACTGCTCTTGAAAGTTTGGGATGTTGTTGGCCCAAACATCGCCAAACTTTTTAACATTTCGCTTTCTACTGGGTCAGTTCCAAGCTACTTCAAACAAGTAGCCTTAAGCCCTATTTTGAAAAAGCCCAATTTGGACCCATCTGAACCTGGCAACTATAGGCCAATTTCAAAACTCCCTTTTTTGGCTAAAGTTCTGGAGAAGTTGGTGGCAGGGCAGCTGACTACTTTTCTGGACCTTAATAATGTTTTAGACAAGTTCTAATCAGGCTTTCGTACGATGCGTTCCACTGAGACAGCACTGTTAAAGGTATCTAATGATGTACTGATGGCGGCAGACTCTGGCCAATATACTGTACTGGTTTATTGGATTTGTCTTCAGCTTTTGACACCGTTGACCATAAAATTCTGTTACACCGACTACACAATGACTTAGGGTTTTCTGGTATGGTTCTGAAGTGGTTTTCTTCCTATTTAAATAACAGAACATTCTCTTTATGTGTAAACAAGATTAGGTCTGAAGTCACATCTTTGCTTCATGGTGTTCCCCAGGGCTCGGTCTTTGGCCCAATTTTGTTTCTTTTATATATTTTCCCTCTTGGGGAGATTATCAGAAGCTTTACTAATGTGTCCTACCATTTATATGCAGATGACATTCAACTGTACTGCTCTTTCTAGGACACAGAGTTTAACAAGCTAGCTGATCTACTTGACTGCATTGAGCGTATTAAGGACTGGCTAGCCGGTAACTGTCTTCAGCTGAACTCAAGTAAGACCGAAACACTGATCATTGCTCCAGAACAGAAAGTGCTTCTAATCAAACACCTCGGTTCGCTGAGCTCCTCAGTCCAGACCAGTCTCAGAAACCTTGGTGTTCTTTTTGACCAGTCCATGTCTTTGAGCTGCCACTCACAACATTTAGTAAAGAATTGCTTTTATCATTTGTGAAACATTTCCAAATTGAGAGCTTTTACTTCAAAATGGGACTTGGAGATGATTATCCATGCTTTTATTTCTTCTCGTTTAGATAATTGTAACTCTCTTTACTTGTTTAACAAATCTGATGTCAGTCGTCTCCAGTTGGTCCAGAA
>SSNQ01000457.1:1074299-1089299 GCA_006942095.1 Nothobranchius kuhntae | reverse complement strand
TGGATCAAAGTGGCACAGGTGAGGCACGTTTCTGAGGTAACACCGCGCAGCACTAAGAGCAGGTGCGATGGATCTCTGAGTGCCATGTTTTCCTTTGCAGGAATGTCGTCGCTTGAAGAACTTCTCATCCCTGAAAGCGATTCTGTCGGCTCTTCATTCCAACGCCGTCCACCGGCTGAGGAAGACCTGGGCCGCTGTGTGCAGGTGGGACATTTCTGTCTCCAGGGACAAATCCAGTTGTTTACTCAGAAAAGATGAGCCCTCATCCAAGCTGTGGTCCACCTAGTTCAGGACATCAGCGGTTCCAGGGCGTAGATGTTTAACCGAGCGTCGTGGTTTCCTTCTGCAGAGACAGCACAGCCACGTTTCATAACCTCTGGGAGACGTTTTCTGATGAGAACTGTGTTCTCACCAACAAGGAGCTCCTGGTGGAGGTGAGAAGCATCCCACGAACATCTGGATCAGGGGGCTGAGATGAGAATTTAAAGTTCCTCATGTAAATCCATGGAGATGTCCCAGAATCCTGCTTTGGGAATGGTCGGTGTCCCAAACTGCGACCGACTGGAGACGAATGAGAGTCTGATGTTCCCAGAGGGACATTCGTTTTCCCGGACCTTCCTCATACGTCTCCAAGTGTCTTCATGACGTCATAGACCACATTAATGTGAGCTAGAACCTGCTGGATGTGGATGAAGACAGAAAAAAGTAGCCAGCTACGTAAAGGCCTCAGAAACGGTTCTCTCCCTTAATAATTACAACGCTTCTGTGTCGAGTCGGCGTTTTCAGAAATGTTTAACTGACAGACGAAGAGCTCTGCAGCACACGGTGTTCCTCGCAGACGTCTGCAGCTCTGGGCCAGCAGCTGCCTTTCATGAAGAGACGCACCCTCTCTTTTACGTGCTGGCTATGGCCAGGGCCAGGGCTAGGGCTAGGGCTAGGGCCAGGGCCAGGGCTAGGGCTAGGGCCAGGGCCAGGGCTAGGGCTAGGGCCAGGGCCAGGGCTAGGGCTAGGGCTAGGGCCAGGGCCAGGGCCAGGGCTAGGGCTAGGGCTAGGGCCAGGGCTAGGGCTAGGGCTAGGGCTAGGGCTCGTGCATGTTGGAGGTAGTTCAGTAGGACGTTGTGAGCTGATGAATAGCCCCGTCGTGTTTGCCTGTGACCTTGGTGAACGCAGCTCTGGCTGTCATCAACAGGACAGAGGGCCGGCCTCGCCGGGTAACGGTTGTCACACGAAACCTGAACTCTCACAGAGGCGATGAGGACAGAGCTAAAAGAGTTGATTTACCCGATTAAGAATCCAGACCCAGACCTATTTTTAGTGGTGCTCAGTGCCCACGAGGTTTCAGATGCCTCCAGGGGAGTGAGGCGGGGTAAACAGACAGGAACGGACAGAACATGATCCCTTCATGCCCTCCAGACAGAGATGTGAGCCTGGCTGGGATGAGGAGATAAATGTTGTTCCAATCGTTGTGTTTGTAGAGCACCTCCAGTGGAGTGGTCCCTTACCTCGGCACGTACCTGACCGTCCTCACCATGTTGGACACGGCGCTGCCGGACACGGTGCAGGTAAGTCCGCTTAGCTCTGGACACGACTCACAAGTCAGAGTTAATCATGAGCAGTTTCGCTGTAAAGAGGCGTGGCCTACACATGAGTTTCAACCTCTAATGCAACACCTGTCATAAAATGGTTTTGCAGCGAGTTACTCGTGATTATCGGCTCCGCGGAGACTTTACGCTCAGAGTGCGTCTGTGTGGAAAACTGTAGCTCACTTGAATGCAAACACGACATCCCACCATCCACGCTGCAGATTCTGGTTTGGGGTTATGTCCATGAAGGTAACTTTTATAATGTAATCCACTACAGATTACAGAGTACCTGCACCAACATCTAGTCAGTAGCAAATCCCAGGAAGTTACTCGATGTGAGTAACTTACTCTAAATGTGCAGCAGCATGAGTAATCGGGCCTTTTCATCCACGGGTCCGAGAATGTGGAATGCCCCACCTGTCCACCTGAGGGCGCCACAAACAGTAGATACTTAAAACAGAGCCCTAAGATTTATCTCGTGATAAGAACATTTAAAACTCTAGTTTTGTTGCTGCTGTTGCTGCTGATGCTTCATGTTCTGCAGCACTTTGAGGTTGCTGAGATATATAGTTCATTCCAAATAAAATATATCATTTAATCATTATTACTTTGATTTATGTCATGATCTACACCGCTCCAGCGAGGAGCAAACGTATCTGAACATCTGGAAATCCCCAGCAGTTCTGGCTCAGACCGCGGTCTGCCTTTAACCCTTTATCGGGCCAACGCCCATATTTAGACATCATAAATGATGTCGGTGGGCCTTTTCACAAACTCTTAGAATGACAGGATGTCACCCAAACAATCATCAGAGATCAAGCGGGTCACAGGCAGCGCCGCGGCACCGTTCCACCAATCAGAGCGGGACTATAACACGGGTGTGTCTGCAGAGCCAGAAAGCTGCTCTGGTGTTTACGCTCGGATCTCTGAACTAACTATGCTAGGTCTCACATCACCAGGTTGACTAGCTGTGCTAAAATACGATAGATTTGTGTAAATGTTAAAGTCAGTGGAGTTGGTGAAATCTTAGCATGAAACTCATATTTGAACACGCGCCCTGAACCAGTAACACAAACTGTGAATATTTTCAGGTAAAATCTTGTTTTTTAGACATGATCTCAATATTCATGGTAACAGTAATAATAACTATTATGATGTTGGATTAATTTTGTAGGTTAAACTAAGATTTCTCTGGGTGATGGAGAGGGACAGTTATTGCACCAACCAACCTCCCATCAGTGATAATGATGATGAACAGGAGGAAGATGATGATGAGGCAGATCCTCAAATATAAAATATTCTAAAATATTCTAATAATCTATATTTGATCAGAAATAGTCTCTAACTTTTCAATAATATTCCACAATAATCAGTTTTTATAAAATATGCTGTATTATGATATATTCTGTATTTTTGACCGGTGGTATAATGTTCTAAAATTAGCTAGATATAATAATCTATACGTAGGAGTTGGTAAATGTAGAGCTTTAAGAGCTTAATATATGACCTTTACTTATGACCAATAAGCTGTGATACTCTATATAAATATAGAACATCGTTCTGCGTGGTCGTAGGATGTTGAATCAGAAGATTGTGGGATTTTTGTTCATTCAGGGATTGTAAACACTTCGTTTTGATTCAGGAAAGAGTCAGGGTTGTAAAAGTACGAATTTATTTCCCAAACAACTAAAACATGACAAGTTAACTAATATTTACGGTGATGGATGGATCTGGGTGGAGGAGATGTGATGTAGGGTGCCTGTGTGTGAATATGATGTTTTCAGAACTTCCGTATCTAGGAGAGCTGAGTTCTGGGTGTAAACAACTTTGGTTTGTTTGATTCTTATCAAAAAGCATCAGACGCAATCATACTGTGTTCTACCCATCGACATACATATATGGACAATGGGTTTCCATATAGTCCAATAACAAGTTTTTGAGGCCAAATGGGAGGTGGCCACCACCGCCATTTTGACCGTGTCACAGGTTCCGTCAAGCCCAGACAATTCCATAAAAGGGAAGAGAGGAGGAGCTGAGGGTGGGGCTGTAAGGCTGGGATCAACTGACGACACCCGGTCGAACTAGCTACAAGCTAACCTGAAGCTAACCCAAAGCTAACGGGGAGGTGGGAGCTAAGCTAACGGAGGTAGCAACCTAGCTACAACCGGAGTTAACTGTGCACAACACCAGAGCTTCTGAGTCAGAGACCGCTGGGTAAAACCGGGTGGAACACAGAGAGCTCCACAAGCTGATAGTGGGAACCCAGCTCCACCAACATGTTATATTTCAACCCATTTTCTAAAGTGCAGCATTATGTTAAATGCACTGGGTTTTACCCTATTACATTTAAATTTCATGGTTAAACAGTACATGTTAAAATCTAAGCTCAGCTCGGCAGTGACCTAAAATACATAAATATAATTTTACTTACCGAAAAACATGAAGTGGAGACTCCTTGGACGCTCTATTAGTGCAATTAATGCCACAGCAAGTCATTTTGTCCAACAGTCGCACAAAAAATATCCAAACAAGAATACACAAACGGCACAACTAATGGTCTAAGTTGAGAGACTGAAAATGAACAAACAGTTTCCAGGCCAGGCCGAGGCTCTACTGAGGCCTTTCCACGGAGCTAGCTCTGTGGTCACGTGGGTCTGATGCTCATGGGTCTGAGGGTGGAACTGCAATTTATTTCACTTCCGCGTTTGCTTCAATTTCTGTCCCGCATTGTGGGGGCGTGGTTCTACCTCACCCTTCTCGGAGACCCTCTTCACGAATCCGGAGGTCATCGAGGTCGGATGACCTGAGCACCCAGGTCCAGTAGACTGACCACAGCTCCGACTTCTCCAGTCCAGAGATGTCGCCAGGCACACAGGTTGGATAGAACCGTTTGCGTCTAGACTCTTAAGGAGTCTGAACAAAGTCAGCTTTGTTCTGCAGGAACCGTTTCCTGTGTCAGCTTTGCAACAGCCTTGACGGCATGTCAAAGCTGCTTCTTAGTTAAGAGACTTCACCACGGACGGCCGTTTCCGTAGCTGCCTCTAGAACTGAATGCTGAGTGATGAGAGCTGGAGCTGCTGAATCACCAGAGTGATTCTGTTTTAATGTTCTCATGTTATGATGTGTGTAGCCAACCAGAGGTTGACATGTTGAGGAATGTTACCAAGACAACCTCAGAAACACGCCTTCTCAGATACCGGACGCTCTGATGAGGGCTAAAGAAATATCTCTGTGTCACGCGTTTGACTTAACTTTATTTGTGTGATGGCCTTGTCATATCAACACTACTGATCCATCTATACATCCATGTGATCATAACATAACGCTCATTTCAAACTTCAGTCATTCAAGCACGGATTAATGAAGCATTTCATTTATATTGTAATTATTATAAGTGACAATAAACAAATGTTTATTTAATGATTATTTTACTTATAAGTTTCAAAAGTTCTTGTGTCTTGTGCCGTGAATAACAGCCAGCCCTAGCTAAGTGAGCCTGGAAGGGCCTTGAAGCAACGGTCTCTTCTGCAGGTCAGAGCTCCGGTGGGATCGATACTGAAGAGGGGACCTGTAGGCTGAAAAACAGACCGTTTAACAATAATGCTCATTTAACTTGTTGCTGTTATTTTATTTTGGGATTTCTTTTTCCAGAACAGCGCCAACGTCCATATTTGTTCACTTTGTTTTCTCTGATTTTCTGCATGAAAATGAATAGTTTAGGAAATCGTAACATCTCAAACACACTTTGGTTTTGGACTACAATAACACCTGCAAAGGGTTAAAAGCCCACCTCGACTGCTCTGGTTAGCTAGCATCACCCGTCAGTCTCCACGCTGGCATGGGCAAGAGCAAAGAGCTGTCTACAGATGCCAGAGACACAAGTGTGGACCTCCACCAGCTGGAAAGGCCAACCGCCAACAGCTCGGTGAACACAGATCAGCTGTTAGAAAATGGAGAAGATGTCAGCTTCTACTGCCTGCGTGCTTCTTGTTGATCATATGTGGTCCAACATGGACACTTCCCGTCCCTATTCATGGTTCAGGGCTGCTCGGATCCATCTTTGATGCTTTTGTCGTTGTTCTCCTCATTCCAGAGTCGTCCCACTTCCATGGGGCTGGTTCTTCTTGTTTTATGGCTCAGACCCTTGAGCGTTCCGGTTGTCGAGTATTAAACTACCGTCCCGTTTCTTCTCTTTATGTCTTCCTGCAGAGCTTGGATGGGATCTTCTAAACAACACCAGATGTTTCTTTGGTGGTATTCTGTTTTGTTGGTGTATTAATTTGGTGTTTTTTTCGTAGCTTTTCTCACTTTTTCAGTTATTCTTGGATATCTGGTTCGGGTTCAGGCTATTTGTTGTTCTGCTTCTTCTGGTTTCCTTGTCGTCATTATTGCTGCTCGGTGATGTAATGTTTTGATGACTGACGTTTTGTGTCTGGTGGGGTATAAATACTGATCTGTGTGGGTTGGTTTCCTCCTGTTGGGTTATCTTTACATCCATAAATGTTGCGCGTCTATCTTTCCGCTTCAAATGTGAATTTTATAGTTTACTTCATCCATCCTCTTTAAGTGTTCTGTTCATTTTCTGGTTGTCCTCTCGATATTATTTCCAAACACGTTCACAACCTAACCCAGAAAACCAGTTAGCGATGGGAATAGGTGCTAGAATAATCCGTCAACTAACAAACCGACCCCCCAGTAGCGAACCGTCCCTCCTTATGCTGTCCTCTCTGCTAACCGCTAAGCAGCAACGCTAATCGTCCAGTTTGTGCTTCCAGGTGAAAATGTGTCATTTTAAATGGTTCTTTCAGAAAATTCAGAAACAAACCGAATCTGGAGGAGACCGAGCGCCGTGGTCACGCTAACCCTAACCCAGGATGGTGCATCTAAGAGTCTTGTTCATGTCGTTTCTGAGTTTCAGAAGAGCTGAGACTGTTTAAGCCGATCATGCTTAATGTGCTCGGTTGGATGGAAATCAGCCTTCTGTTTTCAGTGAGTTCAGCCATAAAGCAAACGTGTGAGGGTCAGGGTTAAGGGTTAAGGGTTAGGGGTTAGGGGTCAGGGTCAGGGTCAGGGTCAGGGTTCGGGGAGCCAGGTTTGCAGGTTCTCATGACTAATGTTGGGTAAAGTTCTGTTGGTTGGTTGTTTCTGCAGGGCGGACTCATCAACTTTGAGAAGAGAAGGAGGGTAAGTGGAGTTTGGTTTCACCTCATAAAGACGACGTCCACACGCTGCATGCCCGCGTGGACCAGACAGCTTCGTGAACAAGCCTCTGTGCTGACAGACGCTGATGACCTGAAACAACATCTTGATATGTTTTTGCTGCTGATTCATCAACATCTTCTTGCTGGTTCTTCCATGCAGGAATTTGACGTCCTGTCTCAGATTCAAACTCTGCAGACGTCCTGTTCCCTTTACCAGCTCCCTCACCGCCCTGTCATCACTTCCTGGTTCCACGGACACAAGCTGCTCACTGATCAGGAGAGGTGAGTCCAGATACCCTCCAGCGCTGCAGAAGCACAGGCATCGGGTGGCCTGATGCAGCAGAAGGAAACATTAGCTGCTGTGACATGAAGATCAGAGTTCTTCACAAGAAAACTGAGAGAACTGTGTTCAGAGCAGATGTAAGACATGTCTTCCACCACGGCTCCCCGTGGGAGGACAGGTGTCTCCAGCTGCATGCTGCCTTGCTTAAGAGGCTAAGGTTGAGACGTTCCTCTTTGCCTCTACCTTAAACAGTGATTCATGCTTTCATAACGCCCAGACCGGACCACAGGGACTTCCTGTGTGTTGGAACAGACCAGGAACCCTTTGGCAAACGGCACAGAGTTCAGAAAGGTCACTGTGGGGCTCCCAAAGGGAAGAACGTCCACGTGGGACCTCTGTGGTTCCTGTGCAGCATCGGACTGAGTTAACGGGTTTATGTGTGTAAAGATGTTTGAACGGTACCTTGCTGCTCTGCTGCATCAGTCTGGCCCATCTCACTCAAAGACTCTGGACCAGACTTTCCAAGCACTCGATCAGGACTGGAGTGAGTGCTGCAGGCCGATAGCCACTCTAACGGCTTACAGGTGATTGTTTTGGGTGGGGAAAGGGAGCTGATGAAAGTGGCTTTAAGCGTGGTGTAAGGAGCTCGTTGCACATGTAGAGCCATGACTGAGAAGGTCCTGGCACCGTGCTCTTAGTCTAGAGCGGGGAACCTCCGTAGCTCCTGCTCAGCACAGCAAAGGGACTTCATTTGGTTGTTTGGGATTTAAACTTTTTATTTTCGGTCAGCTTTGATGACTTAATCTTTGTATTTTCTGCCCGTGTTCAGCTCTTTGGGCTGACGGCCGTTTGTTTGTGCTGTTCAGATAAACGTGGACTCAGCTGGACGTGAGGCTGGAGAACTAGTCTGGTCAAGGATCCCTTTTATTAATGTGACTGAGTGCATCATTAAGCCACCGTAAACGGTCAGATAAAGCATTAACAACTGCTTAATATTACTGTTAACTGTTAACTGTAAGCGCCCCCCCTCCCCGACGGTGTGGGACAGGGAGTGCACTAGTCAGTGACTCGATAGGAAACCTTTTCCTGACCTGACCCACGCCTGCAGTGGAACGTTTACTGTGTGAAGGTCTGTGAGACGACTCTGGTCCTGACTCGGTGCTTTATAAGAAGCGTGTGAACGTTCTCTATAAATCTATAAATAAAGGCAATGATCCTCTTCCTGTCTGAGACCAAAGATCGACCAATCACCATCATCATTTAACTAACCTCACCCTTTCCTTTTGTCCAGAACACCTGAAAGAGGTTGTTGCTTTAAGAATTTTACGTAGACGGCCAAAATAAAACAAATGCACCCTGACGGCTCCTGTCCTGGTGCTGGACGCTGTCAGGAAGGCCTGAAGTACTGGTGTGTTTTGTTCCAGCTACGAAATGTCGCGGCAGCTGGAGCCTCCGGTTGACTCGTGTTCGCCCAAGTCCTGGAAAAGCCGCTCCCTCTCCAAAAAGCTCTCCCTGTGAGTTTTAACACTGCATGATTCAGTTAGAAAATGGTGACCGGTTGTATTTAAAACCTCATAATTCAACATAAAAGAGTAATACTGCAGAGTGGGCGGAGCTTATTCTCCTGTTGTTGCTGTCTGTAGTTTGCTGACATCGAGTGACGGCTCTAAGAAGGTCACTGCTGACCAGATAAGTGTCTCGTCTTCTGGATCCAGCGGCTCTGAGATGGAGGATCTCACCTCCCCAAACCTGGCACCTTCCGTTCCACCGAAGGTAAGAAGGCGCGTGTGTGTGTGTGTGTGTGTGTGTGTGTGTGTGTGTGTGTGTGTGTGTGTGTGTGTGTGTGTGTGTGTGTGTGTGTGTGTGTGGACATCGTACATTGAGTCCTTCAGTGGATGACCTGGCCAGGCCCAGTCCACCAGTATGATGACATTATGGGGTGTGTATCTGTGGAAATGCAAAGGGAAAGGTCTAGAGTGTGTTAGTCAGCTGCTTGTACAGGAAACCAGGATCTTGTGTAGAAATGTTTAGAGAAAAAATAGTTGATATGTGTGATGATGTAATCAACAGAAAAATGTGTTTGGTCTGTGGGGATTTGAACTTTGACCTGTTGAATCCTCCAATGCAAAATGCAAATACAGTTTATTAATTCCATGTTTAGTCTGGGACTGGGACTAATAACTCGGCCAACTCGGACTACAAGAACTAGTGCGACACTGACGACAATATCTTTACCAATATTCTTGAATATGACGTGTTAAGTGGTCTCGTAATCACCGATATGTCTGATCATCTACCGGTTTCACCGTCGTACACAGGACAACGGTGACCACTCAAGGTCAGTCTGTGGGTGTTACAGGCTAAAAGTCAAGAAGCAGTAAACTCATCTAAAACTGACTTAATGGAACAAAACTGGGGGGAGGTTTATGTGGAAGATGTAAATATGGCTCATGGACATTTCCTACATATTCTAACTTCTCTTTATGAAAAACTGCCCATTGCTGTATAAGGTGGATAAGAATAAACATGCTGAAGAGGCGTGGATAACCGAGGGGATTCAGAAGGCCTGCAGGAAAAAATAAGCTGTATAAAGGCTTTTAAAGAAAAGAACGGAGGAAGCAGAACAGAATTACAAGATATACAAGAAAAAATCAATAAGTATTATGAGATCTAGTAAAAGAAATTATTATAATAACTTATTGGAAGGAAATAAATCTAACATTAGAAATACGTGGCGCATATTAAATGATGTAATAAGAAAGGGTAGTGGCACCAGTAGTCTTCCAAATATTTTTCTAACAAAAGATAATCAAGAATTTATCGGTCTAAAGAAACAGCAAATGAATTAAATAAGTATTTTACTGAAACTGGGCCAAAGTTGGCAAAGGAAATATCAAATACTACATTAGACGCTGATGCTGTGAGTAAAATAACAAATGTAGATAAAACCATATTTATTCAAGGCACTAATGAAGATAACACGTGTTAAACATGTAAAAGTGAAAAGTGATAAGATGTAAGTCTGTGGTAAAAGAAATCACTGAGACTATCGCCAAACCACTCACACGCATTTCTAACCAGCCTCTCCATCAGGGAGACTTCCTGAAAGGATGAAGGTTGCAGAAGTCATTCCCGTCTATAAGGCTGGAGACCAACATGACGTTTCTAATTATAGACCCATTTCTATTTGATCTCAGTTCTCCAAAATACTAGAAACACTATTTCATAAACGATTGTAAGACTTTATTGAGCATCGTGATGTTCTGTGTGAACAGCAGTCTGGTTTTAGACGTGATCGGAGAACTTCGCTGGCTGTTGTTGATCTAGTGGAGGAAATATCTGATGCAACTGACAACAAACAGGGTGCTGCTGGGGTGTTCTTCGCCCTGACCAAAGCTTCTGGTGAACCCTGGAGCACACCACGTGTAATCCCATAGACCCGCGAGGAACAGCTGTCCTAACTCACCGTAAAAGTGCGGTGTGTGGTGTAGGATGTGAACCATCTGTGGACAGCGCCAGAGAGGCAGATCTGTTTTAGACGGGTTAAAAGAACAGTGTGGTCTACGGTGTCGAAGGCAGCACTCAGATCCAGTCCATCATTAAATCCTGGGAGCTCCAGAGGCTTCCTTCATGCCTGTGACGGCTCTAGTGAACAGTTTCTGTTGTTTTTCTCTCCTCTCCTTTCTCAGTCGTTCCACAGTTCCTGCAACAACATGTCCGATACCGTCTCTTCCTCCTCCTCTTCCTCAGAAGCTTCCTGTCCACAGTCTTCCTCTCCCTGTGGCACAGACCACTGCCCTGACAGAGTAGGACCCTCTCTGGGCTGTCAGTACAAACGCTCCATCTCCATGAACTCCCTGCCGGAGCACAACCGACAGGGGACCGACTCCTGCATCATCAGGGTCAGTGTGGACCTGGGCCATGACAATGGCAACATGTACAAAAGCATCCTGGTGAGTTAATACTCACACGTGTGCTTGGTCTGGGATAGAGTCCCTGTCCCCGGTTTCCTCAGGTGTTTGTCAGCTGTTCTCCCCGTACATGCCTTGTTGCTATGGATACTCACTTGAAATGGCTCCAATTAGAAGTCTAATAATAACAAATAATCTGAGAACAGGGGCTGTTTCTCTAAATGCGTACGGGTCTACACTTGTGCACTCGCGTCCTTGTGTAACCTCATCAACGCTGCCCCAAATACGCTTCCAATCCTACGTACGCATCGCGGCAAGTTCACTCAAAGTTCTCAGATGTGTTCCTGCTCCGCTTGTTGTATCAAGGTTGCATTAATGCGTCCTTCTGCAGAGTGGGGACAGGGAAGGTTCCCCTCTTGCGACGCTGGAAACTGTTATACTGCAAACAGCGGAGGAGAAAGCTCGTTCTGTAGTGTTTTTATCAGAAATACAAAGGAAGAAGTATAAAGTTGTCTGATTTTGTAAATAGCTGTGTGTAATGTGTACATTTAGCTGTGAGTATTTGGGTTTTTCAATGATTTATTATTTATAATGAGCTAAGCCACTATCAAAATAAAAGCAGTGGCACTTTAAATATCTGTTTTGATGAAAAGAAACGTTTGACTTCATTTAACGGGGAAATGTTGGTGTTTTATCAATTTTAATCAAAAGTGGTCTAAATTTTATACAAGTAATATGTATTCATTGTTGTTTTATTTACTTTTATTTTTATGTCACGTTGTTTTGTTTAACAAGCAGCGATGCTTGCTGCCATGACGAAACAGAGCGGCCCTCGTCCTCCCATACTCGGTAGAATGGACTTTTTGCTGTACTTGTCAAGTACACAAAAGGTACTAGTGTACTTGTCAAGTTCACAAAAGGTACTAGTGTACTTGTCAAGTACACAAAAGTTACTACTGTAATTGTCAAGTACACAAAAGGCACCACTGTACTTGTCAAGTACACAAAAGGTACTAGTGTACTTGTCAAGTACACAAAAGTAGGGCTGCTCAATTAATCGAATTTTAATCACGAATACGATCTGAGTTTTGAACGATTATAAAAAACTAAACAAGCCGATTATTTGCTCCTCCCGCTTGCGCTGCCCTGAGTTGCAAATGAAGCGCTCCTCCCACAGTGTTGCCAACTTGGCGACTTTGACGCTATTTCTAGCAGCTTTTCAGACCCCCTTCTTGACTTTTTAACTTAAAAGTACCTAGCGAACACCTCAGAAACATCTCTGGTAACCCTTAGCTACTTTCTGGATAACTGTCGTCGACATTTCCTGCAAGTTAGCTAAACACTCCGCCTGCGCTCCGGACCGTTCTTCAGGACATTAGGAAAGGGAATGATGCAGTGATGTGTCAGTCGCTAAAGAAACGGCTCTCAGAGCCGGCTCCTTGTTGGAGTAACCAGAGTGAGTGACACACACACCGCACCTGCAGACTCCTGAGCAACTAAAAACGGCCAAATGTGCGCGTGCAGCGCGCTAAACACACGTGCATCTTGCCCGATTGCTGTGAGACCAGGTTGGGGGTTGGGGGGTGCAGCTGTGGTTGGGACAATTATTACATTAACTGATGGACCTGTAAATAAATAGTTTATAAATAAGGTAGAAATAAGTTCCTCACGCTGATAAATAATAACTAATCTCTCTGAGGACACGGTGCTAGTGCACTCTCCTACAGCACCTTGACACGACTCAGTAAATGTTATGCAACATTTTGTGAACATCAATTTATTTGCATTTATTTGTTATAAATGCCACTGTATAATTCTTGCTGTCAGTATTTGCAAGATATTGGTATTTGGGTCTGTACTGGTTAGACTTAAATGAGTTAAACCAAGGTCTATAGCCCTTGGGTCATAAACCATGAGCTGTAAGTATATTGGTCTTTTTATACTGGGAATCAGGAGTTATTTTAGTGATCATCTTGTTTCTTATTTTTGTCCTGATTGTGCCCTGAGCAGTTTTATGACTGAATAAAGACAAATAAAATCAACATAAATTGAAAAATCGTCCTAAATAATCGTGATCTCAATTTCGGTCACCATAATCGTGATTATTGTTTTCGCCATAATCGAGCAGCCCTACACAAAAGGTACTAGTGTACTTGTCAAGTACACAAAAGGTACTAGTGTACTTGGGTATTGAGAAAGTGGGACTCAAGGCATGGGTGGAGACGTATTTCATCCACACTTCCTGTTAGGAAAATGCTTCCGAAAGAGGCGTCGCCTCGCGGACCGAGAGAGCGGCACTGAGGCAGTGATAGGCCGCACCCCCTCAACCCCCCTGCTGTCGGAGTTGTTAACGAGTGCACGCGCGTTCGCGCGTGCACGCACTCTCAGTAGACTTACCGCTCAGGAGAAGAGCAGACACAGATGCTGCAGCATTCTGGAGGATTTCCTGTTAACCGCGGCCAGTAGATGATAAGGGGAGGAGGGCGTTTCCTCGAGCAGGTGAGCGGCTCAGAGCGCCAGCGTGTCACATCGGCCACAGCTGGTTCTACATGAATGTGGAGCAGAGATTTAACCTGAAGATGGAGACAGAATGATGGTTTTGGGCTGAAATATTACATTTAAAGTAAGTTGCACTAAACTGCCGCACTAATGATCACACGTGTCTGCAGCACCATGAGACACCCACCTGTACAGCAGTAATACGTTCATTCAGGCGTTGCTGGCTCTTTAAAGATATTACTGCAGTCACTCCTACACATTCAGCCACGTTAAATGAAATCGCTGCGGCGTTCCCAGGCCAGACTTCCTTATTTGCTGAGGTTTCTTCAACAACTCTTGTGATTGTTTTTGTTCTTTCCAGGTGACCAGCCAGGAAAAAAGCACTCAGGTGATTGAGAGGGCTCTGGAGAAGCACCACCTGGAGCACATGAAGGGGCAGGACTTCACTCTGGCGCAGGTCATCTCACAGAAAAAAGGTGAAGATGTCTGTCAGAAATATGTTCTTCAACATCCCCCCAAAAATGGAATGTAGCCGTAACACTGAACCCAGTGTTTTTCTGTTTCCAGAGCTGCTCATTCCAGACAACGCCAACGTTTTCTATGCCATGTCCACCACAGCGAATTTTGACTTTGTTCTGCGTCAGAACCACAAATGCCAGAAGAAACTGCTGAGAGCAACAGCTAGTCGTGGAAGGCTGAACGCTGAGCACTTGTGATCTGGTTGTAAAAGCAGATCAACTCATTTAATCTTCCTGGAAAACAGACTTCCAGGAAACGTGCGTTCTCCTCAGTGGTCCTATGGGTTCTTAAAGGGATGCATCTGCAGGAACTGAGGAGATGTCACAAAAAGCCCTTTTTTCTTGAAGAATGGTTGCTTCAGAGAAATAAAGCTTGAAAAACACAGACTGGTTTCCAGTTGGGAAGAACAGTTGGAAATAAAAATGGGACCCAACGCCTCCCTGGGCTGGACTGGGGGGTTAAAGTACCTAATGGTTCCCGAGCGCAGCCACAGCTGTAGCTCGCAGCTCCCCACGGGGATGGGTCACATGCAGAGATGAATGCCTCCAGTCAGCGCGGTCACGAGCGCACTGGCCGGCGTCTGATGTGCGTGGAAACGCACCGAATGTGTGCTGACTGATGGGACGTAAGCCTGATGATGTTATGAAGACACAGAGAAACACCCACTGTGAGCAACGCACGTCTACTCAGACAGAGAGAAGATCGTCCTGTTCCCCACGCAGCTCTTCATGGAGCTTCTGTAAGCTTCAGGTGACACATCCATGTGTGTGGGATGGTCGGGAATGTTCTCACAGGAGAACTAACCCTAACCCTGTTCCACATCCGACTTCTTCTTCCGGCTCTTGGAGAGTACAGACGCTTTTTCTCCTCTCCCTCCCTCCTCTTCCCAAGGCTCTTTGCCTGTCTGTGCTCGGCGCTTTCTGCGTTTTTTCTGGAAACTGGAAATGATTAAACATGGATCTGGTCAGCTGGTCTCTCAACGTGATTGACAAATTTTTCCAATG
>SSNQ01000457.1:1066799-1069299 GCA_006942095.1 Nothobranchius kuhntae | reverse complement strand
GACTGAGCTTCTCACCCTATCTCTAAGGGAGAGCCCAGCCACTCTGCAGAGAAAACTCATTTCGGCCGCTTGTATCCGCGATCTTGTTCTTTCGGTCACCACCCAAAGCTCATGACCATAGGTGAGGGTAACGACCACCACGACAGGTCGGTACAACACCCCCATCACTGCAGACGCAGCGCCAATCTGCCAATCGATCCCACGTTCCAACTTTCCCTCACTCGTCAACAAGACCCCGAGATACATAAACTCCTCCACTTGGAGCAGGACCTCATCCCTGACCCGGAGAAGGCATTCTACCATTTTGACTGAAGACCATGGTCTCAGATTTAGAGGAGCTGATTCTCCAGTGAGAGCTGGAGATCACGTTCTGAGGAAGCCAACAGCACCACATCATCTACAAAAAACTCAAAAGACTCAATCCTTCAGCCACCAAAACAGATCCCTCCACACCTTGGCTGTGCCTAGAAATCCCGTCCATAAAGGTTATGAACAGAATCGGTGACAAAGGGCAGTCTTGGCGGAGTCCAACTCTCACTGGGAATGAGCCCGACTTACTGCCGGCTATGTGGACCAAGCTCTGACACCGGTCATAGAGGGACCTAACAGCCCGTGTCAGAGGGCCTGGTACCCTGGAGTACCCCCCACAGGCCCCCCGAGGGATGCGGTCGAACACCGTCTCAAAATCCACAAAACACATGTTTATGTATTTAGCAGACGCTTTTGTCCAAAGCGACTTACAAGTGAGACTGGTTGGACGAACTCCCACGCCCCCCCCCCCCCCCCCCCCCCCCCCGACCTCCTGTTAAAGCTGGTCGGGAAAGGCTTGACCTCAGGGGTCAAGGAAAAAATTAATTTTGTCACCCATGGAGCAAGGAGAGTTGCTTTCTTGAGGATCTCTGGTTTATGGCAGTAGGCTAAAACCCCAGTGTTGGTGGTGAGAGGATTTTCATTTTATTTGCTGTTGCAAAACTCATCACCTCTCTGAGGTGTCTCCCCGTATGCAACAGGAAACCCTACCTCCTGCTTGGAGAGGAAAGGGAGGAGTGTTCGGACTGAAAACTGCTGCAGAGGCCAGCGAGAAGGTAGATCTGCTGGTGGACCTGCTCTCCCAAGGGGGGAGGAACCCTTCAAGTGAAGGAATGGAGACAAGAGTGGGCGTACTCAAGAGAATCACCAGATCAGAACTCATCCAACACTTTGATTGTGTGTCACATCAAATATTGCCTGGGGAACGTAGGCTTCCCTGCGTGCGTTTTCATTTCAGGGAAGGCACGGAGGTGATTGCGTGCAGAAACGAACCTCGAGCTTCAACGGGCAGGATGACGAGTGGCCTGCAGCCGAGACCCCAGCAAATGTGCATGTGTCAAGGAAGTCTGAATGTGCAGGTCGTTCCTCCGCTTCCCTTGACGCCGTATAATTGATTTCAAGGGGGGTGTTGTCTGGAGCATAATCAGACTTGTTAATGAATGGAATTACGTCTGGATTATGTCTCATTATGTGAAGTCAGTTCTAGGCTCTACAAGGTGTATCTGTGTGTGTGTGTGTGTGTGCGTGCGTGTGTGTGTGTGTCCAGGCAGCCGTCTAGCCCCCTGAACTGTGATGTCGTAAATGAGTGACGTGCCTTCACTCTGCTGATATGGTGAAATGATTCATGTTGTGGATAACCTGCTTTGACCTGGAAAGATGTTGGGGGTTAGCACGTATGTTATCTTTTATCCTCTGTGGAGTTGGTCCAGATGCTATAAACATATAAATAGGACATCTTGTCCAGCAAAGAGGAGGTGACATTTGACCCTGGGCAGAAGAAAAGGAAGGGGTACTCATGAGCCACGTCCCCCTCTACTGACCAATGGCTATGACAGAAGGTGATGTAATCCCAAAGGAGAAGATCGGGAGCCTGTGGGAGGCGCTGAGAAGAGGAAGATCATGTGACCAGAAGTGATCAGGTATTGAGCTTCATGGGCAGCGAGTGTTGCCATGGAAATGCACCCCCTGAAGACTGCAGCGGGGAGGAGGACAGCGTGAATAAAGAGAGTTGCTGAGTCTGTGGGAAGGGGTTGCCTTTAATGGGAAGAGTGTGTGAGGTAGAGATGGAAAGAAGGAAGCTTTTGCTTTGAGCTTTTTGTCTGTGATAATCTGACCTAGTGTCATTTTTGGAGAGCTTATTCAGCTCAACTTTGCTATAGCTCGATTTATTGGCAGAGTTGTTTCACTTTTTAACCTGCTTGTCATGGTCTGCGTCTGCGTCTCCCCCACGTGTCTCCTTGTGTTCCTCATGTGTCTCCTTGTGTCCCTCATGTGTCTCCTTGTGTCCCCCATGTGTCTCCTTGTGTTCCTCATGTGTCTCCTGGTCTGCAGCCCCTCCCGGTTCTCCCTCCCAGGTCCTGTGCTCCCGTTGGTCTCCCCTAGCCACCCCTCTGTAGGTTCAGCTTTTCATTGAAGTAGTCTCTTTTAGCGTGTTTCTTTCCCTGCCAGTTTTTTTTAGTTCTCCTTCCTC
>SSNQ01000457.1:1041208-1043708 GCA_006942095.1 Nothobranchius kuhntae | reverse complement strand
GGTGCAGCGAGTCAGAGGAGGAAAACAAAGGGAGCAGCAGATCGAGGCCAGGTTTTGCTGTGTGCAGGTGTGTGTGTGTGTGTGTGTGTGTGTGTGTGTGTGTGTGTGTGTGTGTGTGTGTGTGTCGGGAAGTTTTGTGCCCTGGTCATGCAAAGTGTGTCAGTGAGTCACCACGGTGCTTCTCTTGTTGCTGATTAGACTCCAAGGCCAAACCGAGCTGTAAGGGAAGTGTTACCTGAGTCCACACACCTGTGATGGAACGAGGGTGCAGTTCAGTTGGTCTTGGGTCAAACGCTGGTGGGAACAGGGAAGGGCCTCAGCGAACAGAAATGGTGCATCTTCTCCCAAAAAGGCTTGAGAGGAAGGATGACGTCTCTGTTACCAAACTGCTGCTCTTACTCATGTTTGTTTGTAATGGTGACTCTGATGTCCACGAGTGTGTAATACACACCTGCAGCTCAGGTTAACCCCTTGTGTCCACTCCAAGCACGGAGAGAAAATGTTTTATATATAGCTCGTAACTTGATGTAAGGCTAAACATACTTTATAACACTAAAGGAAGCCGACTAGTTTAAGTGAAACACTTTCTTCCACTTCATGAGTTATTATATGTATTTGTTTGTTTATGAAGCCATAGAGACTAAAACCGGGCTGATGGCCAGAGTTCGGGCCATGAAGAAGAAGAAGAAGAAAATATCATTTCTATAGCGCCTCTCAAGATAAAAATCACGAGGAGCTTCACAAAAACAAAAAATAAAATACACATGTGTGTGTGTGTGTGTGTGTGTGTGTGTGTGTGTGTGTGTGTGTGTGTGTGTGTGTGTGTGTGTGTGTGTGTGTGTGTGTGTGTGTGTGTGTGTGTGTGTGTGTGCGTGTTGGCGTGTGTGTGCAGGTGTGTGTGCAGGTGCGTGTGTGTGCAGGTGTGTGTGCAGGTGTGTGTGTGTGTGTGTGTGTGTGCAGGTGTGTGTGTGTGTGTGCAGGTGTGTGTGCAGGTGTGTGTTTGTGTGTGTGCAGGTGTGTGTTTGTGTGTGTGCAGGTGTGTGTGTGTGCGTGCATGCGCGTGTGTGTGTGTTTGTGTGCGTGTGTGTGTGTGTGTGTGTGTGTGTGTGTGTGTGTGTGTGTGTGTGTGTGTGTGTGTGTGCAGGTGTGTGTGCGGGTGTGTGTGTGTGCAGGTGTGTGTGTGTGTGTGTGTGTGTGTGTGTGTGTGTGTGTGTGTGTGTGTGTGTGTGTGTGTGTGTGTGTGTGTGTGTGTGTGTGTGTGTGTGTGGTGTTTGTGTGTGTGTGTGCGTGTGTGTGTGTGTGTGTGTGTGTGTGTGTGTGTGCAGGTGTGTGTGTGTGTGTGCAGGTGTGTGTGCAGGTGCGTGTGTGTGCAGGTGTGTGTGCAGGTGTGTGTGTGTGTGTGTGTGTGTGTGTGTGTGCAGGTGTGTGGTGTGTGTGTGTGTGTGTGTGTGTGTGTGTGTGTGTGTGTGTGTGTGTGTGTGTGTGTGTGTGTGTGTGTGTGTGTGTGTGTGTGTGTGTGTGTGTGTGTGTGCAGGTGTGTGTGTGTGCAGGTGTGTGTGCAGGTGTGTGTGTGTGTGTGTGTGTGCAGGTGTGTGTGTGTGTGTGCAGGTGTGTGTGCAGGTGTGTGTGTGTGCAGGTGTGTGTGTGTGTGTGTGCGTGCGTGTGTGTGCAGGTGTGTGTTTGTGTGTGTGCGTGTGTGTGTGTGTGTGTTTGTGTGCAGGTGTGTGTGCAGGTGCGTGTGTGTGCAGGTGTGTGTGTGTGTGCGTGTGTGTGCAGGTGTGTGTGTGTGTGTTTGTGTGCGTGTGTGTGTGTGTAGTAATGTTTGGTATTTTTGCTTCTAGAGAAGCTCGTGCCAACCTGCTGACCTTGTGCTTTTTCCAGACGGCTGTCCTGATAGGCCAGCTGGGAGCAGAAGCTGCTGTTGCATGTGGAGGTGTGACTTCCTGTGAGTCCTGGATGTTGTTGGTGAGAGGAAGACTTCTGTTCACCTGTGAATGAAAATAAAGAGATGAAAGCATTTTGGAGCAAAAGTGAGCTGAACCATGTCTCCTTCTCCTCCCACCACTTCTGCTTGTGTAACACACACAATCAGCTGTTGGTGGGATTAGAGCCTCTCAGTATCTGTGGGACAGCTTTTTGACCTTTTTCTCAGATTAAATCTCACAGATTAGATCTTCTATATCTTCTGTTTTAGATCCTAGTTCTTGGTGCCAGTTTCTACTATCAGCTGTTACCCATCGCTGAGGCCTTCTCCACCCTTTTATGTGTAATCAGACTCAACAGTGTCCTTGCTGCTGTGGGCCCCAGACTCTGGACCTCTCTCCCCCTGAGCCTGAGATCAGTGGACTCAGTGGTCTCCTTTAAAAAGCAGCTGAAGACTCACCTGTTCAAGCTGGCTTTTGTATGACCTTCTTCACCTCTCTCTCTTTATTCTGCTCTCCCCACCTATTCCACCTTCCTCAGGATCCACTGGTTTCCCTCTTTCCTGTTCACTCTCTCT
>SSNQ01000457.1:1000747-1015307 GCA_006942095.1 Nothobranchius kuhntae | reverse complement strand
TTATACAAATACAGACCATTTACCAAAACAAGTTGCTTTTGCTTTACATTGTCCTGATGTGGTAAGGGTGTATATAATGATCCGCTTCCATTTTGAATTTCTAATAAATATGATGTGTTATTCAGCCGGGTGTACTGTGGTGATGTCCTGCTGTTAGAAAATATTATTCTGTGTGCCCCTTTTTAAATTTGAGCACCCGCCCCTTCAAAGGTCTCTGCATGGCCCTGCTGGGTTATGGAAGTCTGACCCGATTCTCTGGTACCATGTTGACTTGACTCTGTGGTACCATGTCGACCCGCTACCTGGAGGCACGGTTTGACTTGAGAAGTGGGCGTGTCCAAAACTACAGCCTAGACCAAGGGTGGGCAATCCTGGTCCTCGGGGGCCGCTATCCAGCAGGTTTTAGTTGTTTACCTGCCCCAACACACCTGATTCCTGGATGAATCACTTAATCAGCAGCTCATCAGGCTCTGCAGCAGCCTGTTAATCACTAGTAGATTCAAACCATGTGTGTTTAAGCAGAGAAACAAGTAAAACCTGCTGGACAGCGGCCCTCGAGGACTGGGATTGCCCACCCCTGGCCTAGACGCTAGGAATGCAGGACTAAGTACTCAGGTGGCAGTAAAAACCTAAATACTTTGATTTCACCGTTGTTGTTCACCTTGGTAGACATGTAAGAGGAAGTACTTTATAGGTGTGACTGCATTTACTCTGGTCACATGAGGCAAACACGCTAATATCTGATTTAAATGACATACGTGATGTTTTCTGGGGGGAACATGACCCCCTGTCCCCCCCAAAACTACGGCCATGCCTGAGGCCGGGACTTGGTGTGTGTCACTGGCCCTGTGCCAGGTGTGTGACAGTCTGATAGGTTTTGGGTTGATTACTAAAGGGAAGAACAATCCTCCAAAACACCTCCTGGGGTTCTGCGGTGGAACCGAAGTGGAGAACCCGTTCAGCTGCATGGTTCCTCCCACAGGTTCCCAAATCCAGAGTTACTGTAATACCAGGTTAGCAGCGTGTACTTGTGTTTATTTTTACCAAACCTGTCCTAGGTGTGTGTCCCAGTCCCAGCCAGGCTTCTCATCCTGGATGTCCAGGAACGTGTGTTTGTCTCCTCCCTCTGCAGGTGATGGGAACGAAGCTCATCCCAGCTTCCTGTCTCATCACATCTTTAATGGTCCCAAAACCTCAAACGGGATCTTTGCCGGTAAAACAGCTGATTTAGCAGAAAACCAGCTTAAACTTGTTCAGGGTTAGGGTTTAAACCTGACCCAGACAGGTCCCAACAGACTAACAGAGCTCTGACTTCTGAGGAACCAGCTGCTGTTGTTGAGTCTGAGGCTCTCGTCGTTTCCAATCAAACGTCTTATTAGATGAATAAACCAGCACCTCCTCCTGGTGCGCGCTCACGCAGATCACCAGTGCTGGACCAGCAGTGTGTGTGTGTGCGTGCTTGTGTGTATTTAATGAAAAGGGGGGTCCAAGTTTATATTCAATGATTTTTCTCCTGATGCAAAAATGTGTAAAGGACTGGTGATTTCACACACACACACACACACACACACACACACACACACACACACACACACACGCACGCACGCACGCACGCACACACACACACACACATCCTCATTCTCACCCAATCCTGATGTTTTCCCCCTTGAAACTAAGTCTGCAAGCGTTTCTATGGCAACTGTCGCACTGCCTGCCTAGCAACAGGCTTTATCCTTTCATCTGGAAAAAAAGTGGGGAGACGTAGTGTGTGCAGAGTGTTTTTTTATGAGTGTGTGTGTGTGTGTGTGTGTGTGTGTGTGTGTGTGTGTGTGTGTGTGTGTGTGTGTGTGAGGGTATTACAGTAGCGGCAGCATGCAGCAGATCACATGATTCTCTTTGTTTCCTCAGAATCAATCATTTGTGATTAGATATGAAAAAAGTGAAGTCATAAAACGTGCACACATTTACAAACGTGCACGTGCAGCATGGGTACAATACCTGGTGAAGAACAAATGCTAACGACAGAAGGTTCCCAACACCTGAGAACGTTGGTGTTCTCTCCCAGAGCCAGTGGTCAGCAGCAACAGTAAAGTCACCTGAGGTGCCGTCCAAGGTGCTGCCGCAGCTGAATGAAAGCTCGTTGCTGCCCTCTGCTGGTGGGATGCATGCATGCAAGTTCACACCTGAGATGTAGACCAGGTGAAGACACACTTGCTTCACAGAAAACACAGCATTCAGGGCCCCCACAACCATCTGCACTTCATTCTGGCCCTGGAGGTGTAGTCCATGCAGCTTATGATCACATGAATATGAATGGAGACAGAGAGGGACGTGGACTTCGTCTGATCCGTCAGATGGAGACGATGAAGGGAGGAACATCAGCGATGGTTCTGCTACCGTTTGTCTCCACTAGCCTGATTTTCCACCTTCCAGTTTTCCTGATTCCTAATTCTAAACGGATCTTTAGAGTCTAACCTGAACCCTAAACACGCCTCACACACGCTCACTATCGACTGTAACACTGGCAGCAAACGCCGTCTGCCAGCTGTAACAGAGTTTCTGCAGAGGTGATCAGATTCAGACCAGGATGGAAGCTCAGAAGGGTCCACGAGGAAGCCCGAGACCGGTCAGGACCGACCCTGACCCAGCCCAGTGTGAGGGGTTGTCCTTTCTCCAGATGAAGTCCTCTGGACAGACCATGTGGATGATGATGTCATGGAATGAATGAACACATTATTTGGTTCTGAATGAATGAGTTTAGGTCACACTGATTTTGACAGAAACGTTTAAGTTTTAGTGAATTTTGAGAAAATGTGTTTTAGCCTCTCTGAGAGTCTTCTGTCAGCCTGCGGCATCAGACCTGCAGCACCAGACCTGCAGCACCAGACCTGCAGCACCAGACCTGTGCTGAGCAGCAAGTGTCCGTTAGACAGGAACAAAGAAGGAACCACCACACCTGCCATATTCTTTTATTTAGTTTTAATCGGAATATTCAGGAAATCTCAGGACAGAAACATGTTCAGCGATGTGGAAGTTAGTGTTTTAAACAGGACAGCGCTCCCGAAGAATCTCACCCCAGACCGGCAGGGCTGGTTTCTCCCAAACAGAGGAGAGTTCATGAGAAACATCTGGAGGTGGGGCAACACAACACGTTAAACACAGAGGTGCTCCACGGCAGCTTTTGGGATGAGAGTCTGGAGCCCCACGGCGGGGCTCATCAGGCTCTCTTGGGCAGAAGCTGCTCGGTGAAAAGCTTCTTCAGCTGGGCCACCTCCTCGCTGAGGGAGCTGAGCTGAGACTTTAGGTAGGTGTTCTCCTGCTGGTACCGGACCTGGCTGTGTCTGAGCGCCGGGGGAGGCTGGAGGCCATAGTGGGGGGTGGAGGAACACAAGTCAGGTCTGACCTCGTCCCCCTCCAGCTGCTGGAGCCAGGAGCCTGGAGCTCCCAGGTCTTCTCCACTCGGCTCTTTGGGGAACTCTGGGTGAGCCTTCTGATTGGAGAAGATGGAGCAGCGCCTGGTGCTGCTGGTGTCGTCCCCTCCCTCGCCGCCTCCAGGGCTTTTAAAGCGTAGCTTGTGAGGGAGGTTTTTCATCCCCTCTGTGTGCTCCAGCTTCCCTCCACTAAGTGCTGCGGTGTGGTGGACATCAGAAGGAGACAGGTGGAGGTCATAGCCTAGTTCTTCTGCCCTATGAGGTGAGAATTTTCCAGGATCTCCAAGCCGGTCTTCAAAGAAGACTGGGCTCCCGACGCTGGAGCCACCTGGAGTGGAGAAGCCAGAGTCCTCTGAGAGGTTGCCGGTCTCCCTGGAGCTTCTGGAGCTCAGAGCGCTGGTCAGGGTGTTGTGGTGAGATGCTGGAGAGCTTCGTAGAGCTCCGTCTCCTCGGTGGGGGTGATGGTGGGACGTGTGTGGAGCAGCCGTGGTGAGTGGCAGGATCTGCGGGGCATCTTTAACCAAACCAAAGCGGAACTTGAGGGCCAGAAGCTCTGCTCTGAGCCGAGCGTTCTCCTCCAGCAGCGCCAGCACCCTGCTCTCCAGGACCATGTCGTTGACACGCCGCTTCTCCCGGGAACGCTTGGCTGCCTCGTTGTTCTTCCTCCTTTTGTCCCAGTAGCTTTCATCCTTCTTGTCCTGGGGGATGAACTCCCGCTTGCGCCGCGCCGCCGCAGACGGACTCTCTTTGCGTTTGGCGGCGGAGGTGCGAGCCAGCAGGGAGCGTGCCAGCAGGCTGCTGGAGGTCATGATGGAAACAGCTTGATCAGTGAAGGATGATCCGTCCCCCACCCCCCCGGAAGGCCCCTCCAGCACCATTCCCTGCAGGGTTATTCTCTGAGCCGGGTCCTGGCTGAACACTGAAGCTCGCTGGGAAGGACTCGTGCAGCAACAGCGCCACCTGCTGAGCAAACGAGGAACAGGTGGTTATGCAAGAGCCGTTACAACACGCATTATGTAAGCCCATCACATCTGCTGCAGAAACATCACTAGTGCACGGTTCTGGTTCGGTTCTGACCTAGAACTCGTCCCGGTTCCCGACTGGGATTCAAATGAAAACTGTTCTTTTACACTAGTGACGAGCAGCAGCAGCAGCTGGTGAACGGCTTCTTCTCTGTGTGGAGCCAAAGGAACAGGTGTGTACCTGTGACTCCTGCTTCCTCCCGTCCGGGTCCTGGTTCTGGTCCTGGCTCTGGTCCGGGTCCGGGTCCAAACTGCGGATCCTCTCTGCTCCCGTTATTCCTGCGGCTCGTGCGCATCCGCTCTGCTCCACTTGGAATGCCGCAGCTCCTATTTGTAACGCGGAGTTCACCTCAGGTCAGCTCCTATCCTCGCCTGAACCAGCGGGGCCTCGTTCGCGGGCGCGCGCGTGCGTGAGTCCGCCCCTCCTCTCCGTGCGCCGTCCAAAGGAAAGCTCCTACCAACGCCAATCGTCGTCATATGACGCGCGCAGGCCACGCCCAGTGTGATGGGATAACAGCAGGGAGGAGGAGGAGGGAGGAGGACCTCCTCACCCGTCCTGAAGGTCCTGCTGAAACCGGAAGTGTAGGAGCCGATGCTGCTGAACTGCAAGTGTTGCTTTGGATCTGTAACTCAAGTATAAAAATACACAATCAGACCAAAAGGTGTCGTAATAAACTTTATTTGAACATAAAGACGTGACAGATGAAGCTGCTTTGTGTTAACAAGAGTTCAAACTCAACATTTCAAATAAAAATGAGAAATGCCTTTTAAACATGAAAGATGATGTATTTAACACGCCCACTCAGCATCAGTCAACAGCTGATTGGCCCCTCCCACTCCTGTCCCTGACCTGAGACAGCCCTCTGGTCTTGGCCTTGGTGGAGGTTGGTCTGACTGTTGGACAGGTGTGGGCAGGTGTCTTTTACACGGATAAAAGGTAGGAAGGGTCTTGCTCAAGGACACAACAGCAGCCGGACACCGGGATAGATCATACAACCCTCCAGTTACTGGACAAATTACCCTGAGCTGCTGCTGCCCCTTTGTGTGTGTTATATCTATCCACATCAACCCTGATGAACCTAATCGGTTGGGTAGATTACAGGCTTGTCTTGAGGACATCAAAAATTGGATGACTCTAAACTTTTTGCTTTTAAATCAAGACAAGACGGAAGTTCTCATCTTTGGACCAGAAATCCAGAAAAGGAAATTGCTTAGCCAATCACCTGACCTGAATGGCATTACATTAATCTCCGAGAACAAAGCAAGGAACCTTGGTGTTATCTTTGACCAGGACATGTCATTCAAATCCCAGGTTAAACAGGTTTGTAGGATTTCCTTTTTCCACCTTCGGAATATTGCTAAGATTAGAAGCATCCTTTCCAGGAGTGATGCTGAAAAACTAGTTCATGCATTTATTACATCAAGACTGGATTACTGTAATNNNCTAAACATTCTCCCTCTCCTGATAATAACTTTTTACTTTCCTTGACTTTTGATGTGCTACTACTAGTTTACCCGTTTAATTATAGATCCACTAGGATAAATACAATAAAGTTTATCTGTCACCAAATAGAATATTTACTAAGACATCACAATAGAACTGTAGACACATTATTGTGTGTGTGTGTGTGTGTGTGTGTGTGTGTGTGTGTGTGTGTGTGTGTGTGTGTGTGTGTGTGTGTGTGTGTGTGTGTGTGTGTGTGTGTGTGTGTGTGTGCACTATGAATATGACCCATGGACTTTATTATATCATACGTGTAAACTCCCTCAGCAAACATACCCTAGTTGAGCATCAGATACACTCTGAAACCTTTTTGGCCCCTTTGGCTTTCCCACAGAGCTCAAGGTGCACGGCTGTTTCTGTAAACACAGACGTCATAAGGAAACTACCATGAAACTGATGAAACGAACCAAACAGATGCGGATCAAGTGCGTTACAATAGAATAGAATAGAATAGACTTTATTTGTAGTTGCTCATGGCCGTTACATTTGGGATGGTCGGCCATCAGCAGTAGATATCAAAACCATAGAGGACTAAAAAGAATTAAAAACATTCAGCAGATCACGGAGAAAGTGCAGAACAACCCGGTGGTTCAGGTCTGCTAAACCAGCAGCACAAGAGGGTTTAAACACAGATGAGTCCACATTACTGACGGGGAGGGGGGGTTGGAAAGTCTGGTGCTACGTGATGTAATTGACCTGCAGTGGCGCCCTGAGGGCAACAGGTCAAACAGACAGTTGGTAGGGTGGGTGGGGTCACGGAGGATGGCGGGGTGCAACCCTTAGTCTGGTCTTCCTGTCCTCAGCTGTGGAGCCTGGAGACCACACTCAGAGAAGGTGAAGGTGCTCTCCAGGGAGCAGTGGTGGAAAGCCAGCAGCAGCTTCTGATCCAGGCCACACCTTCTCTTTACTCAGTGCTTCACTGTCTTTTGATAAAGTAAAGCTGCTGCTTTGGTCCCTGGCTAGATGGGCTGGGGTCTCCATGCCCCGGGTGGGGTTTAGGAATGGGGGGTGCCTGTTGGGGCCAGTGGGGGAGCTGGCTCCCTGGAGGTTTTAGGCCCCCAGCCTTTCCTCCCCATCCTCAGGCTTGTCCCTCCTCCTTACCACAGAAACATGCACATAGGCCTTGGGGTGTGGGATCTGAGGTTGGCACCAGCGGGTGTAGGCCTGCGCTGCCCCCCCCAACACAGATTGCACTCTGTCAGCATGCGGCTCCACACTGGTGCAGGCGGAGGAAAAGATAAGATAGGACTTTATTAATCCCTCGGGTGAGTTCCTTTGGGAAATTCGGTTTCCAAAAAAAGCAGCACAACACCGACAGAAGATAGAGCGTCAGAAAATGTTATATAATAATAAAAAACAGAAATAAAGATAAAAATACAATTGAATTACACCTTCCAGATATCAAAGTCCTTAGCACCGTTGACTATTAAACCAAAATTTGACTGTTTAACAAAGGTACTTGCATTGAGGTATTGCACAGTGAAGTGAAGAGTCAGCTTCGGTGCCCCCCCCCCTCCTTTGTCCTCCTGTTTCTCCTCCCTCTCCCCTCCAGAGAGGAGTTATACAGTCTGATGGCGTGTGGGACAAAGGAGTTTTTAAGTCTGTTAGCTCTCATCTTGGGGAGAAGCCGCCTTTCACTGAACAGACTCTTCTGTTTGTTTATGGCCGTGTGCAGAGGATGCCCAGCATTGTCCATGATGTCAAGCAGTTTTTTTAGTGTCCTTTCCTCTGCCACTGACACCAAGGTGTCCAGTTTCATGCCGACCACAGAGCCTGCCTTCCTGATCAGCTTCTCCAGCCTAGATGTGTCCTTCTTCGCTGTGCCACTCCCCCAGCACACCACAGCAAAAGAAGTACTCCAGCAACCACTGACTCGTAAAACATCCTCAGGAGCTTCCTGCAGATGTTAAAAGACCTCAGCCTCCTGAGGAAGTACAGTCGACCTTGGGCTTTCTTATACAGGTGGCCTGTGTTGCATGACCAGTCCAGTTTATTGTCCACCCACAGCCCGAGGTACTTGTACTTATTGACCACCTCCACCTCCTCCCCCTCTATCTTAATCGGCACTGGACCCTCTCTTGACCTCCCGAAGTCCACAACCAGTTCCTTAGTCTTTAAGGTGTTGAGTTGCAGGTGATTCGAGTGACTCCATGCGACAAAACTAAGGGTCTTCTCAAACCTCTGTTCTCGGTTTGTCGCCTGGGGCTGGAGGCTAGGAGTGGGAGGTGGGTCTCTTCGCTCTGCGTTGGGCGGGGATGCTGCTCATCAGTAAGAACGGGACCAGCTCTGGCGTCCGGGCATGGTTGTGCCCTCCGTGCAGCAGTACTGGGACCAGAGTGGGTAGGGTGTGTGTGGGAGTGTAGCTATGTGTAGCTAGCAGCCAACAAGCAAATAAAACAAAAACAAGGTTTTATATCCATATGTGTGAGAATCCCAGCATCAGGAAACTGCTGCGGTTCAACAAAAATAAAGGATGAGCAAAATTCCAATTTAGAAATAAACAGAATGAAATGATGACAATATAGGGAGGCAGCAGTTAGAGAAGCAGCTACTTTATACGAGTCAGTGTAGGTTCTGGTCAGAGCGGGTCAGTTCAGGTCACAGGGTCATGTGACTGGAACCAAGCAGCTGGAGTGGGCGGGTCTACGATTGTCGCTCATGAGTCCGACAGCAGAGGGGAAGAAACGGTTCTTGTGGTGAGAGGTTCTGGTCTGACTGGATCTGAGCCTCCTGCCAGATGGGAGCGAGTCAGAGAGACTGTGTCCAGGGTGAGACGGGTCAGCTGTGATCCGACCTGCACTACTCAATGACCTGGAGGTGTACAAGTCCTGTATGGAGGGCAGTTAGCAGCCAATGACCTTCTCAGCAGAGCGTACAACAGGCTGCAGCTTCTTCTGGTCCCTGGTGGTGGCTCCAGCGTACCACACGGTGATGGAAGAGGTGAGGGTGACTCGATGACTGCGGTGTAGAACCGCCTCGTCCACTGTGCTGATAGTCAAGTCAAGTTTATTAACTAGCCCATTTGATACACAACGTTAGCCCAATGTGCTTCACATAGTTAAAACAACCCCAGCTTTAAATGTCACATCATGTTATGTATAAGAGTGTTGATACGGAACATCGTACACAAAAATAAAAGCATTCGAAGTAAAAACTTTACTAAAAATTATAAAACAACAACAAAGCTGCACAGACTAGTTATAAGTTCCAAAAACACATAGAATAAATGTAACCACACAGGTAAAAGCCTAGTCGACCACGGATAGGTTCATGGAAGGCATCATAAAAGTTTGGTTTTTAATCTGGATTTAATGGGAATGGTGGGAGAAGTCTTCATGTCTATTGGAAGACAGTTCCAGAGACGGTCCACAGAGCAGCTAAAGGCAGCCTCTCCGTGCTTGGTGCGGGCTCGGGGTTGTACCAATAGGTATTTTTCTGCTGAACTAAGTGTTTTAGAAGGCCAATACAAACATCTCTGCTATAAACCGCGGTCCTTGGCTATTTAATGATTTAAAAGAATGTAAAAGGACTTTAAAATCAATCCTGTAAGTTACTGGTAGCCAATGCAAAGATTTTAGGATTGGTGTGATGTGATCTTCTCTTTTGGTTCTGGTCAATAGCCTTGCTGCTGCATTTAGGATCATTTGAAGAGGTTTTATTGTTTTTTTTAGGGAGACCAGTGAAAAGACCGTTGCAGTAATCCACCCTGCTTGTGATGAAAGCATGAACGAGCTTTTCTAGGTCTGCAGGTGATATGAAGTTTTTAACCCTTGCAATGTTTTTTAATGATAAAAAGCTGACTTTGTGACTGCCTTCATGTGGCTGGTGAAGCTTAAGTCGCTATCAATGATGACCCCATGGTTCTTTACGGTTTCTGCTACTTCAAAGTCTTTCAGTCTCAACAGTGTGGCGGTCTTTAGTCTCTGGTCCTTCCTCCCAAAGATAATTACTTCAGTTTTGTCTGTATTAAGTTTAAGAAGATTTTTTGACATCGAATCTTGAACTTCATTGAGGCAATGATAGAGGGATTCAAGGGGAGCAAAGTTATTGGAAGACAGGGAGAGATATAGCTGTGTGTCGTCTGCATAACTATGATAACCAATGGAGTGATTCTTTATGATTTGGCCGAGCGGAAGCATGCACACATAAAACAAAAGAAGGCCAAGGATTGAACCCTGAGGGACACCACATGTTAGGCATGTCGGAGCTGAGGCATGATGACCGATAGACACATAGAAACTCCTATGCTCTAAATAGGACTTTAGCCAGCAGATGACCAATCCAGAAAAACCTCCACAGCATTCAAGTCTTTCTATTAGTATGCTGTGGTCAGCAGTATCGAACGCTGCACTGAGAGCCAAGAGCATGAGAACAGTTGTTTTCCCAGCATCATTACTTAATCGAATGTCATTGACTACTCTCACCAGGGCAGTTTCAGTACTATGGTGTTTGTTAAAAATAGATAGGTTGAGTTTCTTCAGCTGCATCAGAAAGTTCATTTCATTTATTTATAAAGCCCCTTCTGCGACCAATGCGGACGCCCAAGGTGCTGGACACAACACAATAAAAACATAAAACCATCAGAATAAAATATTGCAATCGTAAAACCAACATAAAATCAATTAAGAGGAGAGTAAAAGCAAAAAATAAAACCCAGTAAAAGAGTAAGAGGCCGGGGCATCGGAACCGAGTAAAATTTGCTAATCCTGAAAAGCCTTGACAAAAAAATGGGTCTTAAGGCGAGTCTTAAAAACCCTCAATGAGGGTGACTGACGCACCACCAAAGGCAACTGGTTCCAAAGTGCAGGTGCCAACACTGAGAACGCACGGTCCCCCCGTGACCTGCACATAGTGCGTGGAACCATCAACAGCTCTCTGCCGGCTGAGCGAAGGGCCCGCGAGGGGGCGTGTCTATGCAAAAGGTTGCCAAGCTATGCTGGAGCCGTTCCATGTAAGGCCCTGTATGCCAGCACCAAGACCTTGAATTTTGCCCTGTAATGCACAGGCAGCCAATGAAGGGATGCCAACACAGGGGTGATATGTTCCCTGCGCCTAGTGCCTGTCACGAACCTAGCGGCTGAGTTTTGTACTAACTGCAAGCGTGCTACCGCACCCTGACTAAGGCTGGCATACAGTGCACTGCAGTAGTCGAGCTTTGAAAGAACAAAAGAGTGTGTAACAGTCTCTAGATGTACTCTGGACAGCAGGGGCTTAATTCTGGCTAGTCGGCGTAAGTTAAAAAAACACGATTGCACAACCTGGTTGATTTGCGCGTCGAATTTAAGGGCTGAGTCCAGTTGCACTCCCAAATTTCAGATGGTGGTCTTCATGCTGGATGCTAAAGGGCCCAGATTCACAGCATCGCATGGGCGTGTAGACATGCCAGGGCTAAGTACAATTACTTCAGTCTTAGCATCATCAGATGTAAAAGGTTTGTAGCCATCCAGGAGCGCACATCCTCTAAGGCAGTGGTTCCCAACCTTTTTTCCAAGGGACCCCGTTTTTTACCAGTAAAATTTTTGATGACCCCCTCCCATTCTCTCTTCCAGTACAAACAGTATTAAGAAATGATAAAATTGTTCAAGCACATTTTAATATGCTTTGATTCAATAGATAACAGTAATAGTAGGCTCCAGTACAGAACAAAGTCATTAACAAAACCAAACAGAGCATAATGTGCTTGACAGTTTGTATTACTTTTCTGAACACATTGTTTCTTGTAAACACCGATAAATCAATCATTCCTTTCAATAAACGTTTGACACATAAAAAATACACTGAGCAAAATGTACTTAAATGTGTATATTACTGTTTATACTAGATTATTTACTGTAAAGGCTGTGATTAATCAACCAGTCCTATCTTTAATGAACTTTTGACACTTGAAAATAAAACAGTGAGCTGAGCAAAATGTTCTTAAAAGTGTGTTACTCTTTCTGTACTAATTATTGCCTGTCTTAATATCAGTAAACTTTTCACTCATGAAAAAAATGTGAGCAACATGTAGGCTATAAACAAGTAATAAATGAAGTTTTAACTCCTTAAAGTGGCAACCCACTGAGAGGCTTTGGCGCCCCCTTGTGGGGGTCGGGACCCCCAGGTTAGGAACCACTGCTCTAAGGCATCTACAAGCTTTGACATTGACCCATCGACCCCCCGCTGAAGGGGGAGGTAGATCTGACAGTCGTCAGCATAAAATGAAAACGCATGCCGAACTGCCGAAGAAGATTCCCCAACGGTAGTAAGTAGATGGCAAAAAGAAGCGGACCCAGAACAGACCCCTGTGGCACACCCCACTTGAGTCCCTTCCAGGTCGAGGAGGTTTCACCTACACTGACACAAAAACTCCTGTCAGATAAGTAGGAGTGTAGCCATTGTAGGGCTGCACCGGTAATTCCCGCCCAATGTTGTAGCCGATCCAAAAGTATGTCATGATCGACCGTGTCAAAGGCCGCAGACAAATCTAGCATCCCCCCCGTCACAAGCTAAAAAAAACATCATTAAGAACCATTAAAAGTGCAGTCTCGGTACTGTGACCTGCTCTGAACCCTGACTGAAAGATCTCCCAGAGTTCGTGAGTGTCTAAAAATGCAACCAGCTGTAAATATACAACCCTCTCAAGCAGCTTAGATAAGTAAGGTAGATGTGAGATAGGTCTGTAATTGGCCAACACAGTTTCCTCCACCCCCTTCTTTTTCAGCAGTGGTCGTACAACAGCCCTCTTAAAAGTAAGGGGAACCACACAAGAGTCCAGACTGGTATTTAAGATAACCAGTATATAAGGGGCCAGAACAGAAAGAGCCTCCTTAAGCATCCTTGGGGGAAGGGCATCATGAGGGGAACCAGAAGGTTTTTGCTTAGAAATGAGTTCCTCTAGCTCTGTCATTGATATAGTCTGGGAGGCTGGCAGGTTTGCCCTAAGTGGCATAGGGGCCACGATAACAGGAGTGCGGCCTACAATAGCAGCCCGAATCATCGCTATCTTGTCCACAAAGTAGTGAAGAAAATCCTCACATGTCCCGGCCAACGCAGCCGTGGACCTGGAGGCAGAAGTTGCAGTTTCCAGTACTGAATCAATCACCTTAAAGAGTGCGTGGGTCATGAGAATTTGATTCCACAATGTTGGCATAATATCTGATCCTAGCCTGTCGTACCACTTCCTGGTAATCAAAAAGTGACTTTTTACACATTTCATAGGACTCGTGAAGTTTGTCTTGCTTCCACTTTCGCTCAGCTCTCCTGCAGGCCTGGGTCTCATCAGACACCCACCGCTCTGCCCTATGCCCTCCTTTCCTAATCTTAAAGGGAGCAACATCATCCAAAACAGATGTGCAGAGCGTGTCAAAACGAGTAATAAACTCTTCAACAGGGAGGTGGGCTAAGAGAAGATCCTGTCCTGCTAGACTAAAGCACTCACTGAATCTCGCCACCTTAGCAGGATTTGGGGCACGACTGCGCCTCTCAGGAAGAGAAGCTGGGACCTGCCGAGACGGAACACTAAAATTACATAAAATTGGAGAGTGGTCTGAGAAAACAGGCCTCAACGTGTCCACATTAATGGACTGAAAACCAGAGGAAAGAACCAGGTCAAGAGTGTGTCCCTTCACATGTGTAGGACCCTTAACCCACTGAGAAAGATTCAGTGAACTTAACAGGTGCAAAAAGTCCTCGGCCATCGGCGTATCAGGGCAACAAATATGGATGTTACAATCTCCTACAATCAAAATCTGATCATATTTCAACACATTCCCACACTTCTCGTGCATCTGGCCGAGGTGGTGGAACGGGCATGTTAATTTCCAATAAATGGACATATAGTCAGTTGCTACCAATCGCTAAGTACAACTCCTTTGAATACCATGCCATCCAGGTGACTGTACCGAAAAAAAATCTTTTTAGTTGTCATATATCGTCAACCAGGTCAACTCAGAGAATTTCTTGATGAACTCGACACCCTGCTCTCCTCCATTCCTGAGCATGACTGTCCCACAATGGTCCTTGGAGACATGAATATTCACCTGGACAATCCCAGTTCATCAGGCTTCCTGTCACTAATGTCATCATTTGATCTAAAACTAGTACAAAGTCCTCCAACTCACAAAGCTGGAAAAGCACTTGACCTCATTTTCACCAGAAACTGTGCCATAGACACAATCTCTGTCACACCGCTGCTTCTTTCCGATCATTACTTCATCCGTTTCAGCACGACTCTACAAGGGAGGTCCACTGCTTCCTCCCCAATGGTCTCATTCCGCCGCAACCTCCGCAATCTGGCACCCAACTACTTCTCCTCTCTTGTTGCCGCCACTCTTCCATCTCCCAGCACATTCTCTGCTTATGAAGTGAATGAAGCCACTGAGTCACTCTGCTCCACACTTGGCTCTTGTCTTAACAACTTGTGTCCTTTAGCCACTAGACCTGCTAGAGCCTCTCAGTCGCACCCTTGGCTAAATGATACCCTCCGGGCTCTACGCACCAATCTTAGAGCTGCGGAACGGAAATGGCGCAAAACAAGAGATCCTGGTGATCTATTGAAATTTCATGAATTACTGTCCTCATTCTCTGCCAGCATCACTGATGCAAAGAAAGCTTTCTACACTGAC
>SSNQ01000457.1:981666-994774 GCA_006942095.1 Nothobranchius kuhntae | reverse complement strand
TATATATATATATATATATATATATATATATATATATATATATATATACATATACATATATAAATATATTAGGGCCGGGACTTTAACGCGTTAATTACGATTAATTAATTAGAAAAAAATAACGCCTTAAAAAAATTAACGCATTTAATCGCAGCTTGCATTTCAAGCACGGCGGAACCTTTGTCATTGCACGTTTTCCTCGTAGACTGAATATCACTGACGCACACAACAATGCACAGTGGCTAATGGCTACTAAAACGAAAAACAAAAACAGAAAGAAGTTGCCTTGCTTGGACTGATGCAGGATTTAGGAAACACGCCCGCCTCTTTTCTTAACTTGGAAAAAAAAATTCCAGACATCAACGGAGTCCGTGTCGCGGACATTTTTCAGAGATCATCTCTGCTGCGGCTGCCCGGTGGCACCGGAAACTTTACAAAAGTTGCGGTAAGCTATATTTTTAACATTTACGTAACATCTGTGCAGCGCTGAAAGCACCAGACAGAATAATTCTGTGCCCTAACAGTAGTTTATGAAAGTAGTCAGACAAACGAGAGGCACCTGGCTGCCGCTGGGAGAACGCTCCGTGTTCTCACTACTCTGTAAACAATCACAAACAACGTGTCTTACAGTTGAAAACAGAAGTTTAAGTTAAAACAGAAATACTCTGAAACTTTTCTGATGATTTTCTAAACAATTCTGTCGGGGAATTCTATGTTTCTGAGACGAGTCGCTGTCTAAACATCACATGCATTACTATCAGGGGCAGCGAGGAACGAGGAAGTTGTGTTCAGGCTGGAGATCACACCAGATTCGCTGCTGCAGGCGTGAATCTGCGGGTCAGCAGCATCCCCTTATTAACGTGACATCAGGACTTCCCATGTAAGGAAGGTCCGCTCACCTGTTCGTCAGATCATTATTACCTCGCCATGATCTTTTATCTTCATCCCATCATCCTCCAGTCATCCAACTGGAACCAGTTAGTGTTCCTGATCATTCTCAGAATATGCCATGCCTGCTCTGGTGTTAAAAGTTAGTACATTTAAGTACTAGATCATATTTGTGCCTGTTCTACTGTCATTTTGAAGGATTATTATTTATGTGTGTGTTTTTACTACATTATGAGTAGAAATGCTAATAAAAACTCCCAATTATACAAACAAGTGAAACTGGAAATATTAAAATCTGGTGCAAAGTCAAATTTATTTCAGTAATTCAACTAGACAGAGAGACTATTTAAAGGCTCAGGAACCCTTTGCAGGTGTTTTCTATTTGTAATTATAAATTTTAGTTGATTTGGGTTTTGTGAATAACTAAAATGCATTTTTTTATTAAAAGCTTTAGTTTACAGTAATAACTACGTCTAATATTTGATTCTCTGTCTCATAATTTTAATTAAAAGTTTTACTTTGAGAGCGCATTTTCCTGAACGATTTAAAATGCGATTAATTGAGATTAATTAATTACAAAGCCTGTAATTAATTAGATAAATTTTTTTAATCAAGTCCCAGCACTAATATATATATACATATACATATATATATACATATACATATATATATATATGTATATATACATATATATATATGTATATATACATATATATATATGTATATGTATATATACATATATATATGTATATGTATATATGTATATATATATACATATACATATATATATATACATATATATATGTATATGTATATATACATATATATATACATATACATATATATATATATATATGTATATATATATGGAGTGGGCAGAACTAAAACGCTGCTTCAGACAATTCATCAGTTTTCTTTGAAAACCTCAAGTTGTTCTTTAGCAGAAATCTCACCCCATTGCCTGTTTTTCCTTCCAGTTTCCTCCCCTTTGATTCATAATCTCACGTTTTCCACCCTCCTGCAGGAGTTAGCATGTTCTCCTCATGCATGTGTGGATTTAGCATGTTCTCCTCATGCATGTGTGGATTTAGCATGTTCTCCTCATGCATGTGTGGATTTAGCATGTTCTCCTCATGCATGTGTGGATTTAGCATGTTCTCCTCATGCATGTGTGGATTTAGCATGTTCTCCTCATGCATGTGTGGATTTAGCATGTTCTCCTCATGCATGTGTGGATTTAGCATGTTCTCCTCATGCATGTGTGGATTTAGCATGTTCCCCCTTTTTAAACATTTATTTATCCAGATAAGTCGGTTGAGAACTCATTCTTAAGACGATCTGGCAAAGAGGCGGCAGCAACAGGCACCTACGGCACTTACACGTTAGCGTCGGCACGGCCTCAAAAGGTACCGAGCGGCACCGGAACTTGGTTTCGCACACAGGTCAGATTTGCGTTTTGGGTGCCGAGGCGGCTCTTTTTCTCAGACCTTCTCCCCAGCGGTCAGGCTGGGACCGAGGCGAGACTACAGTTTTGTGTAGAAGCTCAGAGAAAAGTTCCTGTTGTAAGGAACCTTTAAAGGACCCAGACTGACTGAGAAAGCCCGGTCTATCAAACATATCTGACACTATTAGCTTAGTGACATACTAAGAAGCAAACGGACAGTAAAACGGGTCAGAGATGAACTCCATCGTATCTAATAAGTCAGGAGAACAGCCGGTCAATGCTGGATGCGGTTTAGCTGCATCAGTAACTTTAACTATTACATTTAGAGCATTGCTCAAATCCCACATGAAGCTCTTGCACGCATGTGCTTTAGGGTTAGGGTCTGCAGGGCTCTCACACAGCAGAGATGCGATGCAACGGCTATAAATAGGCTGTGACTCATTGTGTTTGACTTGGAAAACTGTTTCATAATAACAAGAGTGTGTGCATGTGGTGATTCATTCATTCATCTTCCTAACCCTCTTCTTCCCGTTTGGGTGTGTGTCTGTAGCAGTGACCGGACACCCAGGTAAGGTTGCCAGTCCCTCACAGTCTCCTGCTTTAGGTGCTTTTGCTTTTGACCTTGACTTGAGGACCCTAGCTTTGCATCAGCATCCAACAGCTTTGCATCCCCTATAGAGCAATGTTGTTCACCCACACCTGTACAACCAGCATTTTGGGATGTTCCACATTCATCTGCAGGCCAAAGCTGCTGCGTGTCACAGACGATGCCTTCAGGCTCATTCCAGTGGAGTCAAACCACAAAAGCTCTAAACTGGTTAACTGCAGCATCAACAGACAGAAATCCCAACACGAGGAGCGGCTTGTGGGTTTGCTTCTCACTCAGGTGGGAAGATGGCTGGCCGGGGCTGGAGGTGGACTGGGCCGATTGGATCGTTGAATTTCTGATCCAAAGCTAGACAAACACAGGGTACGGCTACACGGGTTACGTAAAGCACACTGTGCAGTTGCATAATCTGCTCATAACCACACGCAAGTCCAGACATAGATGGCCCAGTTTTCTGTTGGTTCACTCCAGCTTGGCAGTGGCACAGTGTCCTCAGGATTTGGGTTCACCCGAGGCAGCCTTGGCAGTCCTGGACTGCAGCCATCAGAACAACGGCTGCTGGTCATTCCCCATCTGGACTCACTATTGTGCAGCGTGAGCGTGGGCAGACACTGCTGCAGGGTGACGAGTCCTAACCCGTTTATGTTGGTGTTCATGACAGAGTCGAGTCACACAGACCGGAGAAGACACGTAGAGGTTACACGATGGTTCAGATGTAGGTTCGTCTTCTGCGTGAAGGTTGTTGACTCGTTCCAGATGTTCCAGCTGCAGTTTAGAGTGCAAAATAAACGTGTTTCTCCTTTTATCTGAACTGTAACATTGATATATTTCACATCTTATCACTGAAAATAAAAACACGATGGAAGGATGTTGGGAAGGACAACAGTGGCAGCGGAGGTAGAACCCGAGGGTTGTAGGTTCGATCCCGGCTCTGACCAGAGAATGCTGCTGCTGTGTCCTTGGGCAAGACACCTGCTGGTGGTGGTCGGAGGGTGGAACCAGTGCTCGGCAGCCTGTCAGTGTGCCCCAGGGCAGCTGTGGCTATGATGTAGCTCATCCCCACCAGAGTGTGAATGGTTCCTGTTTGGTTCCAGTTCCTAAAACATCTCATCCCAGGGAACCAGACCACTACAGAGCTGTCACCTCTGATGACGACATGGAAAGACCCATCTGTGTTCAGTGGTGACCCCTGAAATGGACCCACTGCAGTTTGCATATAAACCAAACATGGGGTGGAGGACGCGCTCATCTACCTGCAGCACCGAGCTCTGACTCACCTCAGACGCATAAAACCACTGTGAGACGGACACTGAGGTGGTGGTGGATACCTTTAAGTACTGGGTGTTCACCTCACCAGCAAACTGAACTGGTCCAACAACACAGATGCTCTGAGTAAGAATGACCAAAGCCGTCTCCACCTCCTGAGGAGACTGAGGTCCTTCGGAGTTAATTCTGCTGCTAAAATCCTTTCATCACGCTGTGCTTGGCTCTGTGGCTAGAGCACAGATTACTCAAACATTTGATTTAAACGTCTTCATTCAACAGGTGATTATTTAAGCTCATGAGTTGTAAAGTCCTGCGGGAGCTTTTTTTGTTCAGGGTGAGGACTCAGCAGCAGGCTCCTGCATCAGGCCGTGGGAGAGTCCGTCTGAAGGTTTTGTCTCCTGTTAGTAAGCATGAACTGAGCAGAAGCTTCTGGATTTGGAGGCCAGATAGATGACGGGTTCATGTCTGCAAATGAAAGGTCATCATGGGGTTACAAGTGTAGAACTCCTCAGGTTAACTGGTACTGGCATTATCGTGGTACACAATAACACCGATGTGTTCAACACTCGTTCAGGACCAGATTTACGTAGTATGTCTGAGTGTATAGCATCATGCTGCATGTTCTAGAACCCGAGTTAAACCTCTTTCATTAGTATTCTCGTTAGTGGTCGGAGGCTACAACAATGGCTTACTGCCTATGAGTATATGCATGTGCCTTTGTTGTTACTGATTCGTACTCTAAGAGGGGTTACGACCTGTTGGATACCAGAGGTTTGATTTCATCTGACCGCTGTGTTGAGTCGACTTCACCAGACAGCAGGAGGGTAAGCCTAGCCCTGCACTAGCGTTAGATGGGCTTAAGCCTGGGTTGTTGGTATAGGTTCAAATGTCACCGACGCACGCTATAATCATTAGTGGGGGACATGTCCCAGGGTCCCCGGCCAAAATGACCCCTAGGATCGTCTCTACTCTCTCGGTGCCTGAACAACAGCCAGGGGGGCGTGGCCAGTTTGACTCATATCCCTTAAAGAGACAGCGCCCGGCTGGTTTTAGAAGTCACAGGAACTGTCTAGAACAAAAGCGCCAAAATGGCTTCATGTGAAACTGAAGAACTTTTTTGAGAAAGAACGTCATGAACATGTTTACTATCGACCATAGAACTAATAACGGGTCATGAAGGCTCCTGACTGACACAATACCTACCTCACCCTCATGGCAGTTCTTTCAGAAAACACCTGGAAGTGGCCGGAAGTGACCTCAGGGTTAGGCTTAGGGTTGACCTCAGGCCTGAGTGGCTTGTGAAAGAGGCTTTTTTTACTTCTACAAAAGGCCATATTGAGTTTTCTAATTTAATATGAAAAATAAACTTCTAAAAGAAATCATTCTTCTTCTCAGACCAACCATAGTCCTGTAAGTCCTGGTGTTCAGAGAGCAGCAGAGGGGAAACGGCGTTCCTGGAGCCCCGTTACAAACGTTCTCCGTGTTGTTCAGAGTTAGGATGCAGGGTGACAGCAGTAGGAAGGGACGCTGCAGGCCAGCAGAAAGGGAATTCAGAGGTTTGTTGAGGACAATGACCGACTTCAGCAAGGCCATCTGACGTGTGTTTATTCTGCACTTACCCCCCACCACCCAGTGTTTATTCACTCAGGCAAGCCAAACAGTTCAGACATGCTCCTCATGAAAGGAGAACATGTGAAATATGCTAACTTTCACTCTCAAGTCAGTCTTTTTGTGCTGCTAAAGTAGATTTTGAGCTCTGAGATTCTCCAACAGAACTGAGCTCAGTCCAGAATTACAGTAAGGGTTAGGGTTGACCCTAGGGCCAGGGTTAGGGCTTAACCTAACCCTGGCCCTACTGCCTGTGCTGTTCAGCCAGGCCTGCTCTGCTGGTGTGGACAGAATCACTAACTCGTTTATACAACTTAAATTATGTTTAATCAATAAATAATTATTTTAATTGCTTTGGGAACGTTTCTCTTGGCTTGGCCAACTCTCTGTTTCCTGATCCTGATTGGTAAGCACCTTGGATTTATCAATCAATCAATCATTTAAAGGATTTAAAGGTTCCATGTAGGAAGCAGGTCACTAACGTTCACTTTCTCCCGGCTGCGAGTACAGTGCAGGTGATTTAGTCTCTGACCTTCCTGCCTGGTAAGTGTGGTTGGGCATCAAGCATCGATAGGAACCGGAATCGAAACGAGGAATCGGAATCGTTCAAAATCAAACGATGCCCAACCCTATGTAAGTATGGAACACTTCCAGAAAAAGTCAGCATCAGAGGACCGTCGAGAAGCGTTTCTATCTGATGACCGAAAGAAAGAGATCATGCTAATCTGGAGTCGGGTCGTGGGGCAGCAGCATAAGTCGAGAGACTCACTCACTCACTCACTCACTCACTCACTCACTCACTCACTCACTCACTCACTCATTTTCTTAACTACTGTGTGGTCAGTAGGGTCGTGGTGAGCATTCACTGACACTCCCCCTCCGGACCTGCTGGGGTGGTCGGAGTGACTGATGGCCGGTTTATGGCGGCTTAGCTTCACTGGGCCCCAGAGCTGCTGTGGCTACGATGTAGCTCATCACCACCAGTGGCTGAATGTGTTTGTGAGTGGATGAATGGCCGTTGTGGTATAAAGTGCCTTGGGGGGGTCATAGGATGCTAGAAGGTGCTTAACCTTGCCCCATGCTGGGGCGACGGTGGCACAGGAGTTAAGTGCTCGCCCCGTAATCGGAAGGTTGCAGGTTCGAGCCCCGCTCAGTCTGTCGCTGTCGTTGTGTCCTTGGGCAAGACACTTAACCCAACCCACGGTGGCGCCAGTGCTCGGCAGCCTCGCCTCTGTCAGTGCGCCCCAGGGCAGCTGTAGCTACATTGTAGCTCATCCCCACCAGTGTGTGAATGGGTGAATGACTGATTGTGTTGTAAAGCGCCTTGGGGGGTTGCAGGACTCTAGAAGGTGCTATATCAAATACCGGCCATCCACCATGGACCTTGTACTCCAGTTAAGACTCTGTGTGACCATTTTTTCCAAGATTACGTTTCATTACTCTTGAGTCTTTGATCTCTCGTGCTCTGTTCTGTACCAATAGTCCCCCCCCCCCCCCCCCCCCCCCCCCCCCCCGTCTAGTGAGCACTTGTGCACGGACCTCCATGGCGGCACCCCATGTGGGTGGTTACATTGACTCATCCGTCATCAGTCCAGTAGGTTCCTGCCACTGGTGCAGTGGCGATGCACATCCCATCTCTCATGGTGACGTCCCCGCGGTCACATCACGTCCATGACGCTGCTGCACAATGCTTCATTCATTCCCCGTTTCCATGCAGTTATGTTCATGTTTGCCTTCCTCAGCCCATGATGAAGCAACGTTTTCACCACGTTACTCTTGCTCTGTGGTCTAACCTTTCTTGTCCTAAAGGTCCTCTGATCCACTGACACACATGTGGTGACCAGCAGATGGAGGATTTGTGGTTTAGCTTGGAGCAGCATGTCCTCAGTTACCTCCAAAGAAAGAAACCGCCGCCCACCTGCTACTGCAGGAGGTGACGCAGATGTTCCATAAGCAACATTTTCTTCTGACGTAGAAATGATGTAACATCTGACTCATCGCTGGATGGTTTCAAACATTATGTAACATCAGTATTTTCCATGTTTTTATACTTCCTGTGAAGAACAAACTTCCTTTACCCGTGCCATTAAAACGAAGTCCCTTTAATTCATTCATTAGATCTACTTGAAATACCATCATTGACAGCGATGCTGTGATTTCATGGATTTGTGAAACATCTAGACCCCTAATCTCCTCTTGTTGGTCTGAAGGATCTCTGCACTAATATTAGAATTCTACTGCCCTCTTCTGGCTATGAGGTGCAATGCATGTTACTGTACCCAGTGATTTATGCATTCATCATCATCATCATAAGGAAGTGTGTCCTTGGATTTACCTGTATATAACAACACTTTATATGTTGAAATTAAAAGTCCTCTTTAACTGAAAAGAGTGCAGTTTCACAGTTTTAGGAATGGGCCATGTGTCTTTTCTGGAAGTCAAATATGGTCACCCTAATCATGACACATGAATTACAACAAAGTATTTTGCAGGCAGTGGATGGTGACTGGTAGCTAACCAGCAGCAGAAAGCAGCTCAATTAGCTGTTAAATGGGTGTTTTTCTGTAAAGCAGTATTTCCTGGACATGCTTTGATTGGATAAAACAGAGCTGTCTGTGATTGGCTGGTGGAGAGGCTACTTGTTGAGGAGAGCAGGGAGAGATTTGCATCGCAGGGACAGAGTTGAGCCCACAGAGGGCTGCAGCTGCTGCACACAAGCGCAGAGCAGGTTCTGTTTGTGCAGACTCATTACTGTACGCTCAAGTTGGTGGCACTAAGTCACTCAATGAACTGGCTGGCTCATTAATCATGTCACTTCAGGGGAGTTGTCCGACCATTTTACTTGACATCAAAGCTTTTCATGATGGTTTGCGGCATGTAAACATGCTAGCGGAGTTAGCATTAGCATGTCGGTGCGGTAGCATTTTCCTCTCTCTGAAGTCTGAACTATAACCTTGAAATGTTAACGGTGTGCTGCTGTTGCCGTCTTACCCTAATGTGATGCTGAGTGACTTACAGCGCTGAGCAGGGTTTGCTCATCGGCACATAGGTTTTGCTGTATCGCCCCGCCCCCTGACTTGTCGGCAACGCTGTCGGGGTTAAGGAAGTGGAGGAAGTCCTTTCTTGATACTTCCTGTGTGCGACAGTGTAGTTCTATATTCATTCATTATTATTTCTGTTTCAGATAAAAAACTCCTGTACATGCTACACGTGTCGTGATTGTGTTGAGCATGTAGATGTGAACAAATTAAAAAAAGTTAACTGAAAAAAAAAAATGATAGGGGGCTTATGATTATTTTAGGACCTAACGATGTCAGCGACCCACCCCTGTGCATATAACCCTGTCTTGTCTCTCAGTGTGTGTCGTTGTCAGTGTTGCTCTGGTCCTCCTCATGAAACTCTAGGTTTTGCTCATCTAAGAGCTTTTTGGTTTTGTCAGTCGGGTTACTGACTTTAGGCTTGGCTTCCTGCCTCTTTTTGGATTTTTGGACATCGACTCCTGATAAAAGGATTTTATGTTTTACTACGCTCCTGCCTTGTGCCGTTCGGGGTTTCTGCGTCTTGGGTCCTGACCTCCTGGCTCAAACGTGGCAGGTTGATAATGTTTAAAAAGACAAAAATCTGGAAAATTCCTATATTTTAGTGAAAAAGCAAACATAAAAAGTCTTTGAATTGACTCAAAAAGCTGTCAAATGTTGAGGTTTCAGATTTCCGAGCAGAGCCGCTCCTGGTCCTCTCAGCGCCCTACAGGATGTCATTTCCTATGGCTGCATTTGTTGTCTGACATGCCAGAGGGCATCCGGTGTTACCAAACTAAGCCCAAAGCGGCTCGTTCTGATGGGAATGATCCCACAGGCGGGCTGATATCTGTTTGGAACGATAAAAAGTCATTTTACACTCGTTTGCTGCCTGAAGCCACTCTGGGTTGGGTGAAATGTTCCCCTTAGATCCGGAACATCGCTGAGACTCGCAATGCGACTGTCTAGGATGACAACATTCAGATCGGACCTCTTCACTTGCTCTGGGGTGCAGCATGTTGTTCAGTCATTGGAGGGTTGCAGGATCAATCTCAGCTTGTTGCAGGGAAATCTGCTGTTGTGTCCTTGAGCAAGACACGTCCCCCCACTTGCTTAGGTTGGTGGTGCTCAGATGGGCCAATGGAGCCAAATGGCAGCCCCAGGACAGTCTTACAAACACAAACTATCAATAAGCGACGTTTGGGGCGAAATCCTCGTTATAGTCACACTTGACCGTCTAGTGGACGACGAACACAACGCTCTCCTACAGACATCCGTCAACGGGGCAGTCCACCTAAACCCTGTCCACGAAGACACAAATACATCCTTTTCCTAAATAGACTTCAAGTAGCAGTGTGCTGTTTCCTGCCACTAGGGGGCGGTACATACCTAAATCATTATAGGCAAGCTTGTATTTTTGGGTGAGAGTAAGAGCTGTGCTGTGGAAAGCCATTAGGGTCAAAAAATCCCTGGGAATGCCAATTTTGAACGAGTACTTCATTAGAGGTTTTCTTTTTGTACACAAATCTGTCCGCTAGCATTGAAGTTTGCTCTCCTGGGTTTATCTTCTCATGGAGGTACTTCATGTGTAGCCTGACAGCATCTCTTTTTCACAGTGGAGAGGGAGAGGAAGAGGGAGATGAGGAGGAAGAGGGAGGGCTCCCGGGACGGGACGGGGGACACCGATTCAAGAAGAGAATCAACAGCTGGAGCTACGGTTTATTTCTAAGGGACCTCAAGAGCCAGTGGGCTTATTACTAACTAGGCTGATGTTCAGGGTTTTATGCAGCTCATATTTACCACCAGGAATAAAGGCAAGCTATTAGAAGTAACATGTGAGGATGTGGACGTGTATGTTCAACCTGGAGTGAAGGCATCTGGACACGTTCTTCAGCCACCGCTTGTTCAACACGATGACCTGACATTCTCAGTCCCTCTGTGTCCACGGTCTCTGGCTGTCATCTCCAAGGTCGCCATGACGGCTGCACCTTCTTTCCAGCTATGATTTCCACAGCCGTGATGCAGTACTTCCACCCAGAGTGTCCGAGAACATAGTTTTCTAGTGACTGCCTTAAAATCCCAATTTCTGGCAAGGAGGTGAATGCTTTTAGCGACATCTGTAGCAACAACAGTCTTATAGTTGCCCTCTAGGGGGCATTGTGAGTTCAGGGGCCTCATGTTAAAACCATATTTGTACACAGATCTGTGTGTACTTAGGAACAAATGTACACATTGTGTGGTATTCACCATTATGTACTTGTGCAGGAAAAAGTTCCTAACATAGAAACTTGTTTTTGTGACTTTTTAGAGATTTATTGTGCATATTTGTTTTCTTCTCTGTAAATTATGATGTAAAAGTCCATCTGGGGACAAATGCTGCGAATTAGCTGCAGCTAAAAGCATCACGCTACAAACACGGGGCTGCGGGTTCACTGTTAGTCTGTGTACTTGTATCTGTCCCTGTTGAAATAAACGAAACAAGCTAAATCTCACCCTGCGTGCGAACAGCATCTAACGGTGGAATGAGGGACTGCAACGCTGAAGGTCTCAGGCACTCACACATGTTCCTCACCCACAAATGATTTTACCCACTAAATAACGATGTCAGAGGAAAAACATCTGAGTCGCATAACTGCATCCAAACCAATGAAAGACACCTGTAGCCGACACCGTAGCACGGCTGAGCCGGTGTTACTGGAGGAGTTGCCACCAAGTGCACTCTAGCGAGAACACAGCTTCTGTGATCACACGGGTCTCCCCAGAAGAGATGTGTTGCCACGGTAACCAGACTGAATGACAGCTCAGAGGAGGCTGCGGCGCCGGACACCAACCAAGTGTTCGTTCTACTCCCAGCTGCTCAGCTCCGAGTCCAGACTGTGATGGATCCCAGCTCTCCAAACCTGCCTTCTCTGGATCTGAAGAGATTTAAAACTGTATCCGAAACTGCCTTCAAATATCGCTCAGATGGCCGCTTCAGCATATCCTTACTAACTCAGAAGGATCCAATCATCACCTCAGCCTCTGTACGGACTTCCACAACTTTCAGCTCTTCTGAGTGTGTTTCTGGTCTGGATGAACGCCTCCTTCTCCGTCACATCGGAGCGGGTCCTGAAAAGTTTACCAACAAGCAGCATTTTATGGCGTCGTCATTTTTAAAAACGTCTTCACAAGCCCAACAGGGCCCATCCACTTCCGGACCACGGGTCTCTGAAAGGACGACAAAGTTAACGCAAGTCAACACGGCTAAAAACGCAGTTTTCTAACTCCGCTGGTTTTGTGCCGTGGATTTCACGTATGATCCGTGAATTTTAAAGACACACTTTGATACCAAGAACCCTAACCCTTATTTTCGAACGGGGGGGCTATATTTTAGGTTTTGTGTGAAAATAAGTCCAGGACTACAAATGCTTCACCAGAGTGACGTCATCGAACCAGACACGGAGGAAACTGAGGGAAAAGGGATGTAAGTTCAGCAAACCTCCCACAGGAGGAAAGAACCACCATAAATCTGGTCATGTGGTGAGTAGCAGCTACGCTAGGGGGAGGAGCTAATGTGGTGACATCACGTATATGTTGTGCTGATGTAGTCGTGCTAATTACAAACTTTTACAAGCTGATGAATCTCAAAGTACGTGACTGGCGTGGTCGAAACACCATCATTAGTTTTCATTTACATGATGAGGCAAAGCGGGTTGGAAAATAACGTTATCAGCCCCGTTCACGGACCCATGAGCCGACCGGAGGGGGAGGAGCCTTAGGCTCCCTATGGTTGGATGGAATGAACTAAATAACAAACAATGACTCATTTCAGAGTACTTTTACACCATATGGTTAAGAAAACATTACAGTAAATGTTACCTGTGGAGCAGAGAGCATGTGACCTCAGCGTGACCCCTCAGACTTCCTTTAGTTGATTCCATCGAGGAATAGTGATGCCGCTGTAACTGGTGAAAGACGTTGTGCTGACTCTTCCGGTTGTCAGCCAGCTGGGTGAGGGCGGAGGCGGCTTCTGACGCGCTTCTATCCATAAATCAACCCACTCCCAAGTATTTTAGACATGATTGTTATGGGTACATGTACGAATACACCAAGATTTTCCTAAAACTGGATGGCATTTTAATTATTTTCAAAAACATTTTGATATTTTCAGAAATTAAAGGTAAAAACTACTGATTGTCTCTTTCAGTACCTCTATCTGCTCTCGACTAAAAGAAAAGCCCAAATAGAAAAAGTCAGTCGCATCATCCCACTCACCAAACCCACAGAGCGCTGTGATTG
>SSNQ01000457.1:919584-929895 GCA_006942095.1 Nothobranchius kuhntae | reverse complement strand
TTGCATGAGGTCCAGTGTAAAGTTTCCACCGTCAGTGATGGTGTGGGGTGCCATGTCATCTGCTGGTGTTGGCCCACTCTGTTTCCTGAGGTCCAGGGTCAATGCAGCCGTCTACCAGGAAGTTTTAGAGCACTTCATGCTTCCTGCTGCTGACCAACTTTATGGGGATGCAGACTTCACCTTTCAACAGGACTTGGCACCTGCACACAGTGCCAAAACCACCAGCACCTGGTTCAAGGACCATGGTATCCCTGTCCTTGATTGGCCAGCAAACTCGCCTGACCTTAACCCCATAGAAAATCTATGGGGTATTGTGAAGCGGAGGATGCAATACGCTAGACCCAACAATGCAGAGGAGCTGAAGACGACTATCAGAGCAACCTGGGCTCTCATAACACCTGAGCAGTGCCACAGACTGATCGAGTCCATGCCACGCCGCATTACTGCAGTTATTGAGGCAAAAGGAGCCCCGACTAAGTATTGAGTGCTATACATGCACATTCTTTTCATGTTCATTCTTTTCAGTTGGCCAACATTAGAGAAACAAACATTTTTTTCATTGGCCTTTAGAATATTCTAATTTTCTGAGATACCAGATTTGATGTTTTCATTGGTTGTCACCTATAAATATCAAAATTAAACGTAATAAACATCGGAAATACATTGGTCTGTGTGCATTGCATGAATATAATGTACAAGTTTCACGTTTTGAATGGAATTACTGAAATATTTTCAACCTTTTGATGATATTCTAATTTACTGGCCAGCACTTGTAGACTTACTTGTCCGTGGAAAGTTCATCAGCTCTGCATCAGCCGAGGTATTCCTTACATCTGAAGCATGTAACTTGTAGTCTAACACTATTGGTTAGTTCTGGTCGGCGCTCAGTGTCCTATTGCACGGAGCTCTGCGGGGCAGGCGGCGTGCTTATCAAAAAAAGGATGTACTACTTGTATTATATCACAGTACATGATGAGACAATCACTTTTACGGATTTCTGAAAAATCATACATCAGCAGCAGAAGTTCAGCCTTCAGGTGGGACAGGTCTTAGGGTCCTAACATAGAATAATAACACGTCACGTGCTTTCTAAACACTCGGAGGTGCAGTAAAAATCCAGGGTTGTGAAGGTGGACCCCTAGTTTAGGGCCTGATGTGAGTGGTGTGTGTAGGTCGCTTTAACTAAATGTGCTTTAAGCCCGGATTAAAGGAGCGGGAGAGATGGTGTGTTCTTCTGCTGGGAGAGCGGTCCGTAGGGAAGAGGCAGATCTGCTGAAGGTGCGTTTCCCGTGGTGGTGAGTCCAGCAGGAGGAGCATGTATGCGCCGCAGCAGAGGAGCGAGAACTCGAGACGGTCTGGAGATCTGGATGAGGTGAGGGATAAAGGAGGTTGTGCACAAGCAGAAGTTAGTAAATAATCCTGAATTTACTGGAAACCGGTGTAGTTGTTGTGTGACGGGAGTGATGTGGGCAGGAAGAGAGTTCCTGTGATGGAGCAAGCCGCAGCATTCGTTACTAACTGCAAAGGCAGTATGGAAAGCCAAAAAGACATGCATCACAATAGTCCAACAGAGACGTGACCAAACCACCTACCAAGATGGCTGCACCATGTCAGGGTAGCGGGTCTGAATTTGTAAAGCGCCCTCTTAGGGTTCTACAGCCCCCCAAGGTGCTTCACAATCACTCATTCACCCATTCACACGCTGGTGGGGGTGAGCCACGCCATGGGCACACTGACAGCGGCAAGGCCTGCCAAACACAGGTCAGGGTTAGGTCCACCAGCAGAGTCTTGCTCAAGGACACAACAGCAGCATTCCCTGGTGGAAGCCAGGGTTGAACCTGCAACCCTCTGACTACTGGACAGCCGGCTCTGCCTCCTGAGCTGCTGCTGGTGAATAAGGGTGAGCTTGTTTGAAGTGGTTCTGACCAAACGATGGAGATGTTTGGTGCATGGACTTCATAACCGGACGAGGAAGACGTCCAGGAGAGATTTCAGACTCACATTCGACCTCAGATGAAACGTTTGTTTGTGTTCTTGCTGTTGTGTTGTTGGAGAGGACAGGATGGGCCTACGCTCGATCAGCAGGGCGTTAAACAGCAACGTCTTTATTATCGGGTTCATATCTGTGTGGATCTGCATCACCTGTCAGGAACCTCAACACCAAACAATCCCAGTCTTCCTTAGGGTGCACTCGTTTTATTACCCAGCTCAGCTGGCTCTCCCACAACTGAAGGTGGAGGAAGGACAGAAGGAAGGAGATGAAAGTCCAGAGAAGAACAAGAGCTGCATGACTTCAGGAGCACGAGTCAATATGACTGAGGAGAAGCTCTACGTGTGACGTCTGAGTGTGAAACCAACCTTAAATCCACTAAAGACACGCCGGTTTAAAGACCGGACACGTTTACTGACTGGGCAGGAGCTGACAGGAACAACACACCCTTCTTTTTAAACAGATTTGTTCAAAAATGTACAAGATGTGGTTTTCACATGCAGCCCCATTGCCCACCAGCAGAGGGCAGAGGCGAGAGCCGCTCGGATGCGTCATCAGGAACCTGAGCTGGAAGTGATGGATGTTTGATGCCCGTCATGGCCACCAGGGTGTGCTGTTCTCATGTGGGATGTCAGCTCTGAGCCACAATTACAACACAAAACCAAATAATAGCGAAACCCTCAATATTTTGACGTTTTATTCATTTCTTTTTTCTGCTGCTTTCATCCATTGATGCACTTTATTTGTATGGCACAGTTTTACACGCAGCATGAGAGCTGGACAAGGTGCTTCACACGCAAACACAGCAACTAAAAACACTAAAATAGGGATAAAAACACAGATAAGATCACACTTTAAAACACAACAAGAGATAAAAACACTAACAGCAGTAAAACACAGAAACTTCCCCACAAGTCAGAAATTAAAAGCTCATCCATAAAAGTGGGTTTCATGTGAGAGCTGAAGACTGCCAAAGATGGAGCCGGCCGTACAGTGATGGGTAACGCATCCCCCAGCTGGGGGCAGCACGGACAAACGCCCGCTCACCCCTCCATTTATAGCACATCCGTGGAATACAGAGCAGGAGGTGATCAGCTGACCTCGACGAGCGCGTGGGAGCGTACGGTGTAAGCAGCTCTGACAGGTATGCTGGTGCTTCATCATGTGAAGTCAGCAGCTTGAACTGTGCACGGATGTGACGAGGAGCCAATGAGGGCGTGCGAGGACCGGTGTGATGTGGCTACGTCTGTGTTGGTTAGGAACCCAGCAGCTGCATTCTGGACTACCTGTAGCCGGGTTAAGAGCTGGGAATGCCAGTGAGGAGCGCGTTTGCACAGTCTAATGGGGAGGTAGTGAATGCATGAATAACTGATTACAAATGCTTCCGCTTCAGAGTTGGTTCCAGATGAGCGAGACGACATCACTGGTAAAAACACGACCTCACAACAGGATTCACCTGAGAAACGTCGAGAGTTCATCGTCTACTTTTACCCCAACGTAGAGGTCAAAGTATCATTAGCAGACGGAGTGAATGAAGGTGATTTGTTAAAGGATATGTCTTCTATTTTAGGTTATGAATGTCCTGTAGTTGAGTAACGTTCTGGGCCCTAAATGCCTCTGGCATAGAGAGATTCCAAATGTTTTAAATACCTTCCAGAATGAGCCGTTTCAGGGGTCTGTCCCTTTAATAAAACAGATGAATGGTTTAACACTTACACTAATTATGAATATAAAACAATGTCATTTGTAAAAAGTCCTAAAATCAAACAAACATAAAAACGTTTCAGCTGTAAAGGAAATCCACACAGGTGTAAGACGGAAGCAGCAGGGGGCGCTTCGTTCTGTTCTGGTCTGATCAAACCCCACGTTTGAACTCGTTGTTGGCCCGTGTTTGGGAAAGCAGCAGATCATGATTTTAAAGTCCCATGAAGGGCTCTAGCTCTGATATCTTGATATTGCGTCGTGTTCCTATTGGTGGAGCCCTGAAGCAACTCGTCTACCGGATGAAAGAGAAAGGAACGTCCGATCACAAACGCAGAGTCAGCCTCTGGGCTTGTCTGAATGATGACGGCTCAGAGACAACGGGTATACTGTTGCTCTCGTAGGACTTTAATGTGTGCTCAGCTGGGTTGGAAACAGGGCACACACAGAGGGGGGGCAGGGGGTGTTGCTGCCTGGTGCCCCTCCACGTCGTCTTCCGACTTGAGCTGTCCTGACACGACCTTTCACTTTGCCAAGCAGTTTTGTCTTAAAAACACACCTTTTCCTTTCATCTTCACTCTAAAACACACGGGAACGCCGGAGCCTGTCCCGTTTCCCAGTGGGGGGGGTGAGATGGTGCCACCCCATCAGCAAGGGGAACAATCAGTTCTCAGTGTAAAAGGTGTGGGACAGGTGGAACCGCACCACATCTCAAGCTGGTGGAGCTGCCTACAAGTACCTCTGGTTAGGGTTAGGGTCTGGTGGCTGAACACGCCTCTGACGCTCCCATGGGGGGTTTCTAGGACCTGGTCAGCCTAAACTGGTAAAGTGACTGTAAAAGTCTAAACTTTTAAATGTCTTCCATGGTGAAAAGCTTGTAAAACCTTGTCCTCAACAGCAGGAGGCGTCCTCACCCAATCACAGGCGTGAGTCAGTCCCAACAAACAGGAGAGCAGAGGAACCCGCTGGACTCACACGAGGCACACAGCAGCCACAAACGCTGGTTCAGATAAAACATCTCTGATACTGGAGTGGGAGCAGCTCCTCGTCACCATGACGACCACAGTCTGGACACCTTCATTTGTCTGTAGGGTTGCCCCAAACCACTATTTTATTTTTCATTTATTTGATTTATTTTAGCGTATTGCACCAGGATGCTCTAACGTACCATCATTAGCTCCTGAAGTGTGCCATCCCATAATAAAGACAAGATGATAGCCTACCAAAGCACCGCTAGAACAGACAGAGGTCGGCATCTGGAGACAAAAGGACTTGTGTTAGAGTCGTCCAGCTGAACTAAACCCATCGATGAAGAGGAGGAGCATGTTTTTAACTCAGTGACGTGGTGGGACTAAATCGTGATGAATGGGCTAACAGGGTCAGGTGTCTGACACCAAAACGGTTCTGCCGGGCTCAACGTCCTGATTCCCTTATCTGGGGATTATACGTAAGTAAGTTAATGTTATTTCTGCAGCACTTATCACAGACACAGAATCACAAAGTGCTTCACAGAGACCAGAACAAAGTCATAACATCATAAACAGATCAACATCATAAAATCTAAATGCTCTTGTTACGGGCCCTGAGTTCCCCGCGCCCGGCTTCTACTCCGCTCCGTTGCAGCACCATGGTCAGCACCCTGGAGAGCGCCCGGCCACACTCGCGCGGCTTTTGGTTTGTGGGTGAGGTAGTTCACCTGTGGACTTTTGGGTGAGGTAGTTCACCTGTGGACTTTTGGGTGAGGCCTCCGGGCGAGCTGCTTTTGTTCCTGGTTTCCTTTCTGGAGCCATCGAGTTTTAGTTCTCGTTTTATTGCTCCTTAAGTTACTAAAGTCCTCGTCTTTTGTCCTCTGCAGCATAAGTTGAACTCCCCTTCGTTTATTGACCAGGTTTTCTCCCTTTGGGACGCTTTTTGTTAATAAAACTTCTTCTTTGGTTGTGACTTGGTGTCAGGTCATTTCCTTTTGATTCTCACATTTCTGTGTTAGACCCCAACCTGGATCCTAGACCAGGCTGGGGTCGTAACAGCTCTCAACACAGAATCAGATCAACATCAGAAAAAATAAAGTCATAAAATTATAAGTTTTCATAAACAGATGAAAGATTAAAAATTTGATTTAAAAATAAGAAAATAAAAGGTTTAGGTAAAAGCAGCTTTAAATAAAAGGGTCTTTAGCTGTTTATTTAAAGTGTCCAGACTGTCAACGCTGCGTACGGATAAAGGAAGATCATTCCAGAGTTGGGGTGCAACAGTCTGGAAGGAGCGATCACCTCCACTTTTATGTCTGGTCTTTGGAACGTCTAGAAGGTTCTGGTGTGTGGACCTGAGGGCTCGGGGTGGAGCATAAGGCTTTAACAGGTCAGTAATGTAGGGAGGAGCTTGACCATGTAGAGCCCTGAAAGTTCTAGTCAGGACTCTAAATGAAGTTAACGGGTAACCAGTGCAGAGACGTCAGAACAGGAGTGATGAGTGCTGTTCTGTTTGCTCCAGTTAGGAGCCTCGCTGCAGAGTTCTGGACCAGCTGAAGGCGGTGAAGGGCTTTTGTGTTAGAACATGTGAAGAGTGTGTTACAGTCATCTAGACGGGAGGAGATAAAGGCATGGAGAACCACCTCAGGTTCATGTTTGGACACCAGCCTTCTTAGTCTGGAGATATTTCTTAAGTGATAAAAACAGTTTTGGACCCATGTTGTTGAGTGGCCTTCAAGAGACACTGATTGGTCAAAAATAAAATTCCATAAGTTTGTCTGGACGGCAGAGGATAAATGACCAAGTTTTAGACTAATCTAGACCGAAACACTGATCATTGCTCCGGAACAGAAAGTGCTTCTAATCAAACACCTTGGTTCGCTGAGCTCCTCAGTCCAGACCAGTCTCAGAAACCTTGGTGTTCTTTTTGACCAGTCCACGTCTCTGAGCTGCCACTCACAACATTTAGTAAAGAATTGCTTTTATCATTTGTGAAACATTTCCAAATTGAGAGCTTTTACTTCAAAATGGGACTTGGAGATGATTATCCATGCTTTTATTTCTTCTCGTTTAGATAATTGTAACTCTCTTTACTTGTTTAACAAATCTGATGTCAGTCGTCTCCAGTTGGTCCAGAACGCTGCAGCAAGGCTTTTAACAGGAACCACTAGCAGGGCTCACATAACACCGGTTTTATCTTCTTTACATCGGCTACCGGTCGAGTTTAGAATTGATTTTAACATTTTAGTTTTGACTTTTAGAGCTCTTAACGGACAAGCTCCACAATATTTATCAGACCTTTTAATCCCTCACTCTTCTGGCCGCACGCTACGGTCCTCGGGTCAGAACCTACTGCAGGTCCGTACGACCAGATTTAAAACTAGAGGGGACCTGTCCTTTCAAGCTGTAGCTCCCAGACTTTGGAGCGCCGTGCCCTTGTTTCTTCGTGTGGCCGACTCGGTTGATTCTTTTAGAAAGCAGCTGGAGACACTTTTATTCAGACAAGCTGTTATGTAAGTTGACCTTGTGCTCTTGTCCTGTTTTGCCCTTTTATGCATGTTGTGAAGCACTTTGTGATTTTATCTGTGAAAAGTGCTGTATAAATAAAGTTTTACTTACTTACTTTTACTTAATCAGGGGAACCGTGCTCTCAGGGGCAACGATCAGACATTCAGTCTTTTCAGAGTTTAACTGGAGGAAGTTCTCTTCTAGCCAGCTGGTGATCGCTGATAGACACTCCAGTAATTCAGACAGTTTATAGAACTCAGAATCCTTAAAGGAGCAGTACAGCTGAATATCTTCCGGCACTCGCAGAGTACAGACGCTTCCCTTTTTGCTCCCTTATCTTTTTCCCAAGGCTCTTTGTCCCGTCTGCCTGCAGAGCGCTTCTCTGCATTTCCTCTGGGAATCTCTATTTTTTAGAAATGATTTAATTAATTGGTCATTCAACGCGATTGATAAGATCTTTTTCCACGATGAGAACGGAGCAGGGGGCTCCCACGTGCCCTCAAGAGACACATGCAGCGGGATATGCGCTCGATTCCTGGAAGGTCTGGAGGATCGTTTGTCTCTCTCAGCTGTCCATTGAGGACGTCGAAGATATGTGGATATTTGGCTTGATGATCACTGGATTTGTTCTGTTTGGAGTGGGAGGATATCTGGTCTTCTGGAAATTTGGGAAGTCGGGAGCGATTGGAGGGCGACCCGCACCCACGGCAAGCACCGCCCAGGCGGATGCCTCACAGACTGGGACGTTACTCGAGGTGAACCGTAAGCTGGACAATGTCCTTGCTGTGTTGCCGATATTGGTGCGCAAAATGGATGTCATCTCAGAGAGGGTCACTGGACGGTGTGGAGATGTTTAGTACCTGATTGGCTTCACCGGAGGATTTGAATGATCAATACAGACTTTACGGCAGAGAAGAAAATTATCTCTGCCTGACCCAAACAAAGTCCTGTTATCCAATCTGACGCCATAGCAGCCTTGGAGTTGCGTGCATCAACCCCCACGACGGAAGGAATGCAGACGGATGCTGTGAAAACCTGACCTGCCCCCCCGCCTTCAGATTGTGGTCTGCCTAGCGAGGCCATCACGATGCAGGAACTCAATGAGCTGTGCCTTTTCCCGTGACCGCCCACCCACCTGTGGACACAGTTGGCTGAGCACCACACGGGCTGTTCCCGCTGAGGAATCAGGATCCCAGCCCCCTATCGAAGTCTCATGTTGTGAACTGTGACGTTTGTGCATATATGTTGAGGTGTTTTTTTGCATAGTAGAGCTACTCCCTGCCCAGAGTAACTCTGGTCTGCCTTTTTTTCCCTCCCCCAACTCTCCTCATGTAATCCCCTCTTCATCTAACTGAAATGAGCGCGGTTATGGCTGCTCTCGTGGTCTGCCTGTATCTGTTCTGTCTATATGTGTGTGTGTAACCTTGGTCAGGCTGTTCTGTGAAGTCAAGTTCCTATGCTCTGGTTCGCTGGAGCGCTGGCAATAAAGCTCTCTCTGATTCTCTCTCTCTCTGATCTGCATATACTGTAGGCGATAAGAGACATTATGAAAATAATCAAGTGTGTGTGTCCAAGAGGATGTACGTACAGCAGGAACAACAGTGGACCCAAAACAGAGCCTTGGGGTACCCCACAGAACAGATCAGTAGATTCTGGCATGATTTGGTTTATACAGACACTGTAACTTCTGTTAGAAAGGTACGATCTAAACCAGTCTAGACCAGTTCCAGAGATCCCCACCGAGTCACCAAGTCTGTTAAGGTGCTGTGATCAACAGTCAGAAGCTGCAGAAAGATCTAACAATACCAACACTGTGAACTCCCCGTTGTCTGCAGCCATCATGATGTCACTGGCTTGCAACATGAGCAGAGAGAGTGGCCCTGGAAGTTTTCACCCTCTCATTCTGGGATGTAATCAGTTCTTTAAAGTGCAGCCTTTGGCTTTCTAATCTAGTGGACTTCCATCGTCTCTCGGCTCTGCGGCGTGTCCTTCTGAGACTAAGTGTTCTGATTAATCCAAGGACTTGTCCTCTTGTTAGATAAAACGATCTGCTTAACAGGAGCTAATTTACCTAAGATGCTGCAGCATTGTTTATCCAATGACTGGATGAACAAGCTTGTTTATCCAATGACTGGATGAACAAGCTTGTTTATCCAATGACTGGATGAACAAGCTTGTTTATCCAATGACTGGATGAACAAGCTTGTTTATCCAATGACTGGATGAACAAGCTTGTTTATCCAATGACTGGATGAACAAGCTTGGATCGTCACCCTGAACTGAGCTGCTGTAAATAATCTAGAAAATCCATCCACTGCTGACTGACGATGACACGTCTCTTAGATTTCAGGTTGTGAGGGACAGATTCAACATCAGATAGGACATTAAAGAAAATGCAGCTGTGGTCACTCACATGAACCTCTTCAACATGTAGATGATTGTTTTTAGTCCCAAAGAGAAAACCAGATCTAGAGAGTCCCATTTAGTGTGTGGAGCCTGAAACGTGCTGCTCTAGGTTAAAAGGCTCGGTAATAGACATGAACTCCACTGCTGTGCTACAAGTAGGATCATTAATGTGTGAGTTAAAGTCACCAAGGATTAAAACTGTTCCTAGTTTGATCACTGATGATGCAGAGAGAAAAGGCCAGCTGGACCGGGAGGTCGGTAGGTTAAAGTACAGTGAAATACATTGTGTGACCCTGCTTTGATGACCTGATATTCAAAAGTTGTAAAATTCAATTCAAACAGACTTTATTAATCCCAGAGGGAAACTGATTGCTGTAGTAGCTCAGAATAATAATAATAATAATAATAATCAAGTCATCAAAGAGGTGTTGTATATTACAATGGCTGTTGGCAGGAAGGATCTCCAGTAGCGGTCAGTGTTGCAGCCAAACTGAAGAAGCCTCTGACTGAAGACACTCTTCCGTTGTCGGACAGTCTTGTGAAGAGAATGCTCAGGGTTGTCCATCATGTTCTTGATTCTCTGGAGAATCCTTCTTTGCATCATCTCCTCCAGCGGTTCCACAGTCGTCCCCAGAACAGAACCAGCCTTTTTATTAGGCTGTTGAGCCTTTTCAGGTCCCTGCTTCTGATGCTGCTACCCCAACAGACGATGGCTGAAGAGATTACACTCTCAACAAC
>SSNQ01000457.1:904584-914584 GCA_006942095.1 Nothobranchius kuhntae | reverse complement strand
TGTGTGTGTGTCCATGCACGAGCGTGTGTGTGTGTGTGTGTGTGTGTCCATGCGCGAGCGTGTGTGTGTGTGTGTGTGTGTGTGTCCATGCACGAGCGTGGTGTGTGTGTGCGTGTGTGTGTGTGTGTGTGTGTGTCCGTGCACGAGCATGTGTGTATGTGTGTGTCCGTGCATGAGCGTGTGTGTGTGTGTGTGTGTCCGTGCACGAGCGTGTGTGCGTGCACGAGCGTGTTTGTGTGTGCGTGTGTGTGCGTGTGTGTCCGTGCACGAGTGTGTGTGTGTGTGTGTGTGCGCGTGTGTGCGTGTGTGTGTGTGTGTCCGTGTGTGGGTCTGTGCATGAGCGTGCGTGGGTGTGTGCGTGTGTGTGTGTGTGTGTGTGTCCGTGCACGAGCATGTGTGTATGTGTGTGTCCGTGCATGAGCGTGCGTGTGTGTGTGTGTGTCCGTGCATGAGCGTGTGTTTGTGTGTGTGTGTGCGCGTGTGTGTGTGTGCGTGTGTGTCCGTGCACGAGCGTGTGTGTGTGTGCGTGTGTGTCCGTGCACGAGTGTGTGTGTGTGTGTGTGTGTGTGCGTGCATGAGCGCATGTGTGTGTTCTTAGACGTAAAGCCGATCGTGAATACGGACCAGCTGGCTGTGGAGACAAACCTGAAGCATGAGGAGCAGCGAATGCTGCAGACAGGGTGGTTGTACAAACACAAGACCAAAAACCAGATCACACGTGCGCAGCCATCGCAGCAACGTGCACTCACCTCAACAACAAGAATACAAGCAGAGCACAGAAGAAACGTTCTATTCTATTCTATTCTATTCTATTCTATTCTATTCTATTCTATTCTATTCTATTCTATTCTATTCTAACCACAGCCTTCGGTTTACACTAAACGTTCTCCTCTAGGACTTCTCTCCAAACTGAGACAGCAAATACATTTTCTGCATCGACACAACCACACATTCCCTCCTCCCTTCATCTATTTGTGTCCTTCCTTTTGTGAACTCTCTTCTCACGTATCTTCTCGTTCTCGCATCAATTAACACGTGCCAACTGCAAACCCGTGGTTCTTCCCACCTTGTTTGCTTCAAACCATGAAGATGTGCCAACCAGCTTCTCCAGAATGAGTCGGAACCGAGCTCCTCGTCCATCCTGCATCAGCTCGTGTCAGAAAGACTCTAGCTTATAGCTGTCTGGTTATGTTCAAGGCACTGAACACCGCTAATATTCAGGAAGAAGTGTGTGTGTGTGTGTGTCAGGTGTACCTAGCATGTCTCCAGGGGTGTGTTCTGCCCCCCTTGTTGTACACAGGTGGTTGCCGGGTAACCTAGTAACAGGTTCCTGGTTAAGTTTTCGGATGATACTGTTGTGATGTCCTTCCTGTCGGGATGGGAACTGAACCCTGCGCTGTCAGAGCTTGTGGAGTGGTGCGATCGCAACAATCTGGACTTAAACGTGTCAAGAACCAAGGAGGTGGTTCTGATTGTAGATGCTCCGTTTCTGGCTGCAGCGTAATCCACGGCAACGCGGTCGCGGTGGCTCTTGGACTGACAGGTGGAGGTTTGACACAAACACAGACTCCGTTTTTAAACGTGGCCAGCAGAGAATCTAGAAGCTCTTTTAACCCCCCCACTGTCTTCATGGGTGACCCCGCAAGGAAAGCTGACCATTGAGCAGGATTGATGGTGAGGTCCACGTGGCAGGGGTGAGGTGGTGCTCACTCCTGCCACGTGGACCCAAGGCATAAACCATCAACCCTGCAGCTTTCCTCGCGGGGTCACACCCATTAGGACAGTGGGAGGGTGAGAGAAACGGAACAATTTGAATGTAAATAAGATGATTCTCTGCCACTTCTTGCTGCTGCTTCACCGAGAGCCTTTTGTTTTTACCAGAACGTTGTTGGAAAAAGGGTTTTTACTGTTCTGACTGTTGAAGAGGTTAGATCTTTCTCCAAACAGAGATGACTCACAGTTACCATACCGACCCTGATCTGCTCCATGCTGGACTGGGTCACATCATCAGCTCTCCATGGCCATGTTGTCTTCCTTGTTCCTTCTCCTGCCGGTGGGCTGCAGGGGAGTCCGTGCGTCCGCCTGAAGCGCTCTTCCACAGAGCAGACTGACTTGGTTTAGTGGTCTCAGCAGAAGCTCTCCCTCTGTCCCTCTACCTAGTCTTCAGTCAGGCAGAAAGGAGACGTTTCTCGTTGGGTAGTCAGCCACACTCCACCCAGTAGTAATGAGTACACCCCCGTCTGCTTCCAGAAACCCAAACACTGACACCAGAGATCAGATCAGATGAACTGGGAACGAAGGACTTCAGTTAAAGGCAACTAGCTTCAGGACATAGAAGTCCATCTGAAGTTACCTTTACAGCACAAGAAGTCAGAATCGGAGGCCAGAGGATCTCATAGTGACTCGATGTGAGCACATACCCCAGCAGAGACACTCCTAAGATGGAAAAGCAACAAGGATGACTCCCTGTTGAGTCATCTTCCAGAGGAACAAGGATGAACTTCCCTGCCTAAATGCAGGAACAGAAGAAGAAGACGTTTGGCCTGATTTAACGGTTGAGTTCAGGCCTTTGCTGTGCTATGATGAGCTGGTTGTTTCCACCAGACAGAGGAGAGAACGGTGTGAAAACACAAACATATGTATGGTGTCACATGGGTAACACTTCTTAAGAGGTGCTATCTCACTTTGTTGAGTGGGACCAACGGGTCGCGGTGTGTAAACGTGTCCTAAAGTAAAGCTTTCCACCTGGTTCTCCAGTGTGGAACATCATGAATGCAGTCATAGTTGCTCTGACGTGTTAACAGGCCGGCCATCTGCAGCAGCCGTTCACGCGTGATGAAGACCTCACCACGACGGTCAGAAGATGCCGCCCTCATCCAGAAATAAATCCACTCAGCAGAGGAAATCTGTTTTCCAAGGATGTTCTGGCCCAAATGAGAAACAGCACCGTCTCTCTGAATGATCCTTGGATGTTCATGCGCATGGGTGGTTGTTTCTCCTCGGTTGCCCTGGCAACCTGTCCAGGCTGAACTTCACCCGTTTCCTCCAAGACTGCCGGAGATGGGCTCCAGCCCCCTGTAGGGTTGATTCTGACCTCTGGCTGAAAATGCTGCTGTTGTGTCCTCGGGCAAGACAGTTCAGCCTGCTGGTGGTGGTCAGAGGGAACGGCAGTATCGGGCAGGCTTCACATCTACCAGCGCACCCCGTGTGTCCTCCCCACCGGGGTGTGAATGGGTGAATGTGTGGTAAAGCGACTCTAGAAAGCACCACATCACACACAGGCCGTATTCTGAGAACTCGTCACTCTCAGCCCGATCCAAGAGCGGTTCCGGAGGAAACCAGTGGAGGAACGTCCTTTTCTTTCAGCACTCAAAGAGTTCAGTCACGTCTCTTCTATCCCCCCTCTTCCTCTCCCAGGTCTTCTCTCTTGTCTGCCCAGCACTTCTCCGCATTCCTCCTGAAAACTGATTTCATCACCTCAGGGATTTGGTCAGCTGGTCATTCAACATGATCGACGATATTTCTTCAACAATGAGAACGGAGCAGGGGGCTCCAGCTTGTCCACATGGGGGGGGGGCATAGTTACATTACATGCCTTTCCCAGCTGTCTATGGAGGACACTGGAAACACGAGTCGGGGGCGATCGGAGTGCTGCCTGAAACCGTAGTTAGTCTCACCTGAGGGGAGACCGCTCAGACTCGGAAGTTGTAGCTGCGATTCTGGTGTTAGTACGCAAAACAGCTACACACACACACACACACACACACACACACACACACACACACACACACACACACACACACACACACACACACACACACACACACACAAACACTAAACAGTGTTTTTATGGTTAAATTGTGATATCTTAGTAAATATTCCAGTGAGAGATAAACTTTATTGTTTTTATCTTAATGAATCTATAATTGAACAGATGAAAGAGCAGTGAAGGACTAGGAGGCAGAAAGGAAACGATCACAGCGGCTGCCCCAAAGGCTCTCCTATTCTTTGTGTTGGAGGGATCCCCGAGCCAGCTGCAGCGCAGGGTTACGGTGAAGATAGCTTCACCCAAAAAGGAACAGGAAGTACGTCACAAGGCGATCCGGTCGTGGTAAAAGTACGAGAACATTGTTAAACTACACTTAAATGAAGATTATACACAACACTTACAGTCTGTCCTGTAAAGGTTCATGTTTATGTTTTATATTTTTATCTTCTTCCTCTTCCTGTGAGGCTGCTGCGGCTAACCCTCGATGGGCGGACCGCCGCTGTCCAGCAGGCAGGCCAGGGTGGAGGTGCCCGTCTCAGTGGTGTGTCTCTCCTGGACGCGACGTCTGCTCTTATTCATGACTGTTAGCGTGCAGCTGAGCCCTGCTGGCAGGTGCACACCAGGGCGAGAGGCTGATTCACGCTGAGAGAAGCAAGCAGCAGGAGTCCTTCAGGTCGCGCGTGACGAGACAACGGGTTGACACCTCTCATACTGGATGGGGCCTGTCCAGTAGGCAGGCGTGTATTAAAAGCTCTTCATTGATTGGTTAGACAAGGATGTTACCCAATAGCAAGGCCAAGCCAGAGCTTGTGCAATCCTGTTCAGGGGAGCCGAGAGTCTTTTTCCAGAACCACCACTCAGAGCAACTTGGACCGATGCAGCTCTGTCCCTACTTTTACTCCCTGCTCAGTTGAGGTACTGGCGAGGGTGAGTCGGGTCGGCATTGTGATTCTAGCTGCTGATTGGCTAGAGGGCAGCCCTGCCTGCAGCCATTTCCTGGTTCAGAACCTGACAAAAAGCCATAAAACTGAGCAGAATGTCCAGCAGCACCACCGTTTTTCTGTTGAGTTGTTTCTGTGGAGCACCCAGGTTACCTTATACTGATCACCTCATGCCAGCTTGTCATGAGCTCCGCCTCCCCCACACCTGAGGGGCTGACATAACCATGCTGTACAGCTGCTTCAGGCTGAGTAGCGGTCCTGGAAAAAGGCTTTGGACTCCCTGAGTGTTCAGACCGTTGACCCTCTGTAGTTTTGCTCTGCTCAGCTGAAGTTCTCCTGCTTGAGCTCATTCCAAACAGTCTGGTGAAAAGTAACTAAAGTGAGTAACGACATCGTCTTTCTCATGATCCATTAGCCCAGTTCCGACGTGCGTCCTGCATTGCAGGGATTGAGGCTGCTGTGGATGATGGAAGATAATGGAATGCTGGTGACAGCTGGGCATCTCTGTACTTCACACATGAATAGGTTCCCCAACCCTGCCAGAAGCATTAGGTCTTATGGCTGCAGCACCGTGCTTCTCCCAAGTAGATGTGCAGCACAAGACTGCAGCATGCTTCCACCCCGGTAGCGGTGCTTCATGTGTCTCTGCGGGTCTCTGTGTGTCTCTGTGGGTCTCTGTGTGTCTCTGTGGGTCTCTGTGGGTCTCTGCGGGTCTCTGTGGTCTCTGTGTGTCTCTGTGGGTCTCTGTGGGTCTCTGCGGGTCTCTGTGGGTCTCTGTGGGTCCTGTACTTAGAGGTGGTTTATTTCCTTCCAGTTAGAGCTCGGTGGTACCACAGCAGTGTTTTCTGAAACTTGGTGACGAGTCTGAAGACCGTGAATCGGCTTTATTTGGTGGGTGAAGCCACTCCTGCTGTAAAACGGGATAAAGAGACGATCTGTGTGTAATCAGCCTAAAGGCTTTAGGGCTTGTGTCTGCCGCTTTGGCGTGATGGTTTAGTTCTTGTTAAATAAATAATGCCTCTGTGTGATGATGTCATGCACGGCGACTCGCCTGTAAAAGCTTAAGCAGAGGCGTTGTTCATGCTCTTGGCAGTGACTGCATGACTTATTCATGAGTAAAAGTGCAAGCAGAACTCCTCCAGCTGGAGCATCAAAAGCTTTGACCTGAACAGATCTGTGGGTTGTCTGCAGGAACCTCCAGGTTAGGTGTTGTGATTCAGGCACATTGTTCTTGATTGGGTTAGACCTTAGGAAGCCATGAACGCATGGATCCATCCTGCCTTGTACCAACGGTTCAGGCTGCTGGCGGTGGCAGTGTAATGGTGTGGGGGACATTTTCTTGGCACACTTTGGGCCCTTTAGTACTAACTGATCCTCGTTGCAACACCACAGCCTACCTGAGTATTGCTGCTGACCACGTCCATCCCTCCAGGACCACAACGTACCCGTCTTCTGACGGCCACTTCCAGCAGGATGATGCTCCATGTCATAAAGCTGGGATCATCTCAGACTGGTTTCCTGAACATGACGATGAGTTTGCTGTAGTCAGATGGCCTCCACAGTCACCAGATCTCAGCTCGATAGAGCATCTTTGGGATGTGGTGGAACAGGAGAGTCGCATCATGGATGTGCAGCCGACACATCTGCAGCAGCTGTGTGATGCTGTCATGTCAACATGGACTGTAGTGACTATCAAGTCCCACTGTGCGGGTGGAGGCAATGACTCGCTTCAACAATATTGTCCAGGCAGAAAGCGGGTTTGGGTTTATTGTCCCATTTATTGAATATGTTGACGACCACAAGCTGGGTCCAGCATGGCCATTTCTTGTCCAGGTTTATGTAAATGATGAAAATTATAACAAATTAGATGTGGCATATGAAACCAAACACAGCGGTAAAAACCGTGTGACCTCCCGCCACCCACAAAACGCCAATGCACTGTCACCTCAACACCTTTATAGGCTCCGCAGTGCCACCAGTGGTCAAAGGAAATACAAACCACAGTGCAATAAACTGAAATGTACATAAAACATTATCAAAATAAACTTAGACCATAATCTAATCTAAACCTAAACAATAATGGCTCCTACACACCGGCCCCTATTGTGTGGACAGCACAATTAAATAATAACAAAATAAGGAGCCAAAAGATGTCCAGAGTAGTCCCATGCAGGATCTTCTCTCCATCTTATACGGCTGCTTGAAGAAGGCAGATCTTAAAGCCATGAAGTCCATTGCTGTGACATTGTCTGGGAGACAGGCTCATCCCAAGACATTTTTCTCCTGCACATCTCCTGCAGCCATAACTTTGGTAACAGAGTGAATGGTGCCAGGAAACCCAGTGGATCATAGATGGAACGGACCATTGAGAGAATGCCACGTCTGGTGTGAGGTCTTTCTTCCATCACTAGTTGAAAGATAAAAGCCAGCTTAGGCCAAGAGCCTTCTCTACAGGCAGACTATCCCGTTCCAGATGTAGTTGTCTTGTTGAATTGGAACGTTTCTGTTCAGGAATGGACGATAGCACAGCACGACTTGTGCTTGTCCACTTTGAAAGCTCAAATCCTCCTTTAGAACACAATTCAGTAAGATCTTCTGCCGGCTTTACTGCAGTTTCTTCCATGGCAACAGATTTTAGACAGTCATCCACATAAAAGTTATTATAGACAGTGTCAGTCACTTCTTTATGATAACATTCAATGTTGTCCGTAGCAGTTTGCCTCAGAGCATAGTTGGCACAACTTGGCGATGATACAGCTCCGAAGAGGTGAACTGTCATCCGGTATTTCATTGGGCTGACAGACGTGTCTCCTGATGGCCACCACAGAAAGCGCAGAAAGTCCAGATGCTTTTCTGACACTTTTACTTGATGGAACATGGTCTGGACATCTGTCATCAGAGCAATGTTTTCTTGCCTGAATCTGGTTAGGACACCGAAGAGAGAGTTGGTAAGGTCCAGCCCCTGTAGAAGCTGGCCATTCAATGAAGAGCCTTTGTAGCTTGCTCCACAGTCAAAAACCACTCTCAAAGTATTTTTCCTTGGGTGATAGACACCGTGGTGTGGAAGATACCAGACTCCTGCTGGACCTAACTGCAGCCTTTGACACTGTTGACCATCACCTGCTACTGGAGAGGCTGAGAGACTGGGTAGGCCTATCAGGATCTGCTCTGGAGTGGTTCTCCTCTTATCTCTCTGAGCGCTCCTTTTCTGTGGCCGTCTCCAAGTTTAGGTCCTCCACCACCTCTCTTACCCATGGTGTCCCACAAGGTTCTGTGCTGGGGCCTCTGCTGTTCCTCCTCTATCTGCTTCCTCTTCAGCACATCCTGAGCTCCTTCAAAGGAATCTCCTACCATCCTTATGCAGATGACATCCAACTGTACATCTCCTTTAAGCCCCATGAGATGTCTAAGCTGCAGCTGTTACACACCTGCTTAGACTCTATCAAAACCTGGATGGTGGGAGCTTTCTTCAGCTGAATGAAGATAAGACTGAGATCCTCATCTGTGCCCCAGACAAGCTGGTTCCCAAAGTCAGAGACTCTCTTGGTCAGCTTGCTTCCCACACCAAACCTTCCGTCAGGAATCTTGGCGTGACCTTTGACCCAGCTCTCACCCTGGATTCTCATGTCAGTTCTCTTGTTGGCTCTTCCTTCTTCCATCTCAGGAACGTTGCTAAGCTGAGTCCCATTCTGTCCCGCTCTGAACTTGAGACAGTTCTCCACACCTTCATCTCCTCACGCTTAGACTACTGTAACTCTCTTTTCACGTGTCTGAGCAGAACCTCCCTGAACCGTCTACAGGTGGTTCAGAACTCCTGTGCTCGGCTTCTGACCAAGTCCTCCAAACACACCCACATCACCCCGCTTCTCCTCCAGCTTCACTGGCTGCCAGTCAACTTCAGGGTTCATTTCAAGATCCTGGTTCTGGTCTATAGGGCCTTACATGGACAAGCACCATCTTACATTGGTGATCTTCTTAGTCCCTACACCCCCAGCAGGTCCCTGAGGTCCAGTGATCAAAGCCTACTGGTTGTGCAGCACCAGGCTAAAGGTCAAAGGTGACAGATCATCTGCTGTGGCCCCCAGACTCTGGACCTCTCTCCCCCTGAGCCTGAGATCAGTGGACTCAGTGGTCTCCTTTAAAAAGCAGCTGAAGACTCACTTGTTCAAGCTGGCTTTTGTATGACCTTCTTCACCTCTCTCTCTTTATTCTGCTCTCCCCACCTATTCCACCTTCCTCAGGATCCACTGGTTTCCCTCTTTCCTGTTCACTCTCTCTTTCTTTACATTTTTTCTTTTAAATCGCAATTGCTTATTTTTGCTCATTTTAAATATATTTTAAACATTTTCAAAATGCTTTTTTTTCTATTCTTACAATTTTTATAGTTTTTGTTTTTGTGAAGCGCCTCGTGATTTTTATCTTGAGAGGCGCTATAGAAATGATATTTTCTTCTTCTTCTTCTTTTCCTTCTTTGGGTTCCATCTGGTCAAGAAGTACTTTTTCTGCATAGCCTTTGTCGATAAGATCCATCATGAATGCTGTATATTCCTTTTTGTAGACTTTGTTCCTCTCAACTTTCTTTTGAGGGTCTGAAGGCGTTGTGCCATAACACACCGGTTGTTGGGCATGATGATGTCATCCTTTTTGAAGGGCAAGTCCAAACAATAATGTCCATCCAGCATACAAGCTGAATTTTCCATTATTTCCATAAATTTCTTGTCCTCGATTGACATTTCATGTTTTTCTTCCAGTGTTCTTTCATCTAAGTCTTGATTGTATTGAGATATCAACAGCTCCTCCAGTTTGGCAACAGAAATCCTGTTTGCGTAAACAGTTATACAGCCTTTCTGGGTAGTTACACTGCTTCGCAGGGGACCATTAATGGCCCATCCAAGTGGGGTTCTGACAGCATATGGTCCGTTGTCTTGACTGTTGATTATCTCCCACGGCTCCATGAGGTTTGATGCATTCATTCCAATCAATAGCTCGACATCAGCATCCAGTTCCGGAATCCTGATGGTGCTAAGACAGTCCCATTTTTCAACATCTCTCTGAAGAGGAATGTTGTTCCAAGAGACTGGAATGGCTTCTTGTGTGTAAACTTCAGGAAGTTCTACAAAGCTGTTGCTTTGTAGCCCCGAAATTCCCAGTCCAGTGGCACAACAGCTGCTCACCAACCTTTCTTGGCCCATAGTACGCAGCAAGATGTTAATCTTTGGGCCTTGCACGTTTAGTTTCTTCTTTAATTCGTTGGTAATGAAAGTTGCTGTGCTTCCAGGATCCAAGAAGG
>SSNQ01000457.1:883606-904574 GCA_006942095.1 Nothobranchius kuhntae | reverse complement strand
CTCACAGTGATGCAGGGGACTGTTCTGTTCTGGTCCTGCTGGACCTGACTGCAGCCTTTGACACTGTTGACCATCACCTGCTACTGGAGAGGCTGAGAGACTGGGTAGGCCTATCAGGATCTGCTCTGGAGTGGTTCTCCTCTTATCTCTCTGAGCGCTCCTTTTCTGTGGCCGTCTCCAAGTTTAGGTCCTCCACCACCTCTCTTACCCATGGTGTCCCACAAGGTTCTGTGCTGGGGCCTCTGCTCTTCCTCCTCTATCTGCTTCCTCTTCAGCACATCCTGAGCTCCTTCAAAGGAATCTCCTACCATCTTTATGCAGATGACATCCAACTGTACATCTCCTTTAAGCCCCATGAGATGTCTAAGCTGCAGCTGTTACACACCTGCTTAGACTCTACCAAAACCTGGATGGTGGGAGCTTTCTTCAGCTGAATGAAGATAAGACTGAGATCCTCATCTGTGCCCCAGACAAGCTGGTTCCCAAAGTCAGAGACTCTCTTGGTCAGCTTGCTTCTCACACCAAACCTTCTGTCAGGAATCTTGGCGTGACCTTTGACCCAGCTCTCACCCTGGATTCTCATGTCAGTTCTCTTGTTCGCTCTTCCTTCTTCCTTCTTCCATCTCAGGAACGTTGCTGTCCCGCTCTGAACTTGAGACAGTTCTCCACACCTTCATCTCCTCACGCTTAGACTACTGTAACTCTCTTTTCACGTGTCTGAGCAGAACCTCCCTGAACCGTCTACAGGTGGTTCAGAACTCCTGTGCTCGGCTTCTGACCAAGTCCTCCAAACACACCCACATCACCCCGCTTCTCCTCCAGCTTCACTGGCTGCCAGTCAACTTCAGGGTTCATTTCAAGATCCTGGTTCTGGTCTATAGGGCCTTACATGGACAAGCACCATCTTACATTGGTGATCTTCTTAGTCCCTACACCCCCAGCAGGTCCCTGAGGTCCAGTGATCAAAGCCTACTGGTTGTGCAGCACCAGGCTAAAGGTCAAAGGTGACAGATCATCTGCTGTGGCCCCCAGACTCTGGACCTCTCTCCCCCTGAGCCTGAGATCAGTGGACTCAGTGGTCTCCTTTAAAAAGCAGCTGAAGACTCACTTGTTCAAGCTGGCTTTTGTATGACCTTCTTCACCTCTCTCTCTTTATTCTGCTCTCCCCACCTATTCCACCTTCCTCAGGATCCACTGGTTTCCCTCTTTCCTGTTCACTCTCTCTTTCTTTACATTTTTTCTTTTAAATCGCAATTGCTTATTTTTGCTCATTTTAAATATATTTTAAACATTTTCAAAATGCTTTTTTTTCTATTCTTACAATTTTTATAGTTTTTGTTTTTGTGAAGCGCCTCGTGATTTTTATCTTGAGAGGCGCTATAGAAATGATATTTTCTTCTTCTTCTTCTTTTCCTTCTTTGGGTTCCATCTGGTCAAGAAGTACTTTTTCTGCATAGCCTTTGTCGATAAGATCCATCATGAATGCTGTATATTCCTTTTTGTAGACTTTGTTCCTCTCAACTTTCTTTTGAGGGTCTGAAGGCGTTGTGCCATAACACACCGGTTGTTGGGCATGATGATGTCATCCTTTTTGAAGGGCAAGTCCAAACAATAATGTCCATCCAGCATACAAGCTGAATTTTCCATTATTTCCATAAATTTCTTGTCCTCGATTGACATTTCATGTTTTTCTTCCAGTGTTCTTTCATCTAAGTCTTGATTGTATTGAGATATCAACAGCTCCTCCAGTTTGGCAACAGAAATCCTGTTTGCGTAAACAGTTATACAGCCTTTCTGGGTAGTTACACTGCTTCGCAGGGGACCATTAATGGCCCATCCAAGTGGGGTTCTGACAGCATATGGTCCGTTGTCTTGACTGTTGATTATCTCCCACGGCTCCATGAGGTTTGATGCATTCATTCCAATCAATAGCTCGACATCAGCATCCAGTTCCGGAATCCTGATGGTGCTAAGACAGTCCCATTTTTCAACATCTCTCTGAAGAGGAATGTTGTTCCAAGAGACTGGAATGGCTTCTTGTGTGTAAACTTCAGGAAGTTCTACAAAGCTGTTGCTTTGTAGCCCCGAAATTCCCAGTCCAGTGGCACAACAGCTGCTCACCAACCTTTCTTGGCCCATAGTACGCAGCAAGATGTTAATCTTTGGGCCTTGCACGTTTAGTTTCTTCTTTAATTCGTTGGTAATGAAAGTTGCTGTGCTTCCAGGATCCAAGAAGGCATAAGTTTGAAACACGATCTCCTTTCTTAGATTTTATTTTGACGGGAACAATTGAAAGAGTACAGTCCTCTCCTCCATCAGTACAAACATCAGCCTTATGAGACACGAAGGCACTGCTGACAGGTGTTTCTTGGGCTTTAGCTTGTTCTTTGTCAGAATGTAGGATTGTAGGATGCTTCCGGTTGCATTTATCACAAGTGAGGCGATTTTTACTTTCCTTACTCATGTGGCCAACCTTAAAACATCCAAAGCATATTCCTTTTCCTTTCAGAAATTCAATTTTATCCTTTTGAGGAATCCTGGTTAGCTTTGGACATTTCAGTAAGGAATGAGACTGATCACAATATGGACAGGCTTCTGGAGCTACTGGCTGCACTTGTGGCTTTGGTAGCACAGGTGGGGAAGATATAGCGCAGTCACCGGGTGCTATAGCAGTAACAAAGGTGCTTCCTTTGATGTTGGTCTTTATTGAGCCTTTGTTTCTTGGTAATTCCTTTGCTGCAAGACTTGGTCTTGTTTCAGAAATGTCTCCAAATAAAGGATGTGACAATATTTTTACTGAATGCTCAAGGAAGGTGACCATGTCAGTAAATGTTGCCCTGAAACCTCGCCGTTCCTGTAGTTCACAGGCTGCGGTTCTCCATTTTTCACGTAGCTTGTAGGGCCATTTCAGAATCACTTGCCTCATGTAGGATGGTAGATTAAGTTCTTCCATATAATGTATGTCAGACATAGCATTACAGCATCCTCTTAAAAACAAAGCAAAGTCTTGCAAAGCTTGAATTTCTTCATGTTTAATTGCTGGCCAACCAGTGACTTTGTCCATATATGCTGTTGCTATTTTATGTTCACTGCCAAAGTGTGGACCGAAGTTTGAATATATGGACCAAAATCTGAATATATGGACTGAAGCTTGAATATATAGATGGAAGTCTGAATGTATGGACCAAAATCTGAATATATGGACCGAAATCTGAATATATGGACCGAAATCTGAATATATGGACTGAAATCTGAAAATATGGACAGAAAGTCTGAATATATGGACCGAAATCTGAATATATGGACTGAAATCTGAATATATGGACTGAAATCTGAATATATGGACTGAAATCTGAATATATGGACTGAAGTTTGAATATATGGACCGAAATCTGAATACATGGACTGAAATCTGAAAATATGGACTGAAAGTCTGAATATATGGACCGAAATCTGAATATATGGACTGAAATCTGAATATATGGACTGAAAGTCTGAATATATGGACTGAAGCTTGAATATATAGACGGAAGTCTGAATGTATGGACCAAAATCTGAATATATGGACCGAAAGTCTGAATACAAGGACCGAAATCTGAATATATGGACTGAAATCTGAATATATGGACTGAAATCTGAAACTATGGACTGAAAGTCTGAATATATGGACCGAAATCTGAATATATGGACTGAAGTTTGAATATATGGACCGACGTCTGAATGTATGGACTGAAATCTGAATATATGGACTGAACTTTGAATATATTGGACCGAAATCTGAATATATGGACTGAAATCTGAATATATGTACTGAAAGTCTGAATATAAGGACTGAAATCTGAATATATGGACTGAAGTTTGAATATATGGACCGACGTCTGAATGTATGGACTGAAATCTGAATATATGGACTGAACTTTGAATATATTGGACCGAAATCTGAATATATGGACTGAAATCTGAATATATGTACTGAAAGTCTGAATATAAGGACTGAAATCTGAATATATGGACTGAAGTTTGAATATATGGACCGACGTCTGAATGTATGGACTGAAATCTGAATATATGGACTGAACTTTGAATATATTGGACCGAAATCTGAATATATGGACTGAAATCTGAATATATGTACTGAAAGTCTGAATATAAGGACTGAAATCTGAATATATGGACTGAAGTTTGAATATATGGACCGACGTCTGAATGTATGGACTGAAATCTGAATATATGGACTGAACTTTGAATATATTGGACCGAAATCTGAATATATGGACTGAAATCTGAATATATGTACTGAAAGTCTGAATATATGGACTGAAATCTGAATATATGTACTGAAAGTCTGAATATATGGACTGAAATCTGAATATATGGACTGAAATCTGAATATTTGGACTGAAATCTGAATATATGGACCGAAATCTGAATATATGGACTGAAATCTGAATATATGGACTGAAGTTTGAATATATGGACCGAAGTCTGAATTTATGGACTGAAATCTGAAAATATGGACTGAAAGTCTGAATATATGGACCGAAATCTGAATATATAGACCAAAGTTTGAATACCGTAAATCCTCTAATACAGGCCCGGGCCTGTATTTGACTCAAGCTCATCAAGCTCCAGGCCATTATTGGAAGGAGGACCAGAATTAGAGGCAGGCCTCTATTTCTATTTGAGCAAAATGAACTAATGGTTTGCTGGAGTTTTAAAATTAAAATTGCGCCCACATTTTCAAAGTTAAACACATTTCTTTTAACAACGGTAGTTTCTGCTTCTGCCCTCTCCCCCCTCCCCCTGCTTCAGCCCTCTCCCCCCTCCCCCTGCTTCAGCCCTCTCCCCCCTCCCCCTGCGCAGCGGCACAAACTCACTGATGCGCCTGCAGCCTCTCAGAGTTCCTGCTGCTCTAAACATTAAAATAATTATTTCATTTTCTGTTCCTCACTTCTGATTACCTTCAATGGTGTCTGTTTGTTGCAACCAGCAGGTACAAAAAGTAACTTGTTTTTATTTGACTATTTTTCTGTCCTGCCTGTTTATTATCTTCCTGCATCTCCTCTCAGTCCTAAAGAGAAACTGCTACCTGGGTTCATATATATTCACCTCATGAGTTACCTTTGAACTGCAGTTCTAAAAGATCTACCGACCTCTAAAACAGCGGAGTGCTCGCTGCTTGCCGGCCGCATCAGTGATCGGTGCGTCACCGTATGACAAGTTGATGCGCCCTGCTCCACAGCGAAACGCATCAGGCGCAAATAAAAGACAGAAAACATCAAAGGAAATGAACCGACATGAACGATCGCGTGTTAAATAATTTGGCAACACCTGATTGTTACTGTGGCCATGCTCAGGAGGCAGATCCGACCGCAAAAACAGCGGAGCGCTCCCTGCTTGGCGGCCGGGTGATCAGTGCGTTGGAGGACAACGTGTGCCCCGCTCCACAGCAGCGAAACACATCAGGTGCAAATAAAAGACAGAAAACATTAAAGGAAATGAACCGACATGAACGATCGCGTGTCAGTACCTACGCACTGGCACAACCCTAACCCCATGACACAACCGCCCCCTGTACTTGCTTGTTACCACATTCCACCCGGCCACAATAAGAGACGGGCCATTATTCACCTCCGCTGACTCCGACACTGGCCAAAATTGGAGACCCGGCCTTTAATTGAACACCGGCCTGTATTAGAGGATTTACGGTATATGGACCGAAATCTAAATATATGGACCGAAAGTCTGAATATATGGACCGAAGTTTGAATATATGGACCGAAATCTGAATATATGGACCGAAAGTCTGAATATATGGACCGAGGTTTGAATATATGAACCGAAAGTCTGAATATAAGTGTCACGGCTGCCAGCCTGAAGAGGGGAAAAAGCAGCCAGGATCACCCAGCTCTGGTGATTGACTGGACACCGCCCCTCCTCCTCCTCTCTTCCAGGCTGCTGAGGAGCACAGCTGAGCTGAATCCTCCTGATGAGCCACACCTAGGATAAAAAGGCTGTGCCTTCAGCAGCCTGGGAGGCAGCAGTTCAGGGGTTCTGCTGTCCTCCAGGTCTCGTTTGGTTTAACCCCGTCGTTGTGAAGAGTTTTAACTTATAGTTTTAACTCTGAGTGATCCACATGGATCTTTTGTGCATGTCACCTAGTGTTGACTGTGTTTTAAGGTTAACTCTGATTTAGTTTTTAGACTTTTATCAACGTCATTGTGTTTTAATACACCTTCAGTTTAGGTAAAACTTTTAATAAAGTTTTAACCAGGTGTTTTATATAGTTGATGATTTGTCTTTTAACTGTTAACCTTATAGTGAATTTTTCGTTTTGCATTATTTTAATAATGCTCGCCATCTGTTTGCTCTTGTTTTTAGAACCTTTTATCACAATTAAACCCATTTTAAACGCCACTGTCGTATTTCTTATGTTACCCCCTCCTTCACATTTTAACATCTCCTGTCGGGGACGTAACAATAAGGACGGAAAATCTGAATATATCGACCAAAATCTGAATATATGGACCGAAGTTTGAATATATGGACCGAAATCTGAATATATGGACTGAAAGTCTGAATATATGGACCGAAATCTGAATATATGGACTGAAAGTCTGAATATATGGACCGAAAGTCTGAATATATGGACCAAAGTTTGAATATATGGACCGAAATCTGAATATATGGACCGAAAGTCTGAATATATGGACCGAAATCTGAATATATGGACTGAAAGGCTGAATACGTGGACTGAAATCTGAATATATGGACCGAAATCTGAATATATGGACTGAAAGTCTGAATATATGGACTGAAAGTCTGAATACATGGACCGAAATCTTAATATATGGACCGAAAGTCTGAATATATGGACCGAAATCTGTATATACGGACCGAAGTTTGAATATATGGACCGAAAGTCTGAATATATGGACCGAAGTTTGAATATATGGACAGAAAGGCTGAATATGTGGACTGAAATCTGAATATATGGACCGAAATCTGAATATATGGACTGAAAGTCTGAATATATGGACTGAAAGTCTGAATACATGGACCGAAAGTCTGAATATATGGACCGAAAGTCAGAATATATGGACCGAAATCTGAATATATGGACCGAAGTCTGAATATATGGACCGAAATCTGAATATATGAACTGAAAGTCTGAATATATGATCTGAAAGTCTGAATATATGGACTGAAAGTCTGAATATATGGACCGAAATCTGAATATATGGACCGAAGTCTGTATATATGGACTGAAATTCTGAATATGTGGACTGAAAGTCTGAATATATGGACCGAAAGTCTGAATATATGGACCGAAGTTTGAATATATGGACCGAAATCTGAATATTTGGACTGAAAGTCTGAATATATGGACCGAAATCTGAATATATGGACCAAAATCTGAATATATGGACCGAAGTCTGAATATATGGACCGAAGTCTGAATATATGGAGCGAAGTTTGAATATATGGACCGAAAGTCTGAATATATGGACCGAAGTTTGAATATATGAACCGAAATCTGAATATATGGACCGAAGTCTGAATATATGGACCGAAATCTGAATATATGGACTGAAGTCTGAATGTATGGACCAAAATCTGAACATATGGACCGGAAGTCTGAATATATGGACCGAAATCTGAATATATGGACCGAAAGTCTGAATATATGGACCGAAATCTGACTATATGGACCGAAATCTGAATATATGGACTGAAAGTCTGAATATATGGACCGAAATCTGAATATATGGACCGAAAGTCTGAATATATGGACCGAAATCTGACTATATGGACCGAAATCTGAATACATGGACTGAAAGTCTGAATAGCATAGTTAGCATAGCATAGTTTATTTATATAGCACATTTAAAATGCAGCATGGGAGCTGCCCAAAGTGCTGCACAGGCTAAAACAAAACACAACCATTACAAGGAGCTAAAACAAAGGATAAAAATCTCAATCAAAGGCAGATAAAACATGATGAATACTAAGAGCACATTAAAACAATGATACAATAAAACACTAAAACGAGTCATTGTCTAAAAGCCAAAGTGTAAAAGTGGGTCTTTAAACGAGATTTAAAAACCGCCAGAGACGGAGCCTGCCGAACTCCAATGGGCAAAGAGTTCCAAAGCTTTGGGGCAGCATGCACAAATGCTCGATCCCCCCGCGATTTGAGTATATATGGACTGAAAGATGTGCTTTATGTGGGTTCGGTTTGCAGCAACATGCACCGCCACTTCAAACTCTGTGACCTCTCGACATACCTTTTTAAAATACTTTTTTCTAGGCGGTTCGCAGTGGTAGTTTTTCGGGTCGTTTATTAGTCGAAATCTCTGAGTTCTAAACATATCTGTCCCTCCAACATCAGCCATTCACAGTCCGTGCCCAGCGCAGCCACTCCCGATACGTCGGACACGCGCTCCATGAAGGATACATTAATGTATCCTGTATTTGTTTGTGTTTATTTTATACATTATGAGTGAAATAAAAGATTAAAAAAATATATATATATATATATATATATATATATATATATATATATATATATATATATATATATATATATATATATATATATACTATATAAATATACACAGTAGATCATTAGCAAACTCCGAGTGGGTTGGAGGAGTCTGATCGCTGCTGCAGTCAGCTCGATCTCCGACGGGGATTTCCAGCTCGCGAGGGGGGTGGGGGTGCATTCATCCACCGGCTTGGAGTAGAGCACCGGTCGTTCTTGGATTCTCCAGAACTCAGATTGCCAGTCCACTTCTGCCCTGTCTATAACCTTCACTCTTTCACTCCAAAGGCCCAACAACATGAATACTTTTGACTCCGATGGTCAGTGCCACCGCAAATGTTACAACAGGGTGTGCTTTGTAGCCTACCAGTGTTATGAGTGTTAAAGAGAAAATGATAGGGAGAGAAACAATGTTTAAGACCATTTTTGTTGCTGGAAATAACACAAAAGCATTTTTTGTACCATCTGTCAGTCAGCTGATGGTTTCACATATGAAGGGGTGTCCCCATCACTAGTGCTGCAGGAGCACATCTGCACACCACTTAGGACAGGCTGTTTAAACAGTTTTTACAAAGATATACAAAATATCTAAAAATCTATTGTTTCTATCAAAAAACATTCCAAATAATCCATAATAACCTTCTCAATATACACAATGATCATTTCTGATATATTAAAGAGTCATGTACCCCCCTAGCGTCACATCCACCCACACTTCCTGTCTGAAAAATGCACTTAAAGGAGATGTCATCTGGTGGATCAGGAGAGCTGTGGCGCAGAGGAAGTGCTGCTAGCCCCACCCACCCATCCTCCATGCAGGCTACTGTAAGCTGAGATGCTCTGATAGGGGCTCAGAGGAGAGTCGCTTCTCCTCAGCATCGATCGGTGGGTGGGTTCTATGCTAACTTCCTTATTATGATGTCACAATAAGGAGCTTTTCGAAACGGCTCGTTTTAGGTACACATGTCCTGAAACTAGGGATGCACCGATGGATCAGCATTTGATCCCAATCGGCCGATAGCGCCCCTATCGGTTTTGATCTGAGTTGTCAAAGTAGATCAAAGCAGACCGATCAGGTAGGGTTGTCATGGTAACCGGTGTAGCGATAAACCCCGGTAAAAAAAAGTTGACAATAATAATAACCGTCTTGTTTTAAAAAAACATATATTATCTCGGTGGATTACCGTGGCTGCGGTGTCGGCGCTGTGACCCTTACCAGCCACCGTATCATCTGCTGAAGTTGCCGGCGGCACATGCGCACTTTGTTGTTTACAACCAAAACTTTCTTGAAGCTAAAGCTGAAATAATGGCCAAAGGAGGAGACGGCAGCGCTCAGGAGGACATTTATTATCCCTCAAAGAAGACAAAGTGGGAAGTACGGGCATCTTTTGGATATTTGAAGAATGCCGAGGGACAGCTGATAGAAGACGGCTATCCTGTTTGCAGCACGTGCAGAAAAAGTGTCTGTGAAAGGCAGCAACGCTTCAAATCTCATGACACATCTGCGTGACCATCACCCACAACTCTACAGTCAACGCAAGGCAAGTTAACGTTAGCGTTTTAGCTAAAATGCGTGATCCGAGGATTTGGGTTGAGGGAGAATGCAACGAGTCGCTATATAAAGCAGCCGCAGCGCCGCTACCTGCATATAAACCGTGTCGCGGACACCGCCATGTTGAAATGACGCTATGCATTATGGGGCTCCCAGGGGCAGATAAGAGTTGGTCTCTCTCCGAGAATAATTATGAATTTAACAACGATTACTGCCTGATGACATTTTCCCACATCTGCAAAGCTCACTGGAAGGACACAAACCGAGGACAATACTTTCCTGATATAGGGTTTATTACTCAAGTAAGGGTAAAAAAGTATCTGATTAGAAGGCTACTTGAGTACTGAGTATCATCTGATCTAATATTTTTAAATGATGACATCAAACAGACATAAAATAAGAAGTTATGGGCAAATATTGGTATTTTAAAGACTAAAGGGGAAAAATGTAAACAAATAAACAACATAATTATTAAATAACAATTTTTGGGAAAATTTAGACACAAACTGAGGACAATATTTCCTGACATACAGGATTTATTTAATTGTGTGAAAATGTAACACGTTTAAAAAAATACCGCGATAATACCGAAAACCGTGGTAATTTTGGTCACAATAACCGTGAGGTTAAATTTTCACACCGTGACAACCCTAATACAGACCATTTTAGATTAGGTTACATTTCCTTTATTCCCAGATTATGTAGTTTGTAGCACTCATTATAATGTTGTAGAAAATTTCTGGCCAATCCACGTGATCGGTATCGGTGATCAGCATTCTTTGATATCGGTATCGGTGATCGGCAGCAAAAAACCTGATCGGTGCATCCCTACCTGAAACCAAACACTGACAGAGAACGGACGGCTTCCTTTGACGTTTGGAGTGTTCAGAGGCAGTAGAGACCTACATGGCATCTGCCACAGGGTGTGAGATGTGGGAACACCTGGTGAGGACACCATGAGGACACGAGTAACCTTCAGAGCATTCTGATGAGGGAAACTGCTTTTTATCTGAGGCCTATTTAGTCTGTTCCTGTTGGACTCTTATCCAGTTTGTTTAGGTAGCGAGACACAGGTGTGTGGTTACCATGGTGACCCCCATTGAGCCCCTTCAGCAGCTTAAACTTTTGAACTGTCATAAAAACAGGCAGTGGCTGACCTGGTGCCATTCCACATCTGCTCTTCCTGTCACGAAACACAATGGTGTCGTGGATGGGGGCTGTTGGGGTTAGGGTTAATTCAGGTGGCTGAAACAGACTCCCTGCTGTGTGAATGAAACCAGGTCATTTCCTTTGCAGATTCTTGTTGGGGAGCTGTGTTCCTTCTTCACCAAGGCAGAGGGAACCCAGGAGAAGACCATTGTCACTGCAGACTGCTGCTACTTCAACCCCCTGCTCAGACGCGTCGTCCGATTCTTAGGTGAGCCTCTCTGCTTTTATGCTCCTGCCAAGTTGAATCCTGAGAGAAATCAACGATGTTCAGATCGAGACATCAGGAAAAAACTGGAAATGTGAGCTGCTCCACGCTGGCCGTTTGTACACGCAGCTGAGACTAAATGAGCCGTAATCTTTGATGCACGATATTCAGGATCCTGGCAAGAAAACCGCCGTGAATCTCAAGAAGCTGGCAAATTAGCATCCTGAGTGGAATGAGTGAAGGTGAAGATGTTCACAGCTCAGCTGATAACAACGTGCTGAAGCTATTTTAGGAGGAGAGAAAATGGATTTCCTGTTTTGTCTCCATTGTGCTCACACATTGTGACATCATCTAATATAAAGAATATTAAAGCACCTTAATCTCTTCTTCTCTGAATCTCCCCCACTGGACCCTACTCGTCCTTCTTCTCCTGTGCCCAGGTGTGTACACCTTTGGCCTGTTCACCACCACTATTTTCACCAACGCCGGCCAAGTAGTGACAGGAAACCAGACGCCCCACTTTCTGTCGGCCTGCCGACCAAACTACACAGTGCTGGGATGCCAGTCGACGATGCAGTACATCACAGAGCGCCGCGCTTGCACAGGAAACCCCCTGATCGTCATGTCTGCACGTAAATCCTTCCCATCTAAGGATGCAGCCCTCAGCGTCTACTCTGCTCTCTACACAGTGGTAGGTTGGAGTAATGCTGCTGTTGGGAGCTCACACTCCCATTGTCCCTGCAGATCTTTTAGGTTTTACATTTTCTAAAGTCAGAGGAAAGATTGCACTTATTGGAGAGCCGTAGTGACCAATCAAAGATGAATGGAACCAATGCTGCAAGCATAAGCTCTATGTGTCTGTCTGCAGATATATGTGACGGTGGTGTTCAAGACCAAAGGCACACGGCTCACCAAGCCCACCATCAGCCTCACTCTGCTCTGCCTGGCCTTCCTGGTGGGGGTGGTCAGGGTGGCCGAGTACCGGAACCACTGGGCCGATGTGCTGGCTGGGTTCTTCACAGGTGGAGGCATCGCTGTGTTCCTGGTAAGGAACAAGTGGGCAGGGCAGAAGGAGAGATAGAAGAAAGTAAAGATGATATAAGACTTTGATTAACACCTTAATCTGGAGCCTTTTTGTTTCTGATCAGATTAGATGATCTGACTGGATTAGCATCATAAAGCAGCTACTGCACAACGCTGATGCCAGGTTAGCAGGTTAGCTCAAGGCTGGCTGTTTCTGTATTTTACAGCAGGTCCAGCTGCTAATACAGTAGCGGGTGCAGCTGCTAATACAGTAGCAGGTCCAGCTGCTAATACAGTAGCAGGTGCAGCTGCTAATACAGTAGCAGGTGCAGCTGCTAATACAGTAGCAGGTGCGGCTGCTAATACAGTAGCAGGTGCAGCTGTTAATACAGTAGCAGGTGCAGCTGCTAATACAGTAGCAGGTCCAGCTGCTAATACAGTAGCAGGTGTTGCTGCTAATACAGTAGCAGGTGCGGCTGCTAATACAGTAGCAGGTGCGGCTGCTAATACAGTAGCAGGTGCGGCTGCTAATACAGTAGCAGGTGCAGCTGTTAATACAGTAGCAGGTGCGGCTGCTAATACAGTAGCGGGTGCAGCCGCTAATACAGTAGCGGGTGCAGCCGCTAATACAGTAGCAGGTCCAGCTGCTAATACAGTAGCAGGTGCAGCTGCTAATACAGTAGCGGGTGCAGCTGCTAATACAGTAGCGGGTCCAGCCGCTAATACAGTAGCACGTGCACCTGCTAATACAGCAGCGGGTGCAGCCGCTAATACAGCAGCGGGTCCAGCCGCTAATACAGCAGCGGGTCCAGCCGCTAATACAGTAGCGGGTGCAGCCGCTAATACAGCAGCGGGTGCAGCCGCTAATACAGCAGCGGGTGCAGCCGCTAATACAGCAGCGGGTGCAGCCGCTAATACAGTAGCAGGTGCAGCTGCTAATACAGTAGCGGGTGCAGCTGCTAATACAGTAGCAGGTCCAGCTGCTAATACAGTAGCAGGTGCAGCTGCTAATACAGCAGCGGGTGCAGCCGCTAATACAGCAGCGGGTCCAGCCGCTAATACAGCAGCGGGTCCAGCCGCTAATACAGTAGCGGGTGCAGCCGCTAATACAGTAGCGGGTGCAGCCGCTAATACAGCAGCGGGTGCAGCCGCTAATACAGCAGCGGGTGCAGCCGCTAATACAGCAGCGGGTGCAGCTGCTAATACAGTAGCGGGTGCAGCTGCTAATACAGTAGCGGGTGCGGCTGCTAATACAGTAGCGGGTGCAGCCGCTAATACAGTAGCGGGTGCAGCCGCTAATACAGTAGCGGGTGCAGCTGCTAATACAGCAGCGGGTGCAGCTGCTAATACAGCAGCGGGTGCAGCTGCTAATACAGTAGCGGGTGCAGCTGCTAATACAGTAGCGGGTGCAGCTGCTAATACAGTAGCGGGCGCGGCTGCTCATACAGCAGCGGGTGCAGCCGCTAATACAGTAGCGGGTGCAGCCGCTAATACAGTAGCAGGTGCGGCTGCTAATACAGTAGCAGGTGCAGCTGCCAATACAGTAGCGGGTGCAGCCGCTAATACAGTAGCGGGTGCAGCCGCTAATACAGCAGCGGGTGCAGCCGCTAATACAGTAGCGGGTGCAGCCGCTAATACAGTAGCGGGTGCAGCTGCCAATACAGTAGCGGGTGCAGCCGCTAATACAGTAGCGGGTGCTGCCGCTAATACAGCAGCGGGTGCAGCTGCTAATACAGCAGCGGGTGCAGCCGCTAATACAGTAGCGGGTGCAGCCGCTAATACAGTAGCGGGTGCTGCCGCTAATACAGTAGCGGGTGCAGCCGCTAATACAGCAGCGGGTGCAGCCGCTAATACAGTAGCGGGTGCAGCCGCTAATACAGTAGCGGGTGCAGCTGCCAATACAGTAGCGGGTGCAGCCGCTAATACAGTAGCGGGTGCTGCCGCTAATACAGTAGCGGGTGCAGCTGCCAATACAGTAGCGGGTGCAGCCGCTAATACAGTAGCGGGTGCAGCCGCTAATACAGCAGCGGGTGCAGCTGCTAATACAGTAGCGGGTGCAGCTGCTAATACAGTAGCGGGTGCAGCTGCTAATACAGTAGCGGGTGCGGCTGCTAATACAGTAGCGGGTGCAGCCGCTAATACAGTAGCGGGTGCAGCCGCTAATACAGCAGCGGGTGCAGCTGCCAATACAGTAGCGGGTGCAGCTGCTAATACAGTAGCGGGTGCACCTGCTGCTGTATTAGCGGCTGCACCTGCTACTGTATTAGTAGCAAAACAACAAACTGCATGCATGCAGCTTCTCACGGCAAAAATAGAATCGATCCTATTTTCGCCGGACGCCGGAGCACCTCCGCAGTAAATGGACAGGAATCACAACCGCCCACCAGGAAAAGGAGCAAGCACAATTTCTGTTTTTCACAATAAATCGATAAACAAAAGGCGTTTTTTGTTTCATATGCACAGGTTTAACAACTTTTAACAACTATCAATGGCGGCTGAAGTTTAAATGCACAAAATTAAGCCATAAATACAGTTTCCACTAGCAAAGTAGTCACCCTTTGTTGATCCAAACACTGCTGATCTCTCAACACAAATGATGGGCAGATTAAACAGTTCATGTCGATGCTTCTCCCACACAACGGGTGTTTGGATCTAACTTCCGCGTTTATTGCTCGGACTGTATCGCAAGATCTCGAAAATCCCGCGCATGCCTGTTTGCCCCCCTCAGGTCTCCGCACCGGAGCGGAGCCGTTGTAGAGCGGGTACCAGTTCGGAAGCGAGCGGCTGCGGAAGGCGGGGGCGGACCGGAGCGGAGCGGAGGTAGTGGAATTTGGGGGTCAGTGACTTTAAAACATCACCTCCACCATAAAACTTTTTCCGATGCTCCAAATACAGAAAAACATCCCTTACCAGGGTTTTTAGAATAAATAGTTTAAATGTTAAATAATAGTTAACATCACTTAAATGCAACAGCAAATTCTCTCATTGCTACTGAACATTTTCTCCACTTATGTGGTTATGATATAAGGCTGTTGCTGTAACTGGGAAGTGAACTGTGCTGGGCCAAACTAGGAGAATATTAAGATTTTCTGAGGGAAAGAGAAAAATAATTGTCTACCTTTCAGAAGAGGAACTGGCAAAAAAACTACATGGAAAATATGTGAAAACGTTTGGTTTTACCCCCAAATTGAACAAGTTTACTTAGATCTTAAAAAGCAGCTCAGATGATGAAACTGTAACTATGATTCTGATAACAAGCTAACAAACTGAACTAGCTCCTCTAAGTCAACCGGCTAGCAGAGCTTCTGACTGACAGTTTATGTGCAGCAGCAAATCAACTATCCTGATTAACAAGGTTATAAAAGCTCATAAATGAAAAATCACTTTGATGTGTGGGGGAACTTTTCCAGGCCCTCTTTAGCAGGGTGGGACTGGGAGGAGAGTGCTGTAGCCTTTTAGCTGGAAGCTAACCGGAGCCTGGGGCTAACACTAGCGACATGAAGGTGGGTTGGTTCACCGGCACGTGTCGGAGTCAGCCCGGTTATTATCAGCTGCTTAACGACACCGAGCGGACTCACGTTCACGTTTGAAAGCAGCGCTGAATCCAGAAACATCAGCACAAAGTGCGTTCTTTGCTCTGAGCCAGCACGACGAGCAAGGGAACAGCGCCGCCAACTCTGTTCGGGTGTTGCTTTCCAAAAGGGTCTATGTAGGGGGCGGGCGTATTACGTGAACGGAACCATCTGATTGGCCGCATATCAGAAGAACTACATTTGATTGGTCAAATAATACTTCCGCGTAAAAAACAGAGCTGGTTTTAAAAAAGCTGATGTATGACACGGATGGAAATGTTTGAACCAAACATTTATTGCTGTTTTTGCCGTGTTTTGCGATGGGCCTATCGCACGTCCTGTTATCGCGATGACGATAATTTTTTGATATATTGTGCAGCCCTATCCTAACATGTTATAACATGTCCTAACATGCTAACATGTTCTAACATGTCCAAACATGCTATGTCCTAACATGTCCAAACATGCTAACATGTACTAACATGTCCTAACATGTCCAAACATGCTAACATGTACTAACATGTTCTAACATGTTCTAACATGTCCTAACATGTCCAAACATGCTAACATGTACTAACATGTCCTAACATGTCCAAACATGCTATGTCCTAACATGTCCAAACATGCTAACATGTACTAACATGTCCTAACATGTCCAAACATGCTAACATGTACTAACATGTCCTAACATGTCCAAACATGCTATGTCCTAACATGTCCAAACATGCTATGTCCTAACATGTCCAAACATGCTAACATGTACTAACATGTCCTAACATGTCCAAACATGCTAACATGTACTAACATGTCCTAACATGTCCAAACATGCTATGTCCTAACATGTCCAAACATGCTAACATGTCCTAACATGCTAACATGTGCTAACATGTGCTAACATGTCCAAGCATGCTAACATGTCCTAACATGCTAACATGTTCTAACATGCTAACATGTCCAAACAAGCTAACATGTCCTAACATGCTAACATGTTCCAACATGTCCTAACATGCTAACATGTGCTAACATGTCCAAACATGTTAACATGTCCTAACATGCTAACATGTTCTAACATGTCTTAGCATGCTAACATGTCCTAACATGCTAACATGTGCTAACATGTCCAAACATGTTAACATGTCCTAACATGCTAACATGTTCTAACATGTCTTAGCATGCTAACATGTTCTAACATGCTAACATGTCCAAACAAGCTAACATGTCCTAACATGCTAACATGTTCCAACATGTCCTAACATGCTAACATGTCCTAACATGCCCTAACATGCTAACATGTCCTAACATGTTCTAACATGTCCTAACATATCCTAACATGCTAACATGTTCTAACATGCTAACATTTTCTAACTTGTCCTAACATGCTAACATGTCCTAACATGCTGCAACACCAGATGAAAAGACACCTTCCTGCTGTCTAGTGAGACACGTCAAACATGTTTCCTGTAGGTAAAAGTTGCTGTATTTAAATAATGTTGGACAACAATGGTGACCTGAAATTCAACAGTCTACTCTGAATTACAAGATGCTGGACAACTGAAGTCAGTTCTTCAGTTCGTCCCCTTCAACGTCCTTACGACACTTCTTCTGTGAAACGCTCTTTCCCTGTAACATCAAGGGGGCTAAAGCCTGGGGGGTCATACAGATGAGATGGTATGGATGATTCTTGGGGCTTGCAGTGAAAATGAAGGTGTCCTTTGTACATGACCACTTGGTGACGAGTACGTGACCTTCAGAGGCAACATCAGGATTTAGGTCAAATGGCTCTCTTTGAGGGTGACAATGCATCATAGTGGTTTGACCTGACTTTGTGAAGACGTCGGCCTGCGAGCACGCAAAGCAACTTTGTCATTGATCATTTCCTGCGCTGCTTTAGCTGATGCAACGCTAATCATTCNGCTTCTGACTGACAGTTTATGTGCAGCAGCAAATCAACTATCCTGATTAACAAGGTTATAAAAGCTCATAAATGAAAAATCACTTTGATGTGTGGGGGAACTTTTCCAGGCCCTCTTTAGCAGGGTGGGACTGGGAGGAGAGTGCTGTAGCCTTTTAGCTGGAAGCTAACCGGAGCCTGGGGCTAACACTAGCGACATGAAGGTGGGTTGGTTCACCGGCACGAGTCGGAGTCAGCCCGGTTATTACCAGCTGCTTAACGACACCGAGCGGACTCACGTTCACGTTTGAAAGCAGCGCTGATTCCAGAAACCTCAGCACAAAGTGCGTTCTTTGCTCTGAGCCAGCATGACGAACAAGGGAACAGCGCCGCCAACTCTGTTCGGGTGTTGCTTTCCAAAAGGGTCTATGTAGGGGGCGGGCGTATTACGTGAACGGAACCATCTGATTGGCCGCATATCAGAAGAACTACATTTGATTGGTCAAATAATACTTCCGCATAAAAAACAGAGCTGGTTTTAAAAAAGGTGATGTATGACACGGATGGAAATGTTTGAACCAAACATTTATTGCTGTTTTTGCCGTGTTTTGCGATGGGCCTATCGCACGTCCTGTTATCGCGATGACGATAATTTTTTGATATATTGTGCAGCCCTATCCTAACATGTTATAACATGTCCTAACATGCTAACATGTTCTAACATGTCCTAACATGCTAACATGTTCTAACATGTTCTAACATGTCCTAACATGTCCAAACATGCTAACATGTACTAACATGTCCTAACATGTCCAAACATGCTAACATGTACTAACATGTCCTAACATGTCCAAACATGCTATGTCCTAACATGTCCAAACATGCTAACATGTCCTAACATGCTAACATGTGCTAACATGTGCTAACATGTTCTAACATGCTAACATGTCCTAACACGCTAACATGTTCCAACATGTCCTAACATGCTAACATGTGCTAACATGTCCAAACATGTTAACATGTCCTAACATGCTAACATGTTCTAACATGTCTTAGCATGCTAACATGTCCTAACATGCCCTAACATGCTAACATGTCCTAACATGTTCTAACATGTTCTAACATATCCTAACATGCTAACATGTTCTAACATGTCCTAACATGCCCTAACATGCTAACATGTTCTAACATGCTAACATTTTCTAACTTGTCCTAACATGCTAACATGTCCTAACATGCTGCAACACCAGATGAAAAGACACCTTCCTGCTGTCTAGTGAGACACGTCAAACATGTTTCCTGTAGGTAAAAGTTGCTGTATTTAAATAATGTTGGACAACAATGGTGGCCTGAAATTCAACAGTCTACTTTGAATTACAAGATGCTGGACAACTGAAGTCAGTTCTTCAGTTCGTCCCCTTCAACGTCCTTACGACACTTCTTCTGTGAAACGCTCTTTCCCTGTAACATCAAGGGGGCTAAAGCCTGGGGGGTCATACAGATGAGATGGTATGGATGATTCTTGGGGCTTGCAGTGAAAATGAAGGTGTCCTTTGTACATGACCACTTGGTGACGAGTACGTGACCTTGAGAGGCAACATCAGGATTTAGGTCAAATGGCGCTCTTTGAGGGTGACAATGCATCATAGTGGTTTGACCTGACTTTGTGAAGACGTCGGCCTGCGAGCACGCAAAGCAACTGTGTCATTGATCATTTCCTGCGCTGCTTTAGCTGATGCAACGCTAATCATTCTGTTACACACGTTAAGATGATGTTCGACGCACTAGGACAATCAGCTTAGTTCTGTTCAGAAAGGCATTTAAGAGCAACGTTTGTGCATCCTGGAGACGAGCCAGCACATGGATGGTCATTCCTATTCTTTGGGTTCTGTACTCATCGTGCGTTCCATTTGTCCTCGGAGCTCAGAAATTCTGAGCAGGAAATGACGTAACAGGCTCGTTTTACGTTCCAGCTTCCAACTCAGGAAAAATGGATGCCACCAGTGTTGTTGAGTCCTAAACCAAAATAATTATAATCAAGTGTTCTCTGCATCTTAATAATGGTGGCACACATGCGGCCTTCGACAGTTGCCACATACAAGCAGAGAAACGCCAGGAAGAGTAAAAACCATAAACTCCGGTGGAGTCTGGCGACAACGTTGTTTTCCAGCAGCGTAACTGTTGACAACAACAATAAACAGTAAACTGTTAAAGACAACAAGAAGAAAACAGATCAAAGAAATGAGAAAAATAAAGAGGATAACTACTTCCTGGTAGCACTGGGCGCAGCCATCTTTAAATCTGGGATCTCGGGGTCCTCTGACACCTACGAGCTGGCAGCTCGGAATACTGAGTTCATTGTGTCATTTCCTGCTAACTCATCTCGGAAAAACGAGTTCCGAGGACAACTGGAACGCACCATTCTAGACCTTTTATCATCACGGTTAAAACATCCTCATGACAGATTTATTATTGTGGAGGTCCAAGAATCGAATCTCCAAATGCAAACGGTCCTTAGATGAAAACTACTTTAGCCACGCCGATCACATCAAACATGCAGGAAACACCAGGAACCAAATCACACCTCCAGGAAAACCGTTTGGACTGACTCTGACATCTGAGCCTTTTTCCTGCGTAAGACTGAATTTACACATCATGAGGTATCGACATGTTGACATGACATCATCATCTCTACCTTTGGTCTCCAGGTGACTTGTGTCATAAACAACTTCAGACGGTTCCAGCCCAGTCCAGCCCTGATACCACCCCAGCGTCCTGACTCCATGCTGGGCGTGTCCATGGTGGCGCTGCCCTGTGTGGAGAGTCCACTGGAAAAGTTAAGTGGCGCTCAGGTAAGGGACGGGGTGTGTGGGGGGGCAGCAACATGACCCCCTTGTCTCGTAGCTGAAACTGTTTCCCTCCATTTTGAGCCTGAAAAACCGATAAAAGAACAGCCATGCATGCTCTGAGC
>SSNQ01000457.1:851269-865916 GCA_006942095.1 Nothobranchius kuhntae | reverse complement strand
GGTTTTCTTCTAACTTTCTACAGCTCAACAGTAATAAGACTGAGATCCTCCTCACTGGCACCAAGTCATCTCTATCCAAGACCAGTTCATTCTCACTCAGCTTCGACAACACCACACTTCTCCCCACTGCCAAAGCTACGAGCTTGGGTGTCATCTTAGACAACACCTTATCCTTCATTCTTCATATTAACAACACAATAAAAACTGCTTATTTTCATCTTCGCAATATCAATCGGCTCCGCCCCTCCCTCAGTCAGCACTCCACTGCTACTTTGGTCCACAGCCTGGTCACCAGTCGCATCGATTACTGTAATGTCCCCCTCTCTGGTCTCCCTCTAAAATCACTCAACAAATTACAGTTAGTCCAAAATTCAGCTGCCCGGATAATCACCAAGACCTCCACTTTTGATCACATGACCCCTGTCCTGCAACAACTTCACTGGCTCCCTGTCAAATACAGAATTGACTACAAGATACTTCTTCATGCCTTTAAAGCCATCCATAATCTCGCTCCCCCATATCTTTCTAATCTCCTCCACATTGTCACTCCCACTCACTCTCTCCGATCATCATCTTCACCTTCCCTGTCTGTTCCTCGCACTCGTCTCAGTACTATGGGAGCCAGAGCTTTCAGCCACTCAGCTCCAAAACCCTGGAACACTCTACCGCCTGACCTCCGCAATATAAACTCCTTCTCAACCTTCGAGTCTCAACTCAAAACTCACATGTTCCACCTGGCTTACTCATTGTAACTGTCCTCCTTCCATCTACTCTTTTTAGTCTATTATCCATTGTACTGCTCTGACTCTACCCTTGGAAATTACTCTTAGCATTTATTTCTTGTTGTTTGTACATGTAAAACACTTAAAACATATAAAACACATAATATATATAAAACACAAAACACATAAAACATACAAAACATATAAAACACATAAAACACATAAAAACATGTAAAACACTTAAAACATATAAAACACATAAAACACATAATCTATATAAAACACAAAACACAAACATACAAAACATATAAAACACATAAAGCACATAAAACATATAAAACACATAAAACACATAAAAACATGTAAAACACATACAACATATAAAACACATAAAGCATGTAAAACACATAAAGCATATAAAACACATAAAACATATAAAACACATAAAGTATATAAAACATGAAAAACACATAAAACACAAAAAACATATAAAACACAGAAAACATAAAAAACACATAAAACATATAAAACACAAAACACATAAAACATATAAAACACATAAAACAAATAAAAACATGTAAAACACATAAAGATATAAAACACATTAAAACATAAAACATATAAAACACAAAACACATAAAACATAAAAACATATAAAACATATAAAATACATAAAAACATGTAAAACACATCAAGCATATAAAACACACAAAACACATAATACACATAAAACACATAAGGCACATAAAGCACATAAAGCATATAAAACATATAAAACACATCAAACACATAAAACACATAAAAATATGTAAAACATATAAAACACAAAACACATAAAAATATGTAAAACACATAAAACATATAAAACACATCAAACACATAAAACACAAAACACATAAAAATATGTAACACACATAAAACATATAAAACACAAAACATAAAAATATGTAAAACACATAAAACATATAAAACACTAAACACTCAAAACATATATAACATGTAAAACACACAAAACATATAAAACACAGAAAACATATAAAACATAAAACGCATAAACATATAAAACACATAAAACACATAAAAACATGTAAAACACATAAAACATATAAAACACAGAAAACACATAAAGCATATAAAACACATAAAAACATGTAAAACACATAAAGCATATAAAACACATAAAGCACATAAAGCATAGTGTTGGGTATTTTTATTTATTTAATCCAGGCGTACCTCAAAGAAAGTCCAAAACACACAAGGGGGGTTAGAGATATTACAATTATTATTACTATTTATCGATAAACATAAATAATCAATAATCAGAGATTATTGGGGGAGACCAAAGAACCACGCACACAACCTGGGGGGCAGTGTAGTCTCCCAACGAGCAGAAGCTCATCTAAAGGTTTTATTCACAGATGTCAAAACACGCACACACATTGAAAGTTGACCCAACCTCTTCCTTCACAGCCCAGATTCAGAGAAGCTTTGTTGTGATAACACGACTGCAGACTTACAAGGTCGACTTTTCCCTATAGCAGGAGCAAAACAACACCAGATGTTTTCCCAGACAAAATCATCATTTATGCATCCAGTTATTTACCATTATAAATGTGGATAAGGTTAATGAACTCAGTTTGACAGAAAATTATTTTTATCCAACACATAGATAACATGTAAAACACATAAAACATATAAAACTCATCAAACACACAAAACACATAAAAACTTGTAAAACACATAAAACATAAAAACATATAAAACACATAAAACACACAAAACATATAAAACACATAAAACCTGTAAAACCCATAAAGCATAAAAAACACACAAAACACAAAATACATATAAAACACATAAGACACATAAAGCACATAAAGCATATAAAACATATAAAACACATAAAACACATAAAAACATGTATAACACATAAAACATTTAAAACACAAAACACAGAAAACATATAAAACACATAAAACATATAAAACACATAAAACACATAAAAACATGTAAAACACATAAAACATATAAAACACATAAAGCACATAAAGCATATAAAACTTAATAAACACATAAAACACTAAAACATGTAAAACACATAAAACATATAAAACACATAAAACATATAAAACACATAAAGCATATAAAACATATAAAACACATCAAACACATAAAACACATAAAAACATGTATAACACATAAAACACATAAAGCACATAAAGCATATAAAACATATAAAACACATCAAACACATAAAACACATAAAAACATGTATAACACATAAAACATTTAAAACACAAAACACAGAAAACATATAAAACACATAAAACATGTAAAACACATAAAACACATAAAAACATGTAAAACACATAAAACATATAAAACACATAAAGCACATAAAGCATATAAAACTTATAAAACACATAAAACACTAAAACATGTAAAACACATAAAACATATAAAACACATAAAAACATGTAAAACACATAAAACACATAAAGCACATAAAGCATATAAAACTTATAAAACACATAAAACACAAAAACATGTAAAACACATAAAACACATCAAACATATAAACCATATAAAACATCCAGCCTCGCCTGTCACCCACCAGTTTCCTAAAGCAGCTCACGATTCCGGCCTGCTGCAGCCTCCTGTGTCTCGTGTTCCCCTGGTTGTGTTGATTAAACTCACCTGCCCCTCGTCACCCCACCCACCTATTTCCCTGTGTACCCTCATGTATTAGAACTCTGTCTGTGCCAGTCTGTGTCAGATCCGCCTCTGGTTTTCCCTTCGTGGGTTAGGGTTAGCACCAGCACACCCTGGCACTCTTAGATGTGTTTGAAGATAGCGGTGATGAATTTTGGAGCTGGGTTGTTTGGCTTTCATTTGAAACAAATCAACATGTAACTGCTGGACGTAGAGAACAGCACCACAAGTGTTGCCATAATTTGGATCGTCGAAAGCTTTTTCACATCCAATGTGGAGAACATGGTGACCGTGAGCATCTGATGATGGTATGGCAACAGCAACACACAGAGTAATCAGAAGAAGAAGAAAATATCATTTCTATAGCGCCTCAAGACAAAAATCACGAAGCGCTTCACAACAACAAAAAATGTAAAAAATAATTGAGAAAATGATTAAAAATATATTTAAAATGAGCAAAAAGTAGACAATTGTGACTAAATATGTCAAGAAAGAGAGAGAGTGAGTCAGCCACCCTCCTTCAGGGCATCAGACGCTGCCGAGGCTGGAGCACTCCTCACCCATGTTTCATCTGTCTGGGCTGCTGAACTCAGGGAGATGGTTCTGCAGACTGACGGAGACTTAGTAAGAGCTTTTACCCCCCACCAGATCTTGCCCCACTACGAGAACTAAAGCCCATTACTGCTTCATCACACATATTACGCTCCCTCAGCAGATTGGAATAACTATGCTTTATGCTCATGGTGCCGTTTTTCTGCTCATTGAATTTTTTTTTTCTTTTGGGACCAGAAAACATCAGAGAGCCTGCAGCTGCAGGATAAATCCAGAAGATGGCGACAAACATCATGTGCAGAGAGACAGGGTGCATGTTCAGTCACAGCACTGCTCATAATCGAGCTGTGTCTGAGAGTGAATGCAGCAAACAGAGGCAGCAGCGCACGCTAATGAGACAACAAAAGCCTGAGTGGAAATTCTACTAGATGTCTTACTAGGACAGACTTTAGAGGTTTTTAAGACAAACTCAGACTAGAGCTTTCTATCTGCAGCCAGCTCAGATATCAGCCTCTAGTCAGTGACTTGATGCAATTTGCTGGGTTCCTTTTATAGGAAACATTTTTTCTGATTGGCTTAATGAACTGACCCGAATTGGAACGTTTATTTTGTGAAGTGCCTTGAGATGACTCTTGTCGTAATTTGGCGCTATATAAATAAACTTGAATCGAATTGAATAAAGAGATGCACCTGCAGTCTTTAAAATAACACTCAAACATCTCAGTCAAGAAGCTGTTTGGGTGAAATCCCAACTTCAGCTGCTTTGGTCTGGGGAGTGCGAAACATTCCATTTCCTGTTCATTAGCAGAGATTTTTAATCCTCTCTCAGCATTCCAACCACAGGTGTTCAGGTCAGTTTACTTTCATTTCAACCAAAAAGCTGCAAGATGTATGACAGCAATGAGCTGTGAGACAGCAGAAAAGTGTGAGACAGCAGTAAGCTGTGAGACAGCATTGAGGTGTGAGAAAGCAGTGAGGTGTAAGACAGCAGGAAGGTATGAGACAGCATTGAGGTGTAAGACAGCAGGAACGTGTGAGACAGCAGTAGGCTGTGAGACAGCAGGAAGCTGTGAGACAGCAGGAAGGTGTGAGACAGCAGGTAGGTGCGAGACAGCAGTGAGGTGTGACACAGTAGGAAGGTGTGAGACAGCAGGAAGGTGTGAGACAGCAGCAACCTGTGAGACAGCAGGACGCTGTGAGATAGCAGGAAGGTGTGAGACAGCAGTAAGCTGTGAGACAGCAGGAAGGTGTGAGACAGCAGTGAACTGTGAGACAGCAGGGAGCTGTGAGACCACAGGAAGGTGTGAGACAGCAGGGAGCTGTAAGACCACAGGAAGGTGTGAGACAACAGTGAGATGTGAGACAGCAGGAAGGTGTGAGACAGCAGTGAACTGTGAGACAACAGGAAGCTGTGAGACAGAAGGAAGGTGTGAGACAGCAGAAGGCTGTGAGACAGCAGGAAGGTGTGAGACAGCAGGAAGCTGTGAGACAGCAGGTAGGTGTGAGACAGCAGTGACGTGTGAGACAGCAGGAAGGTGTGAGACAGCAGTAACCTGTGAGACAGCAGGACACTGTGAGACGGCAGGAAGGTGTGAGATGACAGCAAGCTGTGAGACAATAGGAATGTGTGAGACAGCTGTGGGCTGTGAGACAACAGTAAGCTGTGAGACAGCAGGAAGGTGTGAGACAGCAGTTAGCTGTGAGACAGCAGGAAGGTGTGAGACAGCAGGAAGGTGTGAGACAGCAGTTAGCTGTGAGACAATAGGAATGTGTGAGACAGCTGTGGGCTGTGAGACAACAGTAAGCTGTGAGACAGCAGGATACTGTGAGACAGCAGGAAGGTCTGAGATGACAGCAAGCTGTGAGACAATAGGAATGTGTGAGACAGCTGTGGACTGTGAGACAACAGTAAGCTGTGAGACAGCAGGAAGGTGTGAGACAGCAGTTAGCTGTGAGACAGCAGGAAGGTGTGAGACAGCAGTAGGCTGTGAGACAGCAGGAAGCTGTGAGACAGCAGGTAGGTGTGAGACAGCAGTGACGTGTGAGACAGAAGGAAGGTGTGAGACAGCAGTGAGCTATGAGACAGCAGTAAGCTGTGAGACAACGGGAAGGTGTAAGACAGCAGTGATCTCTGAGACAGCAGGAATGTGTGCGTCAGCAGTGAGCTAGCAGGAAGGCTTGAGACAGCTGGTAGGTGTGAGAGAGCAGTGAGCTGTGAGACAGCATGAAAGTGTGAGACAGCAGTGAGCTTTGAGACAGCAGTAAGCTGTGAGACAGCAATGAGCTGTGTGACAGCAGGAAGGTGTGAGACAGCAATGAGCTGTGTGACAGCAGGAAGGTGTGAGACAGCAGTGAGGTGTGAGTCAGCAGGATGGTGTGAGACAACAGTGAGCTGTGAGACAGCAGTAAGCTGTGAGACAACAGGAAGGTGTGAGACAGCAGTTAGCTGCGAGACAGCAGGAAGCTGTGAGACAGCAGTAGGCTGTGAGACAGCAGGAAGCTGTGAGACAGCAGTAAGCTGTGAGACAGCAGGTAGGTGTGAGACAGCAGTGACGTGTGAGACAGCAGTAACCTGTGAGACAGCAGGAAGGTGTGAGATGACAGCAAGCTGTGAGACAATAGGAATGTGTGAGACAGCTGTGGGCTGTGAGACAACAGTAAGCTGTGATGCAGCAGGAAGGTGTGAGACAGCAGTGAGCTGTGAAACAGCAGGAATGTTTGAGACAGCAGTAAGCTGTGCGACAGCAGGTAGGTGTGAGACAGCTGTGGGCTGTGAGACAGCAGGTAGGTGTGAGACAGCAGTGACGTGTGAGACAGCAGTAACCTGTGAGACAGCAGGACACTGTGAGACAGCAGGAAGGTGTGAGATGACAGCAAGCTGTGAGACAATAGGAATGTGTGAGACAGCTGCGGGCTGTGAGACAACAGTAAGCTGTGATGCAGCAGGAAGGTGTGAGACAGCAGTAAGCTGTGAAACAGCAGGAATGTTTGAGACAGCAGTAAGCTGTGCGACAGCAGGTAGGTGTGAGACAGCAGTGAGNGTGAGCTAGCAGGAAGGTTTGAGACAGCTGGTAGGTGTGAGAGAGCAGTGAGCTGTGAGACAGCAGGAAAGTGTGAGACAGCAGGAAGGTGTGAGACAGCAGTGAGCTGTGAAACAGCAGGAAGGTTTGAGACAGCAGTAAGCTGTGAGACAGCAGGAAGGTGTGTGACCGCAGTGAGTTGTAAGACAGCAGGAATGTTTGAGACAGCAGTAAGCTGTGCGACAGCAGGTAGGTGTGAGACAGCAGTGAGGTGTGAGACAGCAGGAAGGTGTGAGACAGCAGGAATGTGTGAGACAGCAGTGAGGTGTGAGACAGCAGGAAGGTGTGAGACAGCAGTGAGCTATGAGACAGCAGTAAGCTGTGAGACAACAGGAAGGTGTAAGACAGCAGTCATCTCTGAGACAGCAGGAATGTGTGCGTCAGCAGTGAGCTGTGAAACAGCAGGAAGGTTTGAGACAGCAATAAGCTGTGAGACAGCAGGAAGGTGTGTGACCGCAGTGAGTTGTGAGACAGCAGGAATGTTTGAGACAGCAGTAAGCTGTGCGACAGCAGGTAGGTGTGAGACAGCAGTGAGGTGTGAGACAGCAGTAAGCTGTGAGACAGCAGGAAAGTGTGAGACAGCAGTGAGGTGTGAGTCAGCAGGAGGGTGTGAGACAGCAGTGAGCTATGAGACAGCAGTAAGCTGTGAGACAACAGGAAGGTGTAAGACAGCAGTCATCTCTGAGACAGCAGGAATGTGTGTGTCAGCAGTGAGCTAGCAGGAAGGTTTGAGACAGCTGGTAGGTGTGAGAGAGCAGTGAGCTGTGAGACAGCAGGAAAGTGTGAGACAGCAGGAAGGTGTGAGACAGCAGTGAGCTGTGAAACAGCAGGAAGGTTTGAGACAGCAGTAAGCTGTGAGACAGCAGGAAGGTGTGAGACAGCAGCAACCTGTGAGACAGCAGGACGCTGTGAGATAGCAGGAAGGTGTGAGACAGCAGTAAGCTGTGAGACAGCAGGTAGGTGTGAGTCAGCAGTGAGGTGTGAGACAGCAGGAATGTGTGAGACAGCTGGAAGGTGTGAGACAGTAGTGAACTGTGAGACAGCAGTGAGGTGTGAGACAGCAGCGAGCTGTGAGACAGCAGTGAGCTGTTAGACAGCAGTGAAGTGTGAGAGAGCAGGAAGGTGTGAGACAACAGTAAGCTGTGAGACAGCAGGAAGGTGTGAGACAGCAGTGAACTGTGAGACAGCAGGGAGCTGTGAGACAACAGGAAGGTGTGAGACAGCAGGGAGGTGTGAGACAGCAGGAAGCTGTGAGACAGCAGGAAGGTGTGAGACAGCAGGAAGGTGTGAGACAGCAGTAAGCTGTGAGACAGCAGTGAGGTGTGAGACCGCAGTGAGGTGTGAGACAGCAGGAATGTTTGAGACAGCAGTAAGCTGTGCGACAGCAGGTAGGTGTGAGACAGCAGTGAGGTGTGAGACAGCAGGAAGGTGTGAGACAGCAGTGAGGTATGAGACAGCAGTGAGCTGTGAGACAGCAGTAAGCTGTGAGACAGCAGGAAGCTGTGAGACAGCAGTAAGCTGTGAGACAGCAGGTAGGTGTGAGACAGCAGTGACGTGTGAGACAGCAGTAACCTGTGAGACAGCAGGAAGGTGTGAGATGACAGCAAGCTGTGAGACAATAGGAATGTGTGAGACAGCTGTGGGCTGTGAGACAACAGTAAGCTGTGATGCAGCAGGAAGGTGTGAGACAGCAGTGAGCTGTGAAACAGCAGGAATGTTTGAGACAGCAGTAAGCTGTGCGACAGCAGGTAGGTGTGAGACAGCAGTGAGGTGTGAGACAGCAGGAAGGTGTGAGACAGCAGTGAGGTGTGAGACAGCAGGAAGGTGTGAGACAGCAGGAAGGTGTGAGACAGCAGTGAGCTGTGACACAGCAGGAAGGTGTGAGACAGCAGGAAGGTGTGAGACAGCAGGTAGGTGCGAGACAGCAGTGAGGTGTGAGACAGCAGGAAGGTGTGTGACAGCAGTGAGTTGTGAGACAGCAGGAATGTTTGAGACATTAGTAAGCTGTGCGACAGCAGGTAGGTGTGAGACAGCAGTGAGGTGTGAGACAGCAGGAAGGTGTGAGACAGCAGGAATGTGTGAGACAGCAGTGAGGTGTGAGACAGCAGAAAGGTGTGAGACAGCAGTGAGGTGTGAGTCAGCAGGATGGTGTGAGACAACAGTGAGCTATGGGACAACAGGAAGCTGTGAGACAGCAGTAAGCTGTGAGACAGCAGGTAGGTGTGAGACAGCAGTGACGTGTGAGACAGCAGTAACCTGTGAGACAGCAGGACACTGTGAGACAGCAGGAAGGTGTGAGATGACAGCAAGCTGTGAGACAATAGGAATGTGTGAGACAGCTGCGGGCTGTGAGACAACAGTAAGCTGTGATGCAGCAGGAAGGTGTGAGACAGCAGTGAGCTGTGAAACAGCAGGAATGTTTGAGACAGCAGTAAGCTGTGCGACAGCAGGTAGGTGTGAGACAGCAGTGAGCTGTGAAACAGCAGGAATGTTTGAGACAGCAGTAAGCTGTGCGACAGCAGGTAGGTGTGAGACAGCAGTGAGGTGTGAGACAGCAGGAAGGTGTGAGACAACAGGAATGTGTGAGACAGCAGTGAGGTGTGAGTCAGCAGGAGGGTGTGAGACAGCAGTGAGCTATGAGACAGCAGTAAGCTGTGAGACAACAGGAAGGTGTAAGACAGCAGTCATCTCTGAGTCAGCAGGAGGGTGTGAGACAGCAGTGAGCTATGAGACAGCAGTAAGCTGTGAGACAACAGGAAGGTGTAAGACAGCAGTCATCTCTGAGACAGCAGGAATGTGTGCGTCAGCAGTGAGCTAGCAGAAAGGTTTGAGACAGCTGGTAGGTGTGAGAGAGCAGTGAGCTGTGAGACAGCAGGAAAGTGTGAGACAGCAGGAAGGTGTGAGACAGCAATGAGCTGTGTGACAGCAGGAAGGTGTGAGACAGCAGGAAGATTTGATACAGCAGGAAGATGTGAGACAGCAGTGAGCTGTGTCACAGCAGGAAGGTGTGAGACAGCAGTGAGGTGTGAGTCAGCAGGATGGTGTGAGACAGCAGTGAGCTATGAAACAACAGGAAGGTGTGCGACAGCAGTGAGCTGTTAGCTAGCAGGTTTGAGACAGCTGGTAGGTGTGAGAGAGCAGTGAGCTGTGAGACAGCAGGAAGGTATGAGACAGCAGTGAGGTGTGAGACAGCAGGAAGCTGTGAGACAGCAGTGAGGTGTGAGACAGCAGGAAGGTATGAGACAGCAGTGAGCTGTGAGACAGCAGGAAGGTGTGAGACAGCAGTGAGGTGTGAGACAGCAGGAAGCTGTGAGACAGCAGTGAGGTGTGAGACAGCAGGAATGGAGCCAATTGGCAGCTCTCTGGGAGTTCTAGTGTTAATAGGTCAGAATGAAAGATGGTTGCTACTCCTCCTCCTTGCCCTGTACTTGGAGCAATATGATGGCTGTGTCTCAATTCAGGGTCTGCATCCTTCAAAGGACCCAGCCCACCCGGCCGACGTGGGCTGCGTCCTCCGTCGGCCGGGTAGACCGGAAGTTAACGGCTGTGAATTTGGACAGGCCTAGCCTTCATGAACTCCCTTCGCGAACGTTCCGTCGCCTAGCAACCGGGGAACCGCTGGGCAGAAGGAACTTTAAACGATGGAGCTCGACGTTTTATTTAGCTTTTTAACCACCAGAGACCCAAATTTAGAAAACAACTGCAAAATCTTTTAACCTTTCACATGTTGTTCTAGGAGGCCAGATAAACGGGCCTATTTACACATTTTAACAGCCAATAGTGTTGCAGAACTGAACAATAGGACCTATTAGCAATGTAAATGTGGTTTTAAAAAGAAAAAAAAATGGGGAAGGTTTATTCTTGTAGACTTAAATCTGATGTTGTAATGTTACAACCGTGGGTCTCTGGGGGTTAATCATTTCCTTGACTGTTGGAGAGCTAATTCAGAGAAAATACTTTAGACTAGCTGAGCCTGAGCAAAGATGTGATAATAGTTTTTAATACTTTCTAAGGGTCTTAATTTGACCAAAACCGATTTATCACCTTTTAAGACTTTAAGACCCAGCGGATACCCTGTAATATTAAACAATTCTCATTTGTAAACAAAAATAAAATTCAAGAGTTTAATGCAGAACTGATTTTATTTAGATATTTCTTTTATATGTACATGTTTAATCTTTATTAACCATTTTTTTCTAGCAAAGTAAAAAGCTGTCAAAGTTCTTCCTTCTCTCCTGGGCCCTCTGCTGCTCTGCCTCCCTCTGCAGCCTCATGTCCTCCCTGATCAGATCCAGAAGCTGGTCATCGCTGGCACCTTCCCCTGGATGCCCATTTTCTCCAGAATAGTCTTAACAAACATGTAAGAAAAGAAACAGGAAGAGAAAAGAGGACAACGGGTTATTCCTTTCATGTTTTCGCAGAAAAAATAAACTCAAACGAGTTTTTAAAATATGAGATGTTATTGTACCTCCATGCCACAGCCGCCGAATACTTTGCTCCGGTGATCATGTGGTCCATCTCCGCCCTAAGCTTAATAAATTCCCTGGTTTTCTCTTTTGTTCCTAAAATACANAAGCTGTGAGACAGCAGGAAGGTGTGTGACCGCAGTGAGTTGTGAGACAGCAGGAATGTTTGAGACAGCAGTAAGCTGTGCGACAGCAGGTAGGTGTGAGACAGCAGTGAGGTGTGAGACAGCAGGAAGGTGTGAGACAGCAGGAATGTGTGAGACAGCAGTGAGGTGTGAGACAGCAGGAAGGTGTGCGACAGCAGTGAGGTGTGAGTCAGCAGGATGGTGTGAGACAACAGTGAGCTATGAGACAGCAGTGAGCTGTGAGACAGCAGTAAGCTGTGAGACAACAGGAAGGTGTGAGACAGCAGTTAGCTGCGAGACAGCAGGAAGGTGTAAGACAGCAGTAGGCTGTGAGACAGCAGGAAGCTGTGAGACAGCAGTAAGCTGTGAGACAGCAGGTAGGTGTGAGACAGCAGTGACATGTGAGACAGCAGTAACCTGTGAGACAGCAGGACACTGTGAGACAGCAGGAAGGTGTGAGATGACAGCAAGCTGTGAGACAATAGGGATGTGTGAGACAGCTGTGGGCTGTGAGACAACAGTAAGCTGTGATGCAGCAGGAAGGTGTGAGACAGCAGTGAGCTGTGAAACAGCAGGAATGTGTGAGACAGCAGTGAGCTGTGAAACAGCAGGAATGTTTGAGACAGCAGTAAGCTATGCGACAGCAGGTAGGTGTGAGACAGCAGTGAGGTGTGAGACAGCAGGAAGGTGTGAGACAACAGGAATGTGTGAGACAGCAGTGAGGTGTGAGACAGCAGGAAGGTGTGAGACAACAGGAATGTGTGAGACAGCAGTGAGGTGTGAGTCAGCAGGAGGGTGTAAGACAGCAGTGAGCTATGAGACAGCAGTAAGCTGTGAGACAACAGGAAGGTGTAAGACAGCAGTCATCTCTGAGACAGCAGGAATGTGTGCGTCAGCAGTGAGCTAGCAGGAAGGTTTGAGACAGCTGATAGGTGTGAGAGAGCAGTGAGCTGTGAGACAGCAGGAAAGTGTGAGACAGCAGGAAGGTGTGAGACAGCAGTGAGCTGTGAAACAGCAGGAAGGTTTGAGACAGCAATAAGCTGTGAGACAGCAGGAAGGTGTGTGACCGCAGTGAGTTGTGAGACAGCAGGAATGTTTGAGACAGCAGTAAGCTGTGCGACAGCAGGTAGGTGTGAGACAGCAGTGAGGTGTGAGACAGCAGGAAGGTGTGAGACAGCAGGAAGGTGTGAGACAGCAGTGAGGTGTGAGACAGCAGGAAGATTTGATACAGCAGGAAGATGTGAGACAGCAGTGAGCTGTGTCACAGCAGGAAGGTGTGAGACAGCAGGAAGGTGTGAGACAGCAGTGAGGTGTGAGTCAGCAGGATGGTGTGAGACAGCAGTGAGCTATGAAACAACAGGAAGGTGTGAGACAGCAGTGATCTCTGAGACAGCAGGAAGGTGTGCGACAGCAGTGAGCTGTTAGCTAGCAGGTTTGAGACAGCTGGTAGGTGTGAGAGAGCAGGAAGATTTGATACAGCAGGAAGATGTGAGACAGCAGTGAGCTGTGTCACAGCAGGAAGGTGTGAGACAGCAGGAAGATTTGATACAGCAGGAAGATGTGAGACAGCAGTGAGCTGTGTCACAGCAGGAAGGTGTGAGACAGCAGGAAGGTGTGAGACAGCAGTGATCTCTGAGACAGCAGGAAGGTGTGCGACAGCAGTGAGCTGTTAGCTAGCAGGTTTGAGACAGCTGGTAGGTGTGAGAGAGCAGTGAGCTGTGAGACAGCAGGAAGGTGTGAGACAGCAGTGAGGTGTGAGACAGCAGGAAGCTGTGAGACAGCAGTGAGTTGTGAGACAGCAGGAAGGTGTGAGACAGCAGTGAGGTGTGAGACAGCAGGAATGGAGCCAATTGGCAGCTCTCTGGGAGTTCTAGTGTTAATAGGTCAGAATGAAAGATGGTTGCTACTCCTCCTCCATGCCCTGTACTTGGAGCAATATGATGGCTGTGTCTCAATTCAGGGTCTGCATCCTTCGAAGGACCCAGCCCACCCGGCCGACGTGGGCTGCGTCCTCCGTCGGCCGGGTAGACCGGAAGTTAACGGCTGTGAATTTGGACAGGCCTAGCCTTCATGAACTCCCTTCGCGAACGTTCCGTCGCCTAGCAACCGTGGAACCGCTGGGCAGAAGGAACTTTAAACGATGGAGCTCGACGTTTTATTTAGCTTTTTAACCCCCAGAAACCCAAATTTAGACAACAACTGCAAAATCTTTTAACCTTTCACATGTTGTTCTAGGAGGCCAGATAAACGGGCCTATTTACACATTTTAACAGTCAATAGTGTTGCAGAACTGAACAATAGGACCTATTAGCAATGTAAATGTAGTTTTAAAAAGAAAAAAAATGGGGAAGGTTTATTCTTGTAGACGATTCTGATGTTGTAATGTTACAACCGTGGGTCTCTGGGGGTTAATCATTTCCTTGACTGTTGGAGAGCTATTTCAGAGAAAATACTTTCGACAAGCTGAGCCTGAGCAAAGATGTGATAATAGTTTTTAATACTTTCTAAGGGTCTTCATTTGACCAAAACCGATTTATCACCTTTTAAGACTTTAAGACCCAGCGGATACCCTCTAGTAAACAATTCTCATTTGTAAACCAAAATAAAATTCAAGAGTTTAATGCAGAACTGGTTTTATTTATATATTTCTTTTACATGTACACGTTTAATCTTTATTAACCATTTTTTTCTAGCAAAGTAAAAAGCTGTCAAAGTTCTCCCTTCTCTCCTGTGCCCTCTGCTGCTCTGCCTCCCTCTGCAGCCTCATGTCCTCCCTGATCAGATCCAGAAGCTCATCGCTGGCACCTTCCCCTGGATGCCCATTTTCTCCAGAATAGTCTTAACAAACATGTAAGAAAAGAAACAGGAAGAGAAAAGAGGACAACGGGTTATTCCTTTCATGTTTTCGCAGAAAAAATAAACTCAAACGAGTTTTTAAAATATGAGATGTTATTGTACCTCCATGCCACAGCCGCCGAATACTTTGCTCC